>PHFE01000055.1:1897589-2450622 GCA_002796755.1 Paracorniculantispora psalliotae | reverse complement strand
CAGTCTCCTCGGAGCGCTTTCCCCAGCCGGCCTGGTTGTTGTAAAGAATGTCGCCCTTGGGGTCACGCTTTCCCCAGCCGGCCTGGTTGTTGTAAAGAATATCGCCCTTGGGGTCACGCTTTCCCCAACCAGCAGAGTTGTTGTAGAGGATGTCACCCTTGGGGTCGCGCTTGATGGCCTCGGTCTGCTCAGTCTGAACCGGGGCGGCAAAGGCGGCGCCGAAAAGGGCGAGAGTAACAGGGACAATAAACTTCATTTTGTGCAAAGTTTTTGAATTATAAAGATGTGATGATTTGGTTTCAAAGTTTGTGTTAGATTATAGTCAACACACCAAAGACTGGCGGATGTCGTGGATATGTATAGGGCTCAACAGGGTCGGCATTGCATAAGCTCAGCCTAGCTTGCCACACGTTGCACTATGGATCTCGGGACTTCTCTCGTAGTTTGTGTCATTTATTTTAACACATGGGGGTACTGAGTCTTGTATCGATGCTTACGACACCGACAGTTGGGAGGGGTGCGCATAATGCGCCCTCAAGTAGCAAGCCCGCATCAGCCACCGCGTTCTCAATCATCCAATCATTAGGGGGAATTCAAATTAAGAGAGAACCCACTAGAAGTTCAGAAATGGGTTGTACAGCAATTAATTAAAGCATTGTTTTTCGAGCTCACCAACAATCATGTATACCGCAAGATTGCCGCTTACAGATGAACGGAGAGTGTCTAAACATATTTGCCGCTCGTTTGGCTCGACTGTGGGAGATTGAGTTTTAGAGTCTTTTCATCTTTAGTTTTACATCTCCCAAATAAAAAAAACTTCAACAATAGAAGTACAAAAGAAAGGTCAATAAATGGGCTGCGACGGTGTATGTAACAGAGCGGTGCGGAACTCAGCTGACAACCGTGCTCATGATAGGTAACTTCCTATAGGATGGTAACTACTTATCGAATAGTGGCCCTCAAAATCCACTGCCATGGGTGCTATACGAAATAATAAAGACAAAACTATGCTGCCCACATGCACCTTTTCATGATAGGCAGCGCCTTGTTCCCCCACATCCTTGGGCTGGAGCTAGCGCCTCTGGGCAGACCGCATACGTGGGATGATCTGGTGACGCCCCAGTTCGTCTATCCGCAAGAATCAAGGTTGCGTTCCCGTGAGAATGCTAAATGTAACATTATGCAAAGAAACCCGCCGGTCTGGGTCCGTTGGAGGGAACGACGGCCTGGGCCTGGCTTTCTTACACAGTGCACAGTGCGGGATGTAAGGCGCTCCACTAGAGTCCGCCGCCACACTGGCTTACAAGGGCTCCACAGGCTGCCTCCAGTTGCAGAAGCAGACTAACATGGCGAAAAGCTATACGGAAGAAGACTCTTGAGAAAGGATATTCGTAAGAGTTGCCAAAACTTTACAGTGAACCAAAATGGAACAGAAGATGGCTCGACGAACCTCAGTTGAGGTTCCTTTTTTGAATGACGACGAAAAGGACAGCTTCGAGCGACCAATGCAGTCCACGAGGCGACAGAGATGGGCTAATAGTTTGCTGCCCTACTCCGCCGTCTTGAACATCGGCCTACTATTCGCACTTGTCGCATTGTGGAATGTTCAAAGGCAAGATCCTCGCAAGCATTATATCCCAAACGAAATATATTGTACGTTTTATGTTTGAATTGGGGGAAAATGGGATTGCTAATCTTCATCAGCACCACTGCAATCATCGGTGGAATACCACAACGTCTTGTTCACTGGCGGTCTCAAAGGAGATACGTCGAAGTACCTGGGCTCGACAAAGGAAGTCGACGACGCGTGGGAAAGTCTTTACAATGGTAAGTTTTCATCTTAAAAACGGCGACACATTAATATTAATATATATGACGAAGGAACCTTGATTTCGCAAATTTCACCCGCGCAAGCTGCGCTGCTACCTAACGCCACAACGAGATTCAACAACGAGACCGACTTGCACATTGTCGAACTGGACGTCTTCCACCAACTACACTGCCTCAACATGATGCGCATGCTGGTGTACCCGGATACCTATCCGATGGATCTCAGCTCAGGCACGCCCGAAGCAGCGGACAACTTATTCCACATGGAGCATTGCTACGAGCAGCTGCGCCAGTCGCTGCAATGCTCGTCGGACCTGGCCACAATTACTTGGCAATGGAGTAGAAAGCAGGGCCGTTTTCTCGGAAACGTGCATACGATGCACACGTGCAAGAATTGGGACAAGATTCATGACTGGGCGATTAAGAACACAGCGGAACAAGAGCTGGACTTTTTCAAGCCTGTGATCGGGGCGCCCGTGTTTCAAAACGAGTAGACTTAACATATAGTAACACTTTTAATACATTACATACAGCCTACACAATTACAATATTAGAAATCAGCCAAAGAAATACCGCATTGACTTGAATAAATTTTGTCGCTAAGCTATGAATTAAAATAATCTATTTCGCACATTTCGGATATTTAACAAAGATTTTGGTGCCAGAGTCCTTCATGCCTCCGGGATGGCCACCGATCATCTTCACACAATGACTTGTGTGGTGGTAGTTGGCTGTATACGAATCCAACTCCTGCGTCGGATCTAACAGGATCCTGTGCAGCCGCTTCCAGACAAACATGCAATGCGTGACGTGCCAGTCAAAGCTCGTCAGGAAGTTGTCGTAGTCGCCCAGCGCCAGCTCCTCCATCGTCAGGTTCTTGCCCGCCGTCGTCTCGTACATCCACGTGCGGTCCTGGTACATCTCCCGCGCATCCTCCAAGTCGGCTTCCGTCAGGCACGACTCGGGCAGCCACGAGTGAAGCACAATGCTGTACTTGCACCCGAGCGCCAGGGCTTCCTCGGGGGAGTTGCCGCAGTCGCCGTGGGACCACGACAAGGGCTTGCCGGTGATGGGGTCGGAGCCGTTGCGCGCGTGGGGGATGTTGCGCGCATGCGAGGGTTTTGAGATGGCCGCGTGAAGCGAAAAGAGAGCGCCCATCGTGGCGAGGCCGAGGACAAAGGCGCTCACGGTGGAAATCCAGCGGCGCGGTTGCGGTGCTGGGTGGCGGAAGTCCTCTTCATATTCGCCAGAGTTGTCGCCAACTTGCTCATATTTGGTCTTGTCCGCCATGTTTGTGATGATTTCTGTCACCAAATTGGCAACTTTCGGTAATTTAATTGGTTTTGCTTGTTTCAACAGGAATAGAAGAATAAACTCGTATGAGCCTCACAGCATTTTGGTGGGGTAACTAACTGGGCAACTCCCTGTCTGAGCCAAGACCACTTTGAGGTGAAGACTGAGGCTTGCGCGCAATGCGGAGCTTGGAGCGAAAAATAAATTAATTAATTCACACTGTGCAATTCATGGCGAAGGCATGTTACAATGGCAACCCAAGATGCCGGTGGCTGAGCTAGGGTTTGTAAAAATCGCCTGAAGTCTTACCGTTAGTTGTCTAGCTGCTCACTCTGAACCGGCGATGCCCAGATTGGAATATAGCGCTGCCAGTCAAGTTGCCCCAAATCCCATAAGTCCCCGTACCATGATGGTCCGTTTTTTCCCCAGTCGGACACAGACCGACATTGCGAGGGGCTTGGAAACTCCGAAGTCACTCTCTATGGCTAGTTGGTTAGTTCCTTTAAACTGGCGTCGTGAGCCTTACGACACGACTGCCGGTAGGGCCAGGGTCTAGTGCGTGGTTGACCAGGTTGGGGGTGTAAGCAGCCTCCGCCCACTTCGCCCCCAACTTCGCCCCTCGCCGTTGTCTGGCACCGACCCAGTTTCTGTTATTAGCTTGCGTATGCTACGAAGGAAGTGGCTTGCAGAAGTTGTACGAAATCCCCTCATGGTTGAGGAATGGGGTGTGGTTACTTTGTCATGCTTGGCAAAAGTTGAAGGAACAAAGACCAAGCCACACAAGTATGAGCTAGGCATAGCCACTGACGCGGCTCTGCTTATCTTGGGCTCTCGCCTTTGTTAGAAACAATGAGGCTTATCAGATGAGCAGGATTCGTATTATTGTCGAATTTGCCTCATCTGCAAGGAATATGTCGCAAGCCGTCGAGATCTGGGGAAACGAGTCGCGCAACGGTGAACTGCGCACGTGAGCTGCAGCATGAAAACGTGGCAAAAGACTGTAATTTAATTTTCGACCCTACAAGCTGGCGAAATTAGCATAGCACGGCCATGACTCTGTGCCTCTTGGTGCGCAGAGTGCCTCGAGTGCTGCTAGGCGACTCGCTTTGTCCAACTTGACAGGACAGCCCCGCCCACTCCTTTCACCCAAAGAGCAAACAATGGGAAAAGCCTCTGCGCCACTGCGCTCGAGACGCCATTTCCGTAGTCTATTAAGCGTAGATTTGCCGTGGGCGTTATTTGCGTCGCACGCAGTAGCACCCGCAATCATCTACGGCATCGGACGCCCGAGGAATTGGGGCCGTCATCGCAATCGGAATTAAAGGGCATATAAACGGGTGTTGATGACAATTGAATAAGCGTAGACAAAGTCTATTTAGAATTTGCCGTATGAATAATTTATGCCTGTGCAATTGTGATTGGTCCGACCAAGATCAAGTGCCGGCGGTTGCAACGCGGGCGGACAGGGGTCTCTTTCCTAATTCGGGTGTCAATAGGATATTTTGACCCTGGTCAACCGCCACGCCTGGACCACTTCCACATGGACCTCCATAGATGCCGCTGCGATTTTCCATTTAACCTGGTACGCGATCGGTTGTTTGTATTCAATCTATTGAATATATTCTTGAATAATTCTTGAATTGCCTCAAATTCGCAACTGCCGTGGGCGTTGTGGCCGTTGTGGCCGTTGTGGCTAATCTAGCCCCGGCGGGGATGTAGCCAGCCTCCATTGACGTTTCCTTTATTCGTCCGTGTTTAGACTTGCTGAATAGCAGTTCCCTTGTTTCTTTATTCAGACATGGCTCTAGCACACAAAGCGTGCCGTTGCATCAAGACCTGGTCCCGTGTAGTGCCGCACCTCTGCAAGGGTATAACACCCAGGCCAGGCCTCGCAGTCCTCGACAATCACCCCTCTATTACAGCTTATAGCTTGTTTATTCTCTTGAACATCCTTGTTATTTACATAAAATATATCTGATTATATCAGACATTTTTCCTTATCAGTTTCCCTGCCCAATCTTTGCTGGACAAAGAACGACGTGCTACGTTTCCACGCATCACGACACCATCACGCCGCTCAAATCACACAATCTCACCAAATGAAGCTACAATTTCTCCTTGGTGCTGCTTCCATTCCCTGCGCTGTTCTAGCTGCCCCGACTCCCCATCCCTGGTGCATGAGACCTTCCCAACCTTGCTGGAAGATCAAGCGCGCCGTCGACGCACTCCACGGCCACAGCACACGAGCGACCACCACCACCACCATATCCGGCGCCAACCGCGAGACTGCCCTGGCCAAAGCCACGAGCGACATTAACGTCTTTGCTGCGGCCGCCTTTGAGCATCTGTCGCGCTTGGCCGCCCAAACGCTCGCCGCGTCAGACGCCCTCCCCGACCCAACCCTGACCAAAAACGACAAACGCGATGCGCCACTCTGGTGTCTGCAACAAGGCGAAGATGCTATCTGCTGGAAGCGCGCCGCCGAGCAAGTCAGTGAAGTCGAGAAGCGCTGGTGCATGAGGCCGTCTCAGCCATGCTGGAAGGTCAAGCGCGCTGCTGAGTCGATCTTGGACGCTGACGAGGACGACGACGGACAAACGCAACAAGACTGCGATGCCGATGACAGCGCGTGTTCCTTTGCGAAGAGACAACTCGATGATCTGCATCGAGTAGCCCGTGCAATCGTGGAAACCTTTTGATTTATGTGCAATTCTTGTTATTTTTGGTAAGATCCACTGCTTTCGTGTGTCATGCCGACTGTTTCGCTAACCATGGATCAGATGCTTTCAACACGCCCACGACGCAAACTCCGCACGCTTTACGAAACTTTGGCAATTCCAACATTGGCCCAGGCTGGTCTTGACTTCTCTTCCCATTTCTGTATATCCTTTTTATCTACGACGGCGGGACGCGCATGCAAATGCAAACCCGTTCTTTTTGTAATGGCAATAGCTTCAATGCCAGGTTTCGAAGATAGCGGCGGGTCGTAGGGCCCATGAAACACAGCACATATGAACAAAAATAACAATAATGAGACCCGTACCCATGGTAGAAACCGCTTCGTGATTTCCGCGGTTGCTCTCAGCGCCGTGGCAGCTCCGTGGTGGCCTGTCGACCAGCACGGCGCGTTGCGCAGATATCATGGAGAAGGTATGGAACAGACATCATAGACGTGTACGAAAACGTGACGCAAGACTACAACGCGCACGGTTTATTTTAGGAAACGTTGCCTCCATTGATGCATTGGCGATACCCTCGGTCGACCAGGTTCGCAGCTTTACGGTATGTCGGAGGTCGGTCCTTAACTATCGCGAGGCAGTCGAGCAACGCTCTTTCGAGAGATTCGGTTCGAGACATGTCGCGCGTAAGAAAAAAGGGTTGGCAAGGTGTAGTCATGTACGTTCAATCATTGCGATCCTCCCCATGTGGCCAATGGCCGGGAAGCACCGCACCCAAGATTGTTCGGTTTCTTCTCCGTCTTGTGCTCCTCGCAATCCCGTCAGGTCTTGGGCAACAGCAAAAGCTGTCACCTCACGCCAGGCATATATCAGGGGAGCATAAACGTTGTTTTTTGCGTTGTTCAATAATGAAGAAGAAAGAAGAAAGAAAAGAGGGAAAAGAAGCGTGAAATTTTTTGGCGCCTTTATTGCGGGTGGATTTCGATGTGGGGCGAATTTCGTTGGCTGTCATTGGCTGGGCTGTTTGTGCCTGGTAACCAGGCAATGATGAGTTTTCAAGCGCTGCAAGGATGGTGAAAATAGAGCAAACAATATTTTAAAATTCAATGATATTTCAAAATAACATCCATGATTGCTACTGATCATAAAAAGGAGTTCAACTCACAGCTGACTTTACCAGGACTGGGGTAGAGTCAGACTGTAGCTGGTGTTTTGCGACGAAGATTACTGATGAAACACATTCTGAAATACTCGAACAGAAAAGAAATTCCATATTAAATCTCAATATTTACGACAGGAAATAACATACATATAAACACGCGGAAAGCGTTTAATAGTTACACAGGTCTTTTCAGCATTGCTCAAGACACGCTCAATGAGTTCCGAGTCCATAGTCACCCCATTACCCACCAGCTCCTGCGCAGTCGCGCTTGCGCCCCGAATCTTTACATGCCGACGGCCAACTCTTTCAGAAGCCATATTCGTATTTGAATAGCAATGACAGAATCGACGCCCTGCTCGATCGACGAGGCCCGCTCATCCACAGACTGGTCATCCGCGCCCCGCGAAATTCGCCACAGCCGCTCAAAAAGGGATTGCTTGACCATCGGACCAATCCCGTCCTGGTTCTTGGACCCCTTCAATCTTGCGAGAATGGAAACGCGTTCGGCATTTGCTGATGGTACTTTGCTCCTCGACCCTGTTGCGAATGGAATAGCCAGAGCTCAGATCGCGTCTGACTTGCGCCCCAGCCACAATGGCAACAGCCGAATCGCCGCTTTGGAAAGCCTGAACAGCTGGGTGCAGACAAACCAGGAAATTTATAAGAGAATCCAATTGGTTATTCTGTGCAAATTCGTGACAGAGAGACCATGCAGCCATGTCTGCAGACCGTCCCATGGTTCAATGACAGACGGCATGGTCCAATGGCAGACGAAGTCCACTATGCAGTTACTTGCCAGCGGCCAATTGAAATTTTCCAATCTGAAATTTGCATTTCACATGCAATGCCCCAAGCTTTACAGAGTAGGAAATAACGGCATTAGAGGCTCCGAGTGCGGAAGCGTGGCGTTGATGGCGCATCGCGCCAAGTGAGTCAACGCAGCCTCGTTGGTACTCGCCTAGCAGATCTGAAGCTCGCCCCGACATCGGGTCGCTGGCAAAGTTTCGCCAAATCCATCAGACCTTATTTCCATAACAAGCGCACATCTTCTCCGATTATCTGCTATTCCCGGTGGATTTGAAACTAATTTGATATGATATTTGATATAATTTGCGCACCGGTGCTGGGCCGATGTTTGTGGCTAAGGCCTCTCCGTCCCTTATTAATAGTGACTCGTACCGCCAGCTGTTCTACACTGTCCTTCACAGGTGCCTTGCAAATACCATTCTGCTATGTTAAACCGAAATTTGATATCACGAGCCGTGAATCAGCACCCTTGGTGCCGCAATGGCTGTTGCTCAATGGCTCGCCCCATTGCGGTGAGCGCGCGGTGGAAAGAGACGTACAACCTGCCAGCGATTACAACACGGTGAGAAAACGAACGCGGCTATTTGGCCGGAAGTAAATGTTAATTTTATATCAGCTGCTTTGGAGACGATGCAGCGGCGACAAAATCAACGTCCAAATTCTCGAGCGAACCGAACACCAATTATATCGAGCGTCCACACCGCAATCATGACAACATGGACAAGTCGTCAGTTGGCCTTCTGCCGCACACGTTACAATACTAATACGTGTATAGATTTATTGGCATGACTGGAGGTCAGATCTTTCACGAAATGATGAAGCGGCACAACGTCGAGCACATATGTAGGGTCTGCACAGCACCGCTGTCACGCCATCTCCGCTAACACTTTCCCAGTCGGCTACCCAGGCGGCGCCATCCTGCCCGTCTTCGACGCCATCTACAATTGCCCCGACTTCCGCTTTATCCTGCCCAAGCACGAGCAAGGCGCCGGCCACATGGCCGAAGGCTACGCGCGCGCTTCCGGCCGCCCCGGCATCGTGCTCGTCACCAGCGGACCCGGCGCCACCAACGTGGTGACGCCCATGGCCGACGCCCTCGCCGACGGCGTGCCGCTCGTCGTCTTCACCGGCCAGGTGCGCACGACGGCCCTCGGCAGCGACGCCTTTCAAGAGGCCGACGTGCTGGGCATCTCGCGCGGCTGCACCAAGTGGAACGTCATGGTGCGTAGCGTGGCGGAGCTGCCGCGGCGCATCGACGAGGCGTTTGCGATTGCGACGAGCGGACGCCCGGGGCCGGTGCTGGTGGACTTGCCGAGCGACGTGACGGCGAGCGTGCTGCGCAGGGCGATCCCGATGCAGTCGTCGCTGCCGAGTACCCTTGGCGGCGCGGCGGGACGAGACGACAAGTATCTGGATGCGGCGTTGCAGCGCGCGGCGAAAATGATTAATAACTCGAAACGGCCGGTTATTTATGCCGGTCATGGCGTCGTGTGCTCGGAAAACGGACCGGCGCTGCTCAAGGCACTGGTGAACAAGTCGTCGATTCCGGTCACGACGTCCTTGCACGGCCTCGGCGCGTTTGACGAGCTAGATGACAAGGCAATACACATGCTAGGCATGCACGGCGCCGGGTACGCCAACATGGCCGTGCAGAATGCCGATGTGATAATCGCGCTGGGCGGCCGCTTCGACGAGCGTGCGATCTGCAATGTCGCCCGCTTCGCACCGGCCGCGCACGCCGCCGAGAAGCGTGGCGAGGGCGGCATCATTCACTTTGAAATCATGCCCAAGAACATCAACAAGGTAGTTCAGGCCACGGAAGCAATCGAAGGCGATGTTGGGGCCAACCTGGCCCGTCTTTTACCGCACATCACCCCTAAAAGCATGATGGACCGGCAGACATGGCACGAGCAGATCCGCGCGTGGAAAGCAAAATGGCCGCTCGGCGACTATGACAAGACGGATACGGGACTGATAAAGCCGCAAGCCCTCATCGAAACGCTGAGCCGGCTGACGGCGCACCGTAAAGACAACACGTACATCACGACGGGCGTCGGGCAGCACCAGATGTGGGCAGCCCAGCACTTTCGCTGGCGCCATCCTCGGAGCATGATCTCCTCCGGCGGGTTAGGGACAATGGGATTCGGTCTTCCCGCCGCCATTGGCGCGCAGGCCGCCCATCCCTCTGCTCTCGTCATCGACATCGACGGCGACGCCTCCCTCGCCATGACGCTCTCTGAACTCTCCACCGCCGCGCAGTTTGCCCTCCCTGTCAAAGTCATCGTCCTCAACAACGAGGAGCAGGGCATGATTACGCAGTGGCAGAATCTATTCTACGAGGACCGGTACGCGCACTGTCACCAGACGAACCCGGATTTCGTGGGCGTCGCGGAGGCAATGGGCCTGCAGGCGCGGCGGCTGGCAGCGCCGGCGGACACGGAGGCGGCCTTGGCGTGGTTGATTGACACGGACGGGCCGGCGCTGCTGGAGGTAAAGACGGAGAGTAAAGTGCCGGTGCTGCCTATGGTACCGGGGGGCGCGGGACTGGATGAGTTTATCGCGTGGGATGAGACGAGGGACAGGGAGCGCAGAGAGCGGCTGCGGGCGCGGACGGGTGGTCGGTATGGCTAATATATATATGCGTGTGTTAAGTTTCTAGTTTGAGCATGAAGATAAAATTCGATTGTTATTGATCATGTTGAAATCCGGGGTGTGCCTGGCCTGCGATCTCGCAGTAAAGATTGCACCGGATAGGTTGCCTGGCATGTGGCTTACATGTGGCTTACACAGCGTCCGTACATCTGGCCTGTACCTCGTACTCGAGCGCGTCTGCGAATTCGCACTCCCTTTACTTTCTTTCTTTCTTTTTCTTGTACATTCTTTGTCCAGAGACACAGTTTCATTACTTTTTGCTAATTGTAGAACTCGTCCCCCCCGTCGTCAGCCAGATCGTTGTCCCGCATCTAACCTAAAACCCAGTCTCGGAAGGCGGACACGGGCGGGAAAGTTAGGCAGCGCCAGCGTTGCAGTCTGGTGTACCACATCCGCAGCTGAACCTGCAGGCAGCTTGGAAAAGGCAATTGATTACATCATGTCTTGCAACGTGGTGAGCTGTTGACGGTGCCGTGCAGGACGAGGGAGGTCCGTGTGGCGGTCCCGTCGTGTCTGCGCATGCACTTTCATATTATTTGCTCAGTGTAAAGGAAATCTGCCATGAAAAGTAGACTTAATAGGTAGTTGGGACCTTTTGCCCTCGGCCAGGCTTCGACTGGTGTGGGAGCGGCGTTGTGCCCGGACCGACGCCGGGGAGCTCCGGATAGCGTCATGGCCGGGCGAGTGTCGTGTGCCGTGTGCCGCGTGTTGTCGCAATTGTGATGATATTGTCTTGCTTTGTGTTCATCTTGATCCGAAACACTTTCAGCCGCACACTTTCTCTTATTTATTATTTCCTCCTCCTCCTCCTCCGCCATCCTCATCTCTCTCTTCTGCTTCCCATCTGCATGCAGCCTGACTCAGCCATCCGCTGATAACGTCCTGACAGCGCTAGACAAAATACAGCGGGGGTCACGCCCTGTAAAAACTCCACTGCGAGCAATTTGCAGGCCATTTGACAGGCTCGGAAAAGCACATCATCTCACTAACGCAGTTGCCGAGAGACACTAAAAAGAGAGGGAAATCCCTGTCGCATATCGCAAGAATTAAACATCTCATACAAAAGGAAAAAAGAGGCCGACATTCAAGCCAGTATTCCCTTCAGTTTCCCTTCTTGGCCTGCCGCGGGTCCCGCCCATCGAAATTCTGCCCCTCTTCTTCCATCTTGTTCGCCAGATAACCAAACCTTGTTGCGTCAGAGACGTGAAAAACGTGCCTTGCTAAAACACCGCACACACTCAGCCACACGAGCACGCGACAATCCTCGGATCTAATTTTTTTTCTTCCTTTCAATATTCCCGATTGCCATCTTTACACCTGGAATATCTTGCGATAACGCATTACAAACACCTGAATAATTATTTTGCCGTCGCACGCCCAACCTGCCGCAAACATGGGCTCGACTCTGTCCCTGCCCGCCACCACCAACGCCGACGCCGAACGCCGGGTGACGCCGACGCCGGCCTCGGCGCCCACGGCTTCAACACCACCACCACCACCACCCTCACAACCAAACGCCAGCAGCAGCAGCGGCAGCAGCAATAGCGATACAGATGCGACTACGCAGGCAGAACTGCAGACGCGCGACGTCGCCCAGCAATTAACACCACCTCCGTCGCCGCCGCCCAATACCTACGCCTTTCCCACCGGCAAGCTCCAGCGCCGCCTCACCCAGCCCGGCAAGACGCCGCTCGTCCTCGTCGCCTGCGGCAGCTTCTCGCCCATTACCAAGCTGCACGTGCAAATGTTTGAGCTGGCGACCCGTCACATTCCACATACTGAATTTGAAATTGTCGGCAACTATCTAAGCCCGTGCAGGTGCGTCCCCGCATGTCCTTCATGCCCATGTTCCCAAGTCTGTCTGTAATCCAGCCACCATGCTAACATAAAACCAGCGACGCATACAACAAATCCTCCCTCGTCCCCGCCCACCACCGCCTGCAAATGTGCGAGCTCGCCGTCGCCAACCTCGCCACCACCGCCATCCAGGTCGACGACTGGGAGGCCACCCGCGTCGACGCCGCCGGCCGCCCGCTCTACAGCCGCACCGCCGACGTCCTGCGCCATTTCGACTCGGCCATCAACGACACCCTCGGCGGCATCGTTTCCGTCGACGGCCGCACCCACGTCCGCGCGCGCATCATGCTACTCATCGGCGCCGACCTGGCCCTCACCATGAGCAACCCGAAAGTGTGGGCGCCCGCGGATATCGACGTGCTGCTGGGATACTACGGCGCCTTCATCGTCGAGAGGCCGCACCAGTGCGCGATTCAGGACGCGGTCGCGCCGCTGAGCAAGTATAAAGGCAACATATGGGTCGTTGACTCGTTCGAGAATGATATCAGCTCGACCAAGGTCCGCGCCCAAATACAAAATCGCGAGCAGTCGATGGATATCCCTGGCGCTGTCTTCAAATACATCAAGCTGCACCGTCTATACCTTGATTAAGACTGGCACATATCACTGCCATTTGACTTTTTACGACTGCATTTCTACATTTCCGACACGTTTCTTGTCTATTCACGACTGCCACGTCTGCATTCAGCATATTACTGCATATATACATATATACACCCATTATTAATGCCAACTTTTCTATACCCTTCTATATATACAGCATACCTAACAGTCTACTCGTATCAGTCCATGTTCATGCTCGTCGCATGCCTACCCATCTTCTCATCAACCAGTGCCTGCTCATGTCCATATGACCCGAGTCTGCATATGTTGTCAGTTGTATTCCAGCGTACCCATATTCTATAATCAACTCATATAGCATCTTCAAAATAAACCCCCCATGCTGCATGGATAATCAAACATCTCTCATTGTGCGTATAAAATCCACTCGTGCGGAAACAGGACGTCAGACATGCTGCTCTGCGTATCGAGCTTCACGTCTCGCTGGCCAAGACGCACCCAGTAGCCCGCATGCGCCACACCCTTGGCTACCGGCCGCCAGAACCGCTCGAACCGGGCCCCGTCCGAGACGTGTTCCACCATGCGGCCCGGTGTTTCGCGCGCTGCTTGGCACTGCTCCATGTAGATGGAGCTCGGAATGGCGAATGCGAAGTCGGTCAATCGGGGCGGCATCTGGCGTACCATTCTATCCATGCGCTGCATGAGCATCCGCTCCACGGCGTCGTTCGAGCTGCCGCCCATTCTTCGTGAATAAACGACAACGGGGTCCCGCCCCGTCCACTGCACCGAAATATACAATCTCTTCAGTCCACGAAAAGACGACAGCACAGCTCTTAGCATGCTCTCGAATCCGTCCATGAGCTCTTTCGTCTTGCTCGGGAAGCTGTCGGCCCACGGCGGATGCGATCCAAAGTCCCATAACAGCTCAAGTGAGGTAATCACTGCAAGGCGCTGCGGTAGTAATAATCGATCGGCGTCCAGAATCAAGGTTTTACTGGCCGTGTGTATTGTATTCGTACCGTAGAGTATGTCAATACCTTCCAAGTACCTATAGCAAAAAGTGGTCAGCCATTGTTTCACCCGTACCAAGGAAGGACAAAATTTCGATATACGTACGCTTGTCTGCAGCTCTGCAGCCAGCCGAGGGCACCAATACGGCACTTGTCCGGCCCCGTGCCGGGCCAGAACTTGCACGCATCGTCCGGGGTGATGCCGAGGCGGCACTGGTCCTGACACGGCTGCACGCTGTGGCCGCTGTTATCCGCGTCGACACCCGGCGGGTTGCGGTGACAGATGGAGCCGTGCCAATGCCAGCCCTGGCGCGCCGTGGTGTCGAGCACGGGAAAGAGCTTGCCGTCGCCGGCGCGGCCGGGCTCGACAAAGAGCCCCGCGTGGCCAGGCACGGCGCGGTCACGGCCAACGGGCCGGCGCCGCCACGGCGGGTAGCCGGGCAGCACGTCCATGTGCAGCGTGCGCTCGCCAAAGGCTGCCGTGAGGATCTGGATGCGAATCTCGGCCGGCAGCTTCTGAAAGAGCGGGCTGTGGGCAGTACCACTCTCGGGCCGGGGTTGCGGCGGAGAGAGCTGCTGCGAGAGGGTCAGGTCGGTCGTGGATGATGACGGCGTCAGTGCGCATCTGCGCCTCCTCGACAGACGGGGAGGGCCGTCATTGACGATGCCGTGCAGCCATCCGGACAGGAGAGCTGCCATTGGGCATTGATGGTGGGGGTTGCTGCTCGTCTGTCGGCTTTCAAAGTCGAGGCCATCTGGATTCTAGACAGATTCGATTCCTCGTTGCCAGGGCTATATATAGGAAAGAATCGAGACAAGAATCAAGCCGGGAGCCGTGGCGTCTTTTTTTACACCGCGGAAAGTAGGGCGTGGCGTCTGAGGCAAGCACATGAGGCCAGTCATTAGGCCACAAGCGTCGGGCCTCTAGTATGTGCGCCGCCGTCCCCGTCAGCCAAGGCGCTCGCAGCGGGCTTGCCTTAGCGCTCGACCCGGCTGTGCGCAGGGCCTGCCGATGCTGCGTGTGCGCTCGCATTTTGCATTCTGGCTCGGTGGATAATAACGGGGGGGGACGCCGTAGCGGGAGCGCCCTCTTTTCGCTGCGGTGCGCGCAAGTGTGGTGCTGTGTGGTGGTGCCGGCGGTGCTGGTGGTGCATGGATATGCCAGCGTGCCCCTCACGATGGCCCCTCATGAGCTGCTTAGCTGCCCCTCATTACGTAGGAGAGGGTGGGTGACACGCATCACGATAAGGAGGTGTGGCCGAGATGGGTGTGCATGTGTAAATCAGCATGACAATGCAAATAAAGGGGAAAGAAAAAGCGAGAAAATCAGAGAAAACAAAGAAAACAAGAATATGATTGAGACGGTGTAACGAACATGCACATACATGCCAGTCCCCGTCTGGCCCCAGCCGCAGCTAGGACCCCGCCATCATCACACGACTTAAGCTCGGCACTCAACCTACACAGCCCAGTCACGGCGCATGCACAACTTGGCGCACAGCCTGGTGCATCTCGAATCATCGCTTCTTTGTTCTTAACCATCATCTGAAACCAGCATCCTCTACGGCCCTTTTATCCCAGATTCAGATCGACTTAGTTTGCTCGGCGCGCGTGCTGGCGGTGTAACGTCTCTCATCACACCACTTCCGGCATCCATACACCCGCTCGACCACTGCATCGCACACCGCGAACACCCGCCATGTCCGACCTCTCCTCCCGCTTCCAAAACCTCCGTGTCTCGCTCCACGGCGGTGATGTCGTCGACGAGGACTTTGGCGGCGCCATCGGCCACGACTCCGTCGGTGGCGGCGGCCGCAGCACCGTCCGCGCTGACCACGAGATTGCCAAGCTGCGCGTGAGCCACGCCCTGCGCTCCTTTCTCGTCGACCGCGAGGTGCTCGCCGAAAAGGATGCCCAGCTCGACGACAAGGGCGACGACGTCCGCACGCCCGCCCTCACCAAGCTCCTCGCCCAAGGCGACTTTGTCGCGCCCCCGGAGCTCGTCGACCGCGACCACGCCCTGCCCGAGTACTTTGTGAGCTCCTCGCACAACACCTACCTCATGGCCCACCAGCTCTACGGCAAGTCCTCTGCCGAGGCGTACGAGACAGCCATCCGCACTGGCTCGCGCTGCGTCGAGATTGACGCATGGGACAACAGCGACGACAAGGACGAGCCCAAGGTCACCCACGGCTACACCCTCGTGTCGCATATTTCCTTTCGCGCCGTGTGCGAGACGCTTCGTGATATGCACGACGAGGAGGCGGCCATTTCCGCCAAGGAGCCCGCCCACGCGCCCACGCCCATCCTGCTGTCGCTCGAGAACCACTGCGGTCCCGAGGGCCAGAAGCGCTTGGTGGATATTATGCACGAGGTCCTTGGTGAGCGGTTGCTCTCGGCGCCGCTGCGCGAGGAGCTGATCAATCGTCATGAGGAGGAGCACAAGGCTGACGGACGCGAGCACGACCCGGCCGAACACGTCACTCTGCGAGAGCTGGGTGACAAAATAGCCATCATCGTAGAGCACCACTTTGGCGACGAGGTAGTCGACAGCGACTCTCAGAGCGACGATGACGAAGATGAAGAATTTCATGAGGCGGAGCGCAAAGCCCGCGAGGCGTACAAGGCCAACAAAAAAGACGAGAACAAGAACATCCAGGTCATCATCCCCGAGCTGGCCGCGCTCGGCGTCTACGCCCAGTCCGTCAAACCCCGCGACAACACCTGGTTTGACCCGGGCGAGCTCCTCGACGGCCCGCACCACCACCTCATCAACGTCTCCGAGTCCGGCCTCGCCGGCCACCTCCCCGCTCACGCGGCCGCCATCTCCGTTCACAACAGCAAGCACATGATGCGCGTGTTCCCCAAGGGCACGCGCATCAGCTCTTCGAACCTGAAACCCGTGCGTTTCTGGGGCCTCGGCGCGCAAATCTGCGCTCTCAACTGGCAGACCTTTGGCACCAGCAACCAGCTTAACGACGCACTCTTCGCCGGCTCCGACGGGTACATCCTCAAGCCGCCTGCCCTCCGCAAGGGCGGAAGCGGCTCCCTGCAGACGGGCCGCCGGAAGCGTCTCCGGCTGCACGTCGGCGGCGCCACTGACGTGCCCCTGCACGCGGACCGCGAGGCCGCCACCCTCAAGCCTTACTTGACGTGCACACTGCACAGCGCCCTGCCCGAGGGCAACACCGACAGCCCCAAGCGCAAGACGGGCGCCTACAAGCACCACAAGCTGGGCTTCCTGCACCGCGGCGAGAACCCGGCCGCCACGGACCCGATCTGGGATGAGACGCTCGAGTGGACCTACGAGGACAACGAGCTCGTGTTCCTGCGCATGCTCATCAAGAGTGACGATGCGTGGGCGCGGAACCCAATGTTTGCGGTGGCTGCGGTGCGTCTGTCGTACACGCGCCCGGGATGGAACTTTGTGCGCTTCTTGGACATGCAGGGCCGAGAGACCAAGTGCACGGTGCTCCTCAACTTTGATATTCAGGATGTTGCCGCGGCGTAGTTCAGCATCCGGATAGAATTATGCGGTTGGACACGCAGAGATTCACAGTACTACTAATTTGAATGCTTATGACGTGGTTGTACGGGGTTCTGGTGGAATTTGTGCGTGTTTGGATATACATCGAACACACAGTATTACTTGACTTTGATCTTCAAATGTTGTCGCAAGGGATTTATCTCCGGCCCGGTTGGAAGTGTTTTGGATATACAGGGCACAAAGGAAATGTATCTGCAGCTTTGGCAATCTGCTGTCACCACGGCAATGTGCACTAATTCATGATTTACGTCGATTTATGTCATAGCCAAATGAACGTCTCATTAATGCCTTTATGTGAATACAGAATTGTTTGCACTTTCTTTACCACATCTTCTCCCAGTATCGCTGCCACCAGGGCATCGCCGCCAGCCTTCGCTGCCAGTTCTCTTCTATGCCGCCCTCCTCCCACTGCGCGCACTCGGCGTCCGCCTCGGCCTTGCCGCTAACCAGGTCCGCCTCCTCCGGCCGCACCAGCGACGTGCCCTTGTAGAGCTTCCAGAACACAAACAGCGTCGCGCTGTACGGCAGGCAAAAGTAGCCCGTCACGAACCCCTGCACGCTAAACGGCGAGAAGGCGTCAAAGCCGATGAAGAGCAGCGCCACGCAGCCGAGGAAGAGTGCGAACCAGGGCCAGTACGGCGCGAGCGGCGCGACGTACGGCAGCGCGGCGTCGGGCATGCCCTGCGCGCGCCGGGCGCGGTGCCACCCGAGGAAGATGACAATCATCATGGTGTAGGTCATGATGAGGCCCGTGGTCGTGAGGTCGACGAACCAGTAAAAGACCTGCACAGCCGAGGTGGACGAGACGAGGAAGGTGATGCAGGTGATGACGCTGACGACGGCGACGCAGTACACGGGCACGCCGGCCTTTGTGCAGCGCATGAGGAAGCGGGGCGCCTGTCCGTCGCGCGCGAGACCGTAGAGCGTTCTTGACGACGAGTAGAGGTAGGCGTTGCCGCAGGACCAGCCGGACGTGAGGATGAGGAAGTTGATGAGGTGCGGCAGGCCGTGGATGTTGAGGTTCTGGATGCCAATCACCCAGGGGGACGCGGCGGCGCCGGCGGCCGAAGAGTCGGCCAGGGCGCCGATGAGGCGGTCGTCGCGCGAGCTGCAGATGATGCCGACGGCGAGCACGCCGAGCACGTAGAAGCCGACGAGGCGGTAAAAGATGAGCCGGGCGACGCGCGGGATGGTGCGGCGCGGGTTCTGGATCTCGCCCGACGCCAGCGCAATCATGTCCGGGCCGGCAATGGTGAAGCCCGCGTAGAGGATGACCTTCCAGAAGCCGAGGAAGCGGCCGAGATCTCCCGTCGCATAGTACGCGTGCATCGCGTTGCCGCCCTTCCAGTAGCGGAAGCCGTAGGCGTCGCCGTTGGGGTTGCCGCCGACCATGGTGATGAACGTCAGAAGTACCAGCCCGACGAGCAGCAGCACTTTGAGCGAGGCCATGACGAATTCCGCTTCGCCGTACCATTTCACCGCGACGACGTTGAGGAAGATGCAGACGGCCATGGCCATGACGATCCACACGGCCGGATTGACACTCGTATTCCAGTACTGCATGACGGTGGCGATGGAGCTGTATTCTACGCAGACCAGCATCACTCCCGCGTAGAAATACGTCCACCCCATTGCAAAGCCCAGCGCCGGATCAACAAACCGCGCCGCGAGCTCGAAAATCGAGCCGCGGACAGGCAGGTACGCGTGCATCTCGGCGACGCAGAGGTTAATCGGCCAGACGTAGAGGGTGCCCCAGAGGAGGTAGCCGAGGAAAAGAGACAGAGGGCCGGCCTTGGAGAGGACGCCGCCGATGCCGACGAACAGGCCGGTGCCGATGGAGCCGCCAATGGCCATGAGCTGGACGTGCCGCGGGGACAGGCCGCGCTGGGTCTGGCCGTACTGCAGATCGAGCTGCGTCGTGTCGGAGACGAACTTGCCGGGCGCGATGCTGGCGTCGTCGGGGTCGGCGGCGGCGGCCGATTCAATGTCTGGCTTCATGGTGGTGGGATGGGAAACCAATGTTAAGAAAGGAGGGGGATGAAAATCAATGGTGTCGAATTGGTGGTGAGGTCGTAATAGTTCGTAGCACGGAGCTGGCCGCTTGTGCGGATGTATAATCTCCTTCTCAGCTCTCACTCAATTTGGTTTCGCGTCTTATTCGGCGTATAAGACAGACTGGGCAAGCGACGATCCGTATCGCAAGGAAAAGGTCTTCTCCAAGACTCTCCGTCCGTGGCAGTAGTAAATGTGCTCACAGGTGGTCTGGGCCACGGGCCCTTTTAAACCGAAAGCAACGGCAGACGGTGCCCCCGGTCCAGGACGACGACCCGGTAGTTAATTGAACCTGCCGAGTCACCTTATCTGCTAACTAGCTTGCAGGTTGGTGGCGCCGCCTCTTCCCCACGTTTTTGATGTTTTGGGGGGCTCGCTACGGCGTCCGCGGGGGCGCACCGAGGACCGGAGGGCGTCATGCCGGGGATGGGGGGGCGGTATTGCGACGGTGAAAGAGGCAGCGCGGTCTTGTTTCCGGTTCGGAAGTTTGCCAAGGCCGGGCTGTCGCAGATAGCAGGGGGATGACTGGCATATCGGAATAAAATGCTGGAATGCAGTGACATGCGATTAAGTTGTGACTAGCTGCTGACGAACCAGATTGGGTTCAATAGATCCGCCACTGACAGCCTCAATGGCATGTTGATGGCGGGCTATTTAAAACGGGATATCCCTTAAACATATTTTTACTCCAACTCTTATTTATTCCAGTGGAATCCTGTCCTCCTTTACCCTCGCCGCCCACTATTTGTGCATGTGCTTCAAAATAGCTGTCGCGGTACCCTGCACGCACAATCCCAGAACTACCTACAACACAGACTCAAATTGCAGATATATATCAGTGTGGCCTCCATTCACAGAGAGCCAACTCCAATACCCAGTAAACCCAATCATTCAAGTTCAAGTTGTCGCCATCTGGACGCGCTGCGGGGTTGAGCGTGCGGAGCAATGTCCCCCCACAGAGATCCTTAACCCGCCATTCGCGCAATGATATTTTGCCGTGGCGGGGCAAGACTTGGAGATGTTCTAGTCATGATAGGTGTGTATAAACCACGTTTATAAACCACTTCACGTCTGTCTTGAGCACGTTCTCCGGTTCTACGTTTCACTTTTACTCTCTACATAATTCCAACATCATGTCCGCCCTCACCACATCCCTCGAAAAGGCCAAGCTGGTTCCTGGCGTCGGCGCCGCTCTCATCCCCGCGTCGTTTGCGCCCACCGCCGACCTCGCCGTGTCCTTCGGCGATGCGGCCGTGCAGCTCGGCAACATGCTGCGCGTGTCGCAAGTCCAGCAAAAACCTAGCATCAGCTTCCAAATACAGGTTTGAAACCGGCAGTATATTAACGCACAAAAAGGGAGCATATCTAACCACCGGTCTGTAGGACGGCGTCGCTGACGGCTCATACCTGGCGATGCTCATCGATCCCGACGCCCCGACGCCCGAAGATCCCAAGTTTGCGTTTTGGCGGCACTGGGTCGTCTCCGGCCTGAAGCCCGGCGCGGCGGCGACCGGCACGACACTGACTGAATTTCTCGGCCCCGGACCCAAGCCGGAGTACGTGCTGCCGCCACCGCCCATTGTACACAGCGAGAGCGCAGCTAAATTGTGCTAACAATGAATCAGATCCAACCCCCACCGTTACCTGTTCCTCCTCTTCCGCGAGCCTGCCGGCTTCAACTTGAGCAAAACCGACGTGGGCGGCGAGGAGTTTGTCGAGCGCCGGTCGTTTGACGCCGCCGCCTTTGTGGCCCAGCATGGCCTGCAGCTCGCGGGCGTCAACTGGATGCTGTGCGCGGCCAACGAGTGGACTGCATAGACGCAGAGAAACGCCGAAGGAAAACAAAAGAAAAACTGCCGTGTTAGGGGCATTACGGCTATATTACTTTGCCCCAAATATCCGGTTACACTGAATAGACAAGATAGATTTTGTGATTGGGCAGCGGTGAGATATCAAGACCGCGCAGTGCTATTTATGAAAAAAGCAGGATGGAGATATGATACATCCCGAAGGGGAAATGTATCGAGGGCTTTTAATTAAAAAAAAATGTTTTACAATTCAACTTGAGAAATGACTATTTTGTCGTTTTGACTCTCGCATGGCCATGACTTTGTGCTGTAGTTTGGTACAAGTGACGAAGATCGACTTGCGGTTGAAAAAGCCAACAGCCGCTTACAGTTTTGTTTAATGATAAAGCATCGTCAATATGTTCCAAAATGCCTTGCCCGTCATTAGTATTGTTAGTCGTCCTTAAATTCCGTCTCAGAAAAGCTCCCTCGACGTGCTCACGGACTTGGCTTTCATTTCGGCTCCTGCTCAAGCCGAGCGGCTGAGCTTGCCTCCGCCCCGCGCATCGACGATCTAAATCTTGTGTCACCAGGTACTCTAAAGCAGATACAATTCTTCACTGCCATTGATCTGCGAGCTTGGTCGTATCGTTGGAGCGCGAGTCGCGATATTACGTTCTACTTGTCTTGTTCCACTTTGGTGCCTCAGAACCATGCGAGGTTCGTCGTTGGCGTCTTTGAGCAGAGGTGGTCTGCCGGAACAAAAAGATTTGTCGTCTGCCTTGATCGTTAACAAAAGGGGTTGCAAAACAGCACACATGGGCAATCAAATATTCCTCGGATGAGTTCGCGCTGATGTGATGACAAGCCGACGAACACGCATAAGGCCTCATCGTCAAGTGTAAGCCGGCAGCTGGCTACGAGGTGGCATCTCTACAGAATGCATATTACCATGTTCAGCGGAGGACAGAACTTGCCCTTGAACGCACCGATCTTTTTAATTTAAATTACCCCAGGAATTGCGGTCGTAGCGGGAAAGGGTCCCTTCATTTTAGCCCATTGCCGTAAAATGAAACCGCCAACAGCAGCCCACCGCTATCCCCCACAGTACCAAAACGTCTAGAAGCCCGTTGGAAGCCATGACCATGGCCGTGTTCAAATTTCCCGCACCGCTTTTTCACTGCCAAGAGCCAAGACGCCAGTGCCAAAGACCCATGCTTATTTTTTCAATATATTCTTCAACGGAATGACCGCTAGTGGACACTGTGTAAGCAGTCGCACCTAAATCTTCACCCATGCGCATCACTCCAACAGATGCTGCTGTGTAACGGCGCAGAAAGCTGTGGCTGGCAGTTTCAGCTGCTAGAGGGCCGCCCTGCACAATAGGCCAATAGAAAGAAGAAGAAAAACGCCGAAATGATGTAGTATATTAATATGCAACGCGCTGCACGATGGTGCATTTCGCAGATGCATGCACGAGAGGGAGCACATGACGGCGTATTGGGCAGCACGGCATCCAAAGAGGGGAGCGGGCCTGCATTCGCGCTGCTGCGAACAGGGGTGTGTGTGCAGCGCAGCGCAGGGAGGTAGAAGAGGTGTGCGTCGCATTGAACAATGATGCGCTTTATTGACTAGTTAACTAGCAGCTCGCTCACAGAAGGACCGGCGCTTCGACTGCCTCGGGCCATGTGTCTTGCTTTGCCGTAGGGATCAGCTACCCAGTGGTTTGGTAGAAACAGGGGATGGGCTGCACAAAATGTCACGGCTATTAAATGGTAGGAGTTGTCGATACATGCTAGCTGGCTTGCCATCGGCCGCATTGAGCAGTGTCAGCGCCCCGTCCATGTGGACTTGACTGCCGAGTCATCAGGCTGAACAGATTTGAGCAGTGAGGCGTGCAAGGCTCCCTGGCAGGCCGCCCCGTTCCAGTAAGAGCAAGAGAAAAGAGCCTCATCGCTGTCAGCTTCCTGCGTCATTTATTACTCCGCACTCGGTACTTTCTACATGTTTTGCCTCGAGAGGTGGACGGGCTGGTGTAAGTGGTTGGCTGTAGGCGCCCATTGGACCCCAGCTCATCTTACTTGATGGTGGAACCAAAGTCGACGCCGCCTATCGTGCAGTTGCCAAAAGTGTAAAAACATGTTGAAAAAGGCAGGCTTGCGAACCAAGCGACACATCGATGCGGTCAAGTTTTCTGCGATGCTGTCGTGTCGTAATTGGAGCCCCCAACTGGTATTGATTAGTACCAGCACACTTGCGCTACTCACCGCATCCAAAAACACCGTCTCAACAGTGACGACGATTTGTCTCAGTGCATGTCTCGACGGGAGTAAACAACGAACGAGCCTATGCGTTTGTTCCTTTCTTTTCTGTTCCATCCCCAGCATTCCAGCACCAACTTGTCAATTTTCGATACATCAACAGAACAAATAGTTGCCCTTGTGTTAGTAGGTGGTCGTCCACTCTGGCGCTACGTGCAAGCCCGACAGTTGTCGGCGGACAATGGCAGCTGAAGGGAAAAAACAAAGGGACATTGGAATCGCCTCCGCGCCGAATGATTGGCTCCAGTGGCAAATGATGAGTGCAACCCCAGACTAGCATCTGCCCCTCAACCACCGGGCGGCTTGGTGAAATCGCCCAGGTCAATAATAATACAAACCCAGCTTTCTGGCGATGCGCGGTCACATGGCAGCCTCCCAGCCCCAGCAGGCTTGTAGATGCGGCGCTGCAGATGCCTCCAGAGAGGTGCGTGTGGGAGTGCCGACGCCAGGAACCTGACTGCAACGCTGAGAGCCATGTGCAGCACCATTTTTAGCGGGCAATGACCTCGGCGCGGCCGCTGGTTGGGTGAGCTGTTGAAGCAGCCACATTGGTGCAGACGACTGCAGCCTCCAGACAGCAGTACTCCGTAGCTTGATGTTAAATAATTAATGTGACCTTCCGGAGCCTCAGGTAGCCGAAAGCGAAGTGGGCTTCTGTAGTGGTCCCTGGCGGAGCTGTGCTGTTGGAGTTGGCGCCGATGCTCATTTTTTTACGTGATGGGGTTTTTGTGTTCGTCAACGTTCAGCTGTCCTCGACTCGTAGGGGCAGAACAGAGCTCACTCAGCCTTGTTCCTTTTGCTCGGCAGTCATGCCACTAGCCTGGATCCATTGATTCTGTCATTCTCACGCGACCGAGCCTGATGATACCAAGTGCCGTGAGGAACGATAAACGACGCCTCTGGAGAACAAAATGATTAAAAAGTCGATATCAATGACTGCCAGCACCATACTTTCAGATTGGGCATCGAATGCAGTGGACCTCGTTGCAGCACTGTTCTCTCGGTGGTGGACACTGCTGCCCACATTGCCCACAGCAACCCATTATCGTGGCGGTTATATCAGAAAAACGCTTGCAGGTGCGTCGTGCGTGCAGGTGATGAATCGTGCCCCTGGGAGACTATTGGCAGCGCAAAAAGTGGTTCTGATACAGAAGCGTTTGCATCATTGGATGGTGCTGTTTTTCATTTTTCTGGATCAGCATGCCCATGTGGCTGCTCATCTGCGCATCGACTTCATACCAGATACCAGGGCGTTTCCCATTTTCGCCGAAACGGACAGCACAGTGCAGATACGGTGTCAGTAAGCTGCCGAGGTGCAAACTTGTAAGAACCCATGTCAGCTATGGCGTCACAGCAATATTGCCGGTCATTTGCAGCCTGTAGGCAAGCAGGCAAGCAGGCTCGCGCGTGGCCGGAGCGCCGCGCACAGGGATGGCATTCGCACTAATCCAATGCCCCAAGCTGCTGGGCCTGAGTTCCAGGTGACGGGAGTGGCCGGCCACTGGCCACAAGCACTGGGGTGCTGCGTTGCCATGTGTCCGTCCCGCACTATGCAAGCCACCTTGCGTATAAGCACCGTTGTGCTATTACAGGGCGGCCTGCTTGACAATGAAAACGGCTGCGTGGCGGGAGAGGGAGGGGGCGGTGGTGGCTCTAATCCAGATTCGCATTTTGCTGCATAGATTTTTCTGGGCGAGTTGAGGCGCAGCGGGCAGAGGTGATACTGGAGTCTGGGGTTGGGTGCTAACGAAGAAGTGAGGCGTGAGGAACGTGGCGCCTCAGTGACCGTTCTTACGCCACCCAAAGCCTCTGTTCCCTACCAGTTTCCTTTTTCGGGCTCTGGCGTGTGGCTCATTTATTGGCAGACGTCTTGTCCAACAATGGGAGAAGGGGCTGACTATCGGTGAAGGTTTTGAGAGCGCAAATCCTCGGACTGCGACGTCGAGTGAGGCTACTGCACAAAGTGCTTGGTCAAGGGTCGGCGCGGGTACGGGGCTTGCGCATCCGTGAATGGTCTTGTTTGTCTCGAGTAGGTTTGTCTCAAGTAGGATAGACCCTGCATCGTGACGTTGGGCTGGTGGCTAGTAGGTTGGGGAGTCTGTCGTTTCCTCTCTCCTCGACAGCCCTGCAAGTTGCTTTTTCTGGCGAGGGTGTGGTGGCCGTGTAGCCAGTCCGGAAGCCATGTAAGACGGGTCACCGCAACTTTATGTTGCTGTTCATGAGGTGTCACATTTGTTTGCTCCATTGTATCGTGGTTTACTTTTTATTGTCGACTAAACATCAATGATCGCTGGTCTCTGGTATTGTTGAGAAATAGGTCAGCGGGTGTGACCTTGTGTGTCGAAAGGCGAGATCGGCACCAGACTTGTGCCTCGGTGCTGGCGCCAGCATCGTGACTGTATGTCTGCATTTATCATTTAATTTAGCCCAGCATCCCCTTTTTCTCGCTTTGGATGAAATAGCATCGGCATCCCCGCGCGGGTTGCCAAGCATACGAAGAGTCGTGAAGGCCTGGTCTTGGCAGGTGGTGGCCTCGTTGCAAACGAAAACCCCAAGATGAACTTGAGTCTCCAGCCCAGCGCCCCGCCGACTTGTGATGGCAGCACACGTTTGGGATGCCTTGACACTAGCGCAGAATGGCGTGTAGCGTTGTGGAAGCCGTGGAAGGATGGAAGGCGACCAGGGTGGTGTGGTCGAGGAATGGGATGTGGCGTTGTGGTGGTTTGCAGGCAGATAGTGGTAAGAGGTTCCCTCAGTGTGCAGCACAGTGTGTGCGATGAGCTGCTCGTACAGTGCGAGGTATTGCCACGGCCTGACGACATTTGGAGTGTCGATCACACTTTGGCTGGGATAACAATCGGCGGCACGTGATGCGAATATCTCTCATCCTTGACTGGATCATTTTACCTTGGTCTTTTCTCTCATTCTTTGACTCGTTGGTCTGCTTTACATTTCGGTACTATTCGTGCCATCTGCTCATTATTGAATCACGTAGGTTCGTCGCTGCAACGGCCGCAGCACGCTGGACAGGCCGCTAGCGGCACTTTCTGCCCCCTGAAGAAGCCACGCAAGGCGCTGTGGGCCCGCCTCGCACGAAACGGGCAGCTGCCTGCCTCCACTGGAACCACTGGAACCACTGGAACCACCCGGGAGAACCACTTTGCTGGGGCCTGTCGTCCAGGTACCTGCGCTCCTGAGTCGCCGTGGGCGTGGCCCCAAGTCACTCGTCGACATTTGCCAGGAGGACTCGCCAATCTTTGCAAGTTAGCGGTCATGTTGGCCCTACAAGACCTGTAATTGTAATGCCGGCTTCACTGGCACACTCTGCCACCTGGTTGGTATCGAATACACGGCATCAGTAGTTGCACAAGTCATTGCGTCTCGCCACGACTCATAGCCTATTAACTCTTCATTTTTTTTTTTTCCTTACTACTCTCATCTCCCCCTTTAGTTTCAAACTCTACATCGTCTGTGCCGTCCAAGTCCCAAGTCGCGTCGATCCCGGCTACACGCTTCTTCCCTGCTTGGCTGACGCAACAGTGTCGCGGCCGCTGGACGACTACCTACCTAAACGACAGCCACTGGACAACAGTCACTCCTCGATTCCTCTTCCCCCGGCACAGCTATTTCACATCCCTCGACCCCCCTTGCTAGCTCGACTCGACCGCATTTTCCCCGTCTCTTCCTCTCCATCTTCATTTCATCTTTTCTTTCTCTTCTTCTCTTTTTTATTCGACATCGGATTTCGACTAGTCCATCGTATTCGCTCGTCGATTTTTGCGTCATTCTCGGGTTTTTTGCCCCTTTTGCCACAGGCGCTCATCTACCACCGCCTAAAAAACGTCTCTGTTGCCGCCCACCTCCCGAACTGGTCACGCTCCGCCCGCCCAGGCCACCTTTGCCAGGACCCTTACTATTACGTCGGTGGCAAACAAAACTCGTTCCAACAACTGCAACTTCAACCACTCGTTTCTGCAACTTGATCGGCATTGCATTTATAAATACCATTTGTGCGACATTGGTTTTTCTCTCGCCCATTTCCCGCCCGATTCGTCTCCAACCACACCACCCGCCACACCATCCCACGCGTTCCTCTCACCATCACACCATGGCCGACGACCACGACAACCACTCGACAGGGTCGCATCCCATTGTCCGCTCCGATTCCTCCTCCTCTACCGCGCCCTCTGATCATGCGCCGTCTGATCACAACGAGCCCATCATCCACCAGCCCATCCCGACCCGACCACGCCTGCCCAGCCGCAAAAGCAGCGGCCCGCTCGTCGTCCCCCGCGACAGCTCCGAGGTTGGCCCCGTCGAGTCGCATTTTGGTCCCGATGACGTCCGCGCCATGAGTCCACGACGAACCAGCGAAGACATTGACAAGCTCGGCAAGGAGGCTCGCGAAGAGCTGCGTCGGTATGTCCTGACAACAAGACGTGCTGACGACCAACAAGTGATACTAACAACTGCCTCAGACACGCCAAAGCGCTGCAAGAGTCGCTCATCGATATTTTTAACCGCATAGAGGCCGTTCGCGAGGAGCACGACAAGCTTGACAGCAACAACAAGTTCCTGCAAAAATATATTGGTGATCTCATGAGCACCAGCAAGATTACCGCTTCCACCAGTCGGGGCAAAAAATAAACCCACCCACTCGCACGGCGTCGCTGCCTGAACCGTCGCAACCTTTTTCAAACTTGACTACGTTTTCTACGGCAGCTTTCTGCTACATCACTCACCTTCTCGCCGACTCCTTCACGCCTCCATTACGATTCATTTCGGCTCTCGAGCATTTGAAGCGCCAGCTTTGCAAACACACGCCCCAACTCCTGCGGCAAGATACCCCTGCGCGCTGGCGCTCTTCTACCTTGTTGCATTCCGTTTCTCTTCATCCATCGGCTGCGGCACCGATTCAACCCATTCTCTGTACAATATCGTCTGGCATTTCCTGTACGGGACATCATCTTGAGCCCCGCGCGCTCCTGATGCTGTAACCCTTGCGTCATGTGCAACCATTCAAAGCATTCCGACAGGCGTTTTATTTGCATTCCAAATTTCTAAAGTTACTATTCATATCTTCTTTTTTTCCTTCTCGTTTTCGTCTCTCTTTCGACTTGATGTCTGGAGATTTTTACCCTCCGCAAGCTAGCCACGGTGGCTTTTGCGAGAATGCAGGGCTACGAACAGAGGGGCACATTTTGATGGTACGAAATGAACTATTAAAAAAGAATGGTCTGACTTTCTCCTTTGCGTTTGAATTTTCGGCAAATCATTTCTTTTTTTTTTCTCCCTTGGGGCAGTAGGCCAAGGTAGATGTTCAATATATCACATTCCAGTATCACACTGTCCATGCGTTGTTTTTGGGTGACGGGAAGAGAATGTGGGTATGACGTAGGTACCCCTTGCTGAGCATAGCAACGAGCTCGCCCTCGCCACGGTCATACGAGCATGCCTGCAATAATGCCAGATGCAGTAAAAGAAGCCATAATTGAGCAAGTATATACAAGCATTACACGAGGAAAAGAGTCGCCGGTCAAGGCCGACAGCGCACACACGCCATGCGCGGGCAAACAAGTAGCCGGAATAGCGCGCCCAACTGCAGCGCGCAAGGCCCAGGAAAGAGGGGAAAGACGAACACTCACTACCAAACTATTTGGTGAAAAAGACTGCAAAAGAATAATGCATTTCCAAACAGATGAAACGGCAAAAAATGAAACTTGCTTCGGAGGGGAATCGAACCCCCGATCTTCGCATTACTGATTGTTTGTTAGTTGAATTGCTCCTGTGGAGTTGCTAGTGAGGCGGGACCTACCGAGTGCGACGCCTTACCACTTGGCCACCAAAGCCAGTGTACTTGTGTGGGGGTGGGAGCTACTATTTGCTTTCATATTGGTACAGCCGGGAATTTTGATTTTTAAAGATGAACAGAAACGTGCTACCCTTTTGAAAACGCGTCTTTAGTTGCGGACTGTGTGTTAGAGTGAGAAACGATGGGATTCGATTTGATTTCACAAGGGAAAATTGGAAATTATAAGATATAAGGTAACTCACAACAGTCAACAGTAGCCCAATACATGAGCAGGTTAGGATAGCGACCAAGTAGATAATAGACTGTATAGGATATCTAAAAGCGGTAGGCAGTATAGAAATAATACGTCGCTTTAACTCATAGTCAAGGACTTTTTCCCAAGTTTTATAGAAGCATCTCCAGCTACGTATTAAATGTAAGTAACACAGTGTAAAGTCCTTTTACAGCTCACTTACTACTAGTACACTTCTTTCTATCTTTTAAATTTTCATACTTGGTAAATTCACTAACAATTGTCAATTGTTTTATTTCCCAAGTCAGCTGTAGGAAAATAAAAATAAGAAGATGGATTCGTTGTCTCTGAGTTCTCTATAGAGAGAACAGCGAATTTTCAAGTTGGCCGACGTCTAAGAAGCGGCCGACTAACCCGCTGTAGGACGACAAGGCAGGTGAACGACGCGCCGACTAGAGCAGAGAAAATACTCGCGCATGCGTTTCGCGCCGAATTGGAAGCTTGTAGTTAGAAATCCAGAAAGAAACTAGGGATAGAGTAACACAAAAGCAAAAGAAGAAAATGGAAAGGAGCGAAATCAAGTAGTACTATTCACTCAGAACCACAGTAAATCATCAGCCAATCTTACCAAGACACTTTAATAGCAAAGTCGCCAGCTTCTCATACCCAACCTAGTAAAAAGAAAGCTCACATCTCCATCTTCTCAAGCAAAAAGCAAAATAAAACCTCCTTTATCGCGGAAGGCAAAAAAGAATTGCTTCGGATGGGATTCGAACCCACGGTCTTCGCATTACTTTTGGGATGTTAGAATTGGGGCTTTCATAAGAGTGTGGTGGAACGGGGCTACTAACCAAGTGCGACGCCTTACCACTTGGCCACCAAAGCCGATTAGGCAGTGGAGTCGGAGCAGCCTATTTCGGTACATGTACACTCCCCTGGATTGTGGCCTTTCTCAAGCGCAGATAGCGGGCGGCAGCATCACAAATGGAAAGTGAAAATGTAGCAATTGGCTTGCTTACATGGTGCGGCTTGGGATTTAGCTACATTGCTGGTTTTGTGGTAACGAGTGGGCTGTGTGACGGAGATGTCATTCGATGGGGGCATGGACAGGACTACCCTACATGTATTAATGAAGAAGACAGGGACCGTTGCGAATGCAACCAGAAGTAAGTAGTGCTTTATCAGGCTCGAGAAGCTTTTTTACCGCTCGGCGAGTCAATGTCTGAAATGAAACTGGAGCTCTCAGGACTTGTTTGCTTATACATGTTGAGTCCTAATGGCGGGTTGGAGACAAACAACCACGCAGCCTCCAGAACCTAATGGAAGGCACAGTTTGATTCGGATGTCGTACCACACTGGAACATCAAACAGCATAACGCAGCAAACGCGATCAAAAGGAAAAAAGATCGTCTGGACATTATCCGAAACATTTTGTCTTATAAGTGCTTCTCGTAGAGCATCATCCGTGCCCGACGGCTTGAAGCGGCACGTTTGACTTACAGGGCCCACCCCCCGCCTCTTCGCTAGCTGAGATCCCGCCTGCATCGGACATCCGGCCCTCCTTTACCCTTTCATCACTCAACGGAAGTACGGGGGCAGTTGGTGTTTACATTCTCACTCCTTTTCACAACAACAGTAACCATGCGTATCTCGCCAATTGTTACTGGGCTCGCCGCCGTACCGGCAGCGCTCTGCTCCCAGCAGCAGCAGCAGCAGCCGCTCACCAGCCACTCCCATCCGCACTCTGCCATTGTCAATGACCACGCGCCGCCGTACCGCCAGGCGCTGCTCGACCTGCACCGCAACCTCGTGCAGATTCCCTCCATTTCCGGCTCCGAGGCCGCTGTCGGCCAGTGGCTCGTCGACGAGCTCATCCGGCACGGTTTCCGCGCCGACATCCAGCTCGTCGGGCCGTACGAGAGCGCCACGCCCTCTGGCGCGCAGCGCTTCAACGTGCTCGCCTGGCCGGGCCAACGGGAGAACCCGCGCCCCAAGGTGCTCGTGTCGAGCCACATTGATGTGGTCCCGCCGTTTATCGACTACGGCATCGAGGACGGGCCCGTGACCAAGGACACCGTCATCAAAGGCCGCGGGAGCGTCGACGCCAAGGCGGCCGTCGCCGCCATGACGATTGCTGTCGAGGAGCTGCTCGCCGCAGACCGCATCCAAGAAGACGATGTGATGCTGGTGTTTGTCGTCGGGGAGGAAGTTGCGGGAGACGGCATGCGGACGTTTTCCGAGGCGGTGCAGGCGCGCGACGAGCCACCCTCGTGGCACGCCGTCATCTTTGGCGAGCCCACGGAGAGCAAGCTCGTCTGCGGGCACAAAGGCGCGCTGTTTTGCGATTTAAAAGTCACGGGCGTCGCGAGCCACAGCGGCTACCCCTGGCTCGGCAAGTCGGCGAATGAGCTGCTGATTCACGCCGTCGCCAAGATTCTGGAGACTGATCTGGGCAGTTCGGAGCTGTACGGGAATACGACGTTTAATCTGGGGCTCATGCAGGGCGGCGTGGCGGGCAACGTGGTTGCGGCGCATGCGACGGCGAAATTTGGCGCGCGCGTGGCGATTGGACCGGAGAAGGGCGGTGATGAGATCGTCAAGAAGCGCATTCAGGCCGTCTTGGACGAGGTCGACAAGGACGCGTTTGAGATGATCTGCAAGCCGAGCTACGGCACGGTCGACTGCAATTGTGATGTGGAGGGTACGTTTTTTTCTTCATATCAAAAGGTTTTGTGAACTGTAAGCTAACTATTATAGGCTTTGGCAAGCTGACTGTCAACTACGGCACCGACGTGCCGAATTTAAAGGGCAACTTTACGCGGTATCTGTACGGTCCTGGGTCGATCCTCGTGGCGCACGGCGAGAACGAGGCCTTGAAGGTGGGTGACTTGGAGTTGGCGGTTGAAAACTATGGCAAGCTCATTGAACACGCTCTGCGCAACAAATAAAAGAGATATTATATAAAATCTGGTATTGGAATGTGTACGATTCGGAAAGTCTAGCATATCTATTGCATTATATATCATTTAATTTATACGGGATTATATATCTTCTGGCACCCACGTTACGCCTGGACAACCTGCGCCCAGCGCTCGGGCATGATCTTGGAAAAGTCAAACGTCCCATCCGCACCCTTTTCCACCGCGCCCTTTTCCGTGACAACGGCATCAATCAGCTCCGCTGGTGTCACGTCAAACGCCGGGTTCCACACGCCGATGCGTTGATCCGCCGTCGCCACGCGCACTTTGCTCGTCTCGTCCACCGTGCCATCCTCTCTCACCACGGCGCCCGTAATCTGCGTCAGCTCCTCCGCCTTGCGCTCCTCAATCTTAATACCATCCCCCGTCGCCGTGACCAAGTCGATGCTCGTCGTCGGCGCGGCCACGATGAACTTGACGCCGTGGTGGCGCGCGAGCACGGCCAGCTGGTACGTGCCGATTTTATTCGCCGTGTCGCCGTTGCGGACGACGCGGTCGGCGCCGACAATCACGGCGCGAATGTTGTGCGCGGCGCCGCGCGTGCGGAACAGCGAGGCGGCCATGGAGTCGGTGATGAGCGTGCTGGGGATGGCCTCGAAGACGAGCTCAAAGGCGGTCAGCCGGCTGCCCTGGTTGTACGGCCGCGTTTCGGTGCAAAAGGCGTGCTGGAGGAGGTTCTTGGCGTGCAGCGTGCGGATGATGCCGAGGGCCGTGCCGTGGCCCGACGTCGCCAGCGAACCCGTGTTGCAGTGCGTGAGTACGGAAATCTGCTGCTCGGCGCTGGCACCAGCCTGCGCGCGCAGCCACTCGGCGCCGTGCTCGCCAATGGCCATGTTGGTTTTTAGATCCTTTTCGAAAATGGCCTCTGCTTCGTCGATAAACGCCGTCACAATCTCGTCCTTGGTCGCGGCGTCGCCGGCGGCGCGTATTCTCGCCTTGAGCTGGTTGATGGCGTTGGTCAGGTCGACGGCCGTGGGGCGGCTCTCCTTGAGGTAGTCGAGGGCGGCGTCAATGTAGGCCACGACGTCCTGCGCCGAACCATCCGGCACAGGACCGTGGTGCAGCTCGACGGCGAGGCCGAGGCTTGCGACAATGGCAATGGCGGGGGCGCCGCGGGTGCGCATGCTGGCGATGCTGTCAAAGGCTTGGTGGCGTGTCGCGACATTGTCGTAGTGGAATTCGTGGGGGAGGCGAAGCTGGTCGAGGACCTCGAGCTTGCCGCGGGTGTACTTGACAGCCTGAAGAGTCGACATGATGAGAATGGGCCTTTGCGAAAGGAAACTGAAGCTGTTGAGTTGCTGCAGAGAAGAAAAAAAAACACGCAGCTGATGGGGATGTTTGTCTGCCCCTCCATCCCACTCAGAAATTCTGCCGCGACCCCGCTATAGCTTCGCACGTTGATGGCGTCAGGCACACACGGAACAAGCCGCTATAGAGGAGAGCTGGAAATGAAAAGCTGGAGAAAGAGGTTCCGCGCTAGGGCCAGCTGGAGACAACACCACAGCAGCCAGTCAGACATTTCAGACGCGCAGGGGTCGTCCTCATCTGGTACATTTGTCGACATATGATCACTGGTACTCTGTACTGGCCCAACAGCAGCCCAACACTAAAATTCCAGAAACCTTGCCTCGCTAGGTGAGCTGAGCCACGACCGCAATGCCGCTAGTCGGCCCCTCACCTCGTCTCCTCTCCCTGCAGTGGCTCTGGGCTAGCGGAGACGCTCTAAAGAGCGTGCGGTGTGGAGGTGCGTCTTATGTAGGTGTGAGCCACGGTAAAACGAGTAAGTGAATGCTGGTGTATTGAGAACGGCCATAATCTATTCATTTAACTATATACAATAATATATTTTTGGTTATCTATACACACATATTTGTTCATAATTACACGGAACGCCTCGCTATTTTCCAACGCCGCCTGCAAACCAGACTACTTTGGTGACATATCTATCGTGCCCATTCTGAACTATAGTAAATGATTCGCTGGAGGCTCAGATATCCGATATTGTAAGTCGTGTACATAGCGCGGAGCGGGATTGAACCATTGTGGCTAGTTGGGACATTGTCGAGAAGGCCAGTCGAGCCAGAGTGGGACGGCCAAAAGTGTCGGTGCGAATCGCGTGCTTGGTGCTATTAGCCCGTGGATTGATTATCTTTTGAAAGCCAGCGATGCGTACCTATTGTGCTTGGATATCTTTCAAGTTGTTGCGCTCGATGCCCATCTTGCCAAGAAGTGGGGCCGTTCTCGACATCATGAAGGCGCCGGCGTCTTTGTACAAGCTTGCGCCAGAAGAGGACGAGCACGGGAAGCAACGCCACAAAGATGGCAACGATTCCAATTTTGGCCTCGGCCGTAAGGGACATGACGGCAGATGTGGGAGGGAGAACGGGAAGGAGAATAACGCGGTAGTGCGAGGGCGAAGAGCAACGGTCAGGTTGAAGTATTGACACAACCACCTCGATGTAAGTCGTATTATAGAGACAGCGCAGGGACTAAATGCAATAGCTGAAATCAATGGGCTGAAAGAATGAAGACCAAACTCTTTGGTGGTGCAAGATTCATGAACAAGAAATTGAGCAAGAACGTCTATATATGCATCCCTAATCGGCCAAAAAAAAAACAACGCGGTGGTTGGCTCTGCGAAGACGGCCAATGCGTCACGTGGTTGGGGTGCAATAAATATGCAAGGCGTACATTGGTGATTGCGCTGCCGGGTCATTGGTGATTGCGCCGCCGGGCGTACAGGTGCCGGGTGTGGCACTGCTGGCTTGGAGGCGTTTTCGGGCTAAGCAGGTTTGGAGAGGTGGGTTGCGTCTTGCGGGATCCTCTTCAGTGGGCCGACCAATTGGGTCCAAGCAATGTACAATGTCCGGGGTCTCGTCGCATGGGTTGTCGTGCGTATCACACGTCGTCAACGTCCATGTACCCAGATGATGATTCCACAATTCCACAAACGCTCGGGGGCACCTTCAGAGTTGGTGCGGTGTGTAACACCCCCTCCATGAGCTATGAGTGTTTGATTCACACCCACACCGAAACAGGGATTAGAAGCCATTCCCTTTCCAGCTCGTCTTGCCAAAAATGTCGACATTTTTTGACCCGAATCAAACAACAACATCTGTAAGGAAGAGGCAGGGTGTTCTTTTGGTTTTTTGGGGAGGTTTTTTTTACGTCACTGCACATACACGCCTTACAGTATATATCTGCCACAGGCCACAACTGAGTCTCTAGTTACAAAGAAATATGTGAAAAAAAAAGTAGTTTTTCTATCAAGGCAATATATGACTGTACTTACTATGCGGTACGCATAAGGCAGCCTTTATAAGTCGCACATCGTGTGTTGAGGCTATAGGCAAGGCGACAAGGCCGGGAACATATTTTCTGGTTTTTGTCACTTGTACATATTGAGTGAGTAAAAAGGCAAAAAGTCAGCCAAAATTGAGCATTTCAGGTTATTAAAGAACTTACTATGCAGCTCGCGTCAGATGAAGCTTGACGTATATATAGAGCAGCTCTGTACTAAGTCCCTTCACCCTACATGTAACAATTCTCTTCCAAAATAATAATAAAAAATAAAATAAAATAAAATGCTAAAAAAAAGTCAGCCTCCGTAAAAGTCTTATAAATGAAGACTATATAGTCAGACATGCGAAAACAGAAGCTGTTTCGAAATAATTTATTAAACAAAAATATAATCATTATTGCAACCTCCTGTGGTCTGTCGTTGTACATACATGGCTCACTGCACCGTGGCTATTTTGCGTCTCCCCACTGCACTGTGGCGGCCCTGTCAGGGGCTTCGCGGGGCGCAAGGGGCGCAAGTGTGGCTGGAGCTCCAGCGCAGCTGCCACGCAAACCACAGCTCGAGTTGCGACAGACACGTCCACGCCGCCGACGATACCTTTATTTCAACGCTGCCCACAGGACACCAATGGCAACCGCTTTGCCATGGAGCAGCAAGCCTCAACGTCAAAAGTCACTGGTATGAATTCTGCGCACCACTCACCGGTTGCTGCCACCCAGCGCCCGCTAACCCGCCTCTCACCGTCTAGTCGAGTACTTTGACCCTCACAATGTCTACGAGCTCCTGAAGCCGGGCTTGATTCCCCGCCTGCCGCTGCACAATCTTCACTGGCAGTCGCACTCCGGCCCGCTGCGCTCGATCGATACCTTGCACATTGAGCTGGTGGACGGTGGAACGCAACAAGACGAGAAGACCGCCGCGACCAAGCCTGCCGCCTCCGAGACGAAAGACGATGGCTTCCAGAAGCAAGCAGTAGGGGGCCAGTCCGAAGGCAAAGAGAGCAGCGAGAGTCCATCCGCAGCCACGAAAAGCACCGCAGGCCGACGACACCAAATTCCTGGACTGCGCCGCACGCCGTACCTCAAGGTCCTGCTAGTTCGATGCGACGACAACGACTCCTACAAAAATACTGTGCGCTCGGAGGTGCGCGAATGGGTCAAAGAACACACGCCGGCTATAAGCTCTTCGAAAAAGGGCAGTAATCAGGAGAATCATGATGCGTATGAGTGGCTGATTCTGCATGTTGTTATTCCCAACACGGCAGCCTCCACGCAACCGCGCACCACCGGCAAGACGGAAGGGAGCACAGAAAAGACGACGACTTCGAGATGGAGGACAGGCTCGACACCGCTTCTCGAAAAGTTCCGATCCGACTTCAATAGCTCCAGCAAGGGTGCACCCGATCGCGTCGCACAGATCCGCATCGGCATCAACGATGTTCCCTATGATATGCTGCCGCGAGTCGTCCCCGCTGTGCCCTCTGGATACAACGAGAATGAACAAGACGCCGAAAGAGCGTGGAATGAGCTAGTGACCAAGTTTAAGAACCTGATTCTAAGCTCATTCGACCAACGCGTCACACAATACGAAGAGGATATCAAGGAGAAGGATACGCAGCGCACCGTCCCGGGGTGGAATTTCTGCACCTTTTTCATTCTTAAAGAAGGCCTTGCACTAGGATTCGAAAATGTCGGCTTGGTTGAGGATGCGCTTGTCGGATACGATGAGCTGAACGTGGGGCTGGACCTGGTGCTGGCAGAACAAGCAGAAACTGGCGAGCCCGAGAGCCATGGCGGCGCAATGCTGCCATTCACCGAAGATCTGCAAAGAATTGCCCGAAGAGTTCTTAACGAGGCATCGGGGTCTTCCAACGATGAGGAAGCCGTCGATATGCAATCTGCGAATAAACCAACAATCGACCTCGACGATATTCCCATCAGCCCGGTGAAAAAAACCTACCGCGACATGATTCTGGCCAACAAGGTATCAGTCTTTGACTTTAGATGCTACATCTTTGCGCGCCAGATTGCGCTGCTGTTGCGCCAAGCAAACACTTCCGTTACCAGAGAGCAGCTGCTTTCTCGACTCAAAGAGCAGCAAGAATCCGTCCTCCACGGTGTGGCGCCACTTGCAAAAGCTACCCCTCATAAGGAAGACGACACAGAAAACCTCAGCGTACTGGCCGAACTCTGCCGGAGAACGCTTGAATTCGTGCCCTCCTTGTCAAATGTAATGCGACATGATATTATTACATCTCTATTAGCGGATTCTCCCAAGAACGAAGACAACGAATTCAGTGCCGAGGCACACCAAGTTATCGACAACTTTGTCTCGTCCTTTGCCTTTTCCATTGCGCAGCAGATTCTCGCACAAACAACCACCAAGGCTTTACCTATTCCGCCGTCATCATTACCTCCAACGGGGGATGCCGAACAGAAAGCATCCATTCCGGAACCCAAGACGATGATGCATCCCGCCAGAAATTCTTCTCGCAACCCGCCGTCTAGCCCAGGTTTCCCGGGTCCTGGCCGCGCCTCTTCCGCTCCCGGGGGCGAGGACCAAAACACGCCCTTTCTCAAAGTCGGCATTGAAGAGCTGGCCGCTGGTCGCGCAGAACTGTACATGATGTCGAGAAGCATCCTGCAGAGATTGGGTAAAATCCGTGGCTGGAGCACTGGTTGGGATGAGGCACCAATTGTTCAAGACTCGGGCATCGAGGCCATGGAGGAAATAAGTCTCGATGATAACAACGATAGCAACGATAATGATTCAACGGATAGCGAAAGGAAGTCGAGTACGGAGATAACGCCCACCAGCACCGGCATCCGCAGTCAGCTGTTAATATCCGCCACGGAAAACTCGCAAGACTTTTACCGACTCTACGAAATTTTGACCGACAAGGCGCTACGACACTACACAGTGGCCGACCAGCAGAGCACGGTGCAAACGACCATTGCCGATCTGGCCGTCTTGAAATTCTTCCAGAAGGAATACGGCGCGGCCAAGTCGTACTTTGACAAGGCGCTACAATTCTTTGGCGAGTCGGGCTGGAGCATGATTGAGCTGTCGATGCTCGTCATGTACCTGCAGTGCCTGAGCGAACGCAACGCCAACCTGGAGTACGTGCGCGCGGCGCTGCAGCTGCTGACCATGTCGAGCGCCGCCGAGCTCTCGCGCATCCAGGCGTCCTCGGCGGCGCGCCGGCTGCGACCTAAGCAGGAGTCGGACGACTCGCCCATCAAAGGCGTTGTTGCCAAGCTGTGCGACGCGGCGTCGTCGCTTCGTACCGATGTCCGGTCCCCGCTGTCCCTCTTCTTCACCAACATTGATGTATTGGGCACGCCGAGTTACGAGGAGGGTCGTGACGGGTGCTCCGTGGACATTGGCGTCTGGAGCTTGTTGCCCGACGACATTAAGCTCGACAAGATTCAGCTCAAGGTCTCTGGCGTGGATGAAGGCCCTATCAAGGACCTGACTTTTACAAACAAGGGCGACGTGCTGTTGAAGCCTGGCAAAAACAAGCTTTCCGTCTATACCAACGTGAGTACCACACCCTCCCATCTCTCTTTTACACATACTAATCCTTCTAGTCTGTTATACCTGGCAAATACAAAGTCAACCACTTTGGTCTACACGCCAGCCGCATCTTCCTGCACTACGACGCCGACGTCCACACCGCGCAGCCCTCCCCGCCCGCCATTTTCAAGCAGCCCGAGTTCACCCTCTTCCAGCACGCCCGCGCGCTCGACGTTGACCTTAAAGCCGCCAAGCACACCTCCCTCGACAAGAACAACAGCCTCGACCTCACCGTCAGCACCGGCTGGAACGCCCTCACGCGCTGCGAGGTGCGCATCAAGCCTAGCTCCGGCGGCCTGCGCCTGCTCACCACCGACGCCGCTGTCGTCGACGACGCGCTGGCGCTCGCCCAGCCCCCCGAGGCTGGGCTCTTCTATTTCGGCGCCATGCCGGCCGACACGTCCGTCACGCTGCGCTTCCCATTCTCGACAGAACTCGACCTCGACGACGTCTTTGCCAAAGTGGAAGTCACGTACGTCACGGAGGCTGAAAACGAGTCGTACCACCTCGCCAAGACGTTTAGCGTGCCCGTCTCACTCGCCGTCGGCGTCAACGTGCAGGACGTCTTCAAGCACGCCGCGCTCTTCTCCCGCTTCAACGTGACGACGGCCACGGCCGGTCCCCTGCGCTTGTATAAAAGCGAGCTGCTCGACTCGGAACTCTTTGCCGCAACCTCGGGCATGGCGCCCGCCGCGCCCGTCACCATCTTCCCCAAGCAATCTGCCAGCATCCTCTACCGCGTGCGCCGCACCAGCGACGCGCGCGTCGCCGCCCGCGCCGCCAAGACCATGTACCTCCGGTTGCACTACACGCAGCTGCACACCGAAGTCGGCGACCTCATCCGCGCCTCCGTCACCGACGCGCTCCGCACCGCCTCCCTCGACGCCTTTGCGCGCGCCGTCACGGCATCCCTCGCCAAGGACCTCAAGAAGACCCTGCAGCCGCAGGATCTCGAGCGCGCCGCGCTCCTCGGCGAGGTGTCTACCTCCTTTCTGCACGGCGTCGCCTGGGAGAAGCGCTTCCAGGGTCTCGCGCCCGAGCCCGTCGTGCGCACGCTCGCCGCGTGCCTGACTGCCTGGCAGACGCAGCACAAGCGGCTGCCGCTCGCCAACGCCACGACGCCCGCCGCCGACGGCGAGCCCTGCTCCATCCTCATCCCCGTCGAGGTGCCGAGCCTCACCATTGTGCACACGGCCGACATTCGCCTGCAGCAGCACGCGGCGCCGTCGACCATTAACGCTGGGATGACCAGTGTCGCCACGCCGACCGTGTTTCTTAATCAGGTGCTCCACGCCACGCTGCACCTCAAGTGGACGCGCACCTGGGACACGGAGAGCACGCGAGCCAAGGACCTCGAGTTCAGCTACGACGTGTCCGCGAGCAGCGACGCCTGGCTCCTCGGCGGCCGGCGCAAGGGCCATTTCGTGATCCCGGGCATCACCGGCGCGGACGACACCGGCGCCGGTGCTTCATCCACGCCTGAAACGGAAGCCGAGATTCCACTGATTTTGATCCCGCAAAAGGAAGGCTGGCTGCCGTTTCCGAGCGTCGATATCCGCGAGGTGAATGTTGAGCCGTCGGGGGCAGCCGGCGGAGGTGGTTCGCCGCATGGGACGGGTCATACTATTGAGGTGGACTGGCGAAACCTGGGCGAGACGGTGCGGGTGGTGAGTGACAAGCAGGCACTCACGGTCAGCCTGGATGCAAGTGGCCCCGCGGGCGGACCGTTGGTGTTTGAGAGCGAAAGCCGGCCCAGGGTGGACGGCGTTCGAATAGTCGCCTAAAGTACATAGGTCACGATAACAAGAAATCCCCTGCAGATATAAATGAATTTGAATAGCGTCTTAATCTATTACAAAGCTTGACATTAGAAAACAAACAAAACGATACAAGACCTCTCTTCAAGAGATTCAACGTCCCCCAAAAAGCACTTCCTCATATTGATCAATACTGGATAACAGAGTTGACTCTCCAAATTTATACCTTGATTCAGAATTACAAAATCATCATTGTTGCTTGGGGTTAAGCAGTGGACGACGGGCATATATGCATTTCGCTTAATGAATAACGTCTTTAGCTTTTGGAAGGCGTTTCGTCGACTGCGTGCAGCCGAACACGAGGACTAGCTCTTCGAGGCTCCTCATCATCTTCGAACGCTTTTGAAGAGGTGGGCGTGAAATTGCGGACGCGTTTGCCCGATCTCTCTGCGCTACCGTGGCGTGAAGGGCTTTCGCCTGGACTGGCTTTCACGACTAGGCCACCGGGCTTGAATAGCTGCTGAGAAACTTTGCGAACACTGACGGGCTCTCCGCTAATAGAAATGGTAGCGGAAACGGAAGGAGACGTGGCAAGCTGCTTTGCCTTGTTTTCTTTTCTAGACTTGACTTGCATAGCTGGGGTAGGGATTAGCTGTGGTGAAAGTGTGGTTGACTGGCTGAGAAACGAGTTATCTCCAGAGTCGACCAGGGCTGTAGAAAGGGGAGTGTTGCTCGGGACAATGGTAAAATGTAGACCTAAGGGCATCAGTATTAGTGGAGTTTTAACGTATAATATAAGCACGTACTCTCAGGTTCTGTTGTACTCGGATTGCCAGTTGTGGGAGTGTTGGTAGGCACTTTCATGTGGGTGGCATCGGTGTCACTGCTAACTTTTGGCGCAAAAGCATTTTGCCCATCACCTGGTAGCAGTGACGCTTCATTAGATGAGGTGTAGTCTGGCATGCTTGTGTCAGTGTTCGACTTGCGCACACTTCGGTCCGCGGCGGGCGGATTTATTGATGAGTTTGAACCATTCAAACCCAAACCGATACCGTTCAGCCATTCAAAATAGGCATTGGCTTCAACGAAAGGGTCAGAGGCTACCGTATTAGATGATGGCAGTAAATCCAAGTAAGGATAAGCCGATGCTTTGGTCTGCTCTCCATGCTTTGCCGCTTCAAGGTGGCCTATGCTAGAAATAGTCTCCGTCAATGACAGTGTCGCATGTGCGCTAGCATTTCGGGGCCGGGGAGAGTGCGCGTGAGATCGATCCGTGTCTGATTGTCTAGTGGAAAGCGATGCCGAGGCGGTAAACGGCATGTTACGCCACATTGAACTATTTGGCCATGCGATTGCCGAACCCTCAAGGATATCTGATGAGTGTTAGCGCAGACAGCACAGGCGGTTCAGGAGTCATACCAAGTGGTGCATGCTGGAAAGAGAAGGCTACGATATTCTTGAGCCTTTCAAATGGTGTAGTGAGTGACTCTCGGGGGTAGCTCTCGCTAATGACGACTTTGATGCGACCAAGTTCATCGGCAGGACTCCAGAAGTCGTGGTTGAGAAGATCTCGTTGGAACTCTGGGAATTTCAGAGATTGCAATTCTCCAGTATTGGAAACAGCTAAGAGGGCTCCAAGTTAGAATATGAATGGTGTTGATTGTAATATAACACACCGAATGAGCTCTTCAAGACGTTGGGCCACGGCCCCGCTCGGTTCATCGACGAAGATCTATTGTAATGGCGTCAGCTAGTGGGAAGTGCTTCCAATGACGGCCGTAACTGACGATACCATTCTTCCATCAACAAATAGACGGACTTCGAAAACGACACGATCTGCGAATTTGCCGTAGGTTCGGGTGGTCTGGCTAATCAGCGGCGTTGACCAAGAATGAATCGACAATTTGTAAGGGGCGCCGGGTGCAAGGCTGGGGACAAAACAGCAGACGGTAGGTAGACCGAAGGATCCGTGGAGATGAGAGAATTCTGCCTATTGTTAGCGATGTATTGGCTCTGAGAATTGTAGAAATACCAGTGTCCTGGATCACATGGCAAGCCACTTTGAATTCCTTCAGTGGGACTTTGCCGTCACGCGGGAACAAAAGTATATCCCAGTCCTCGTAACGCATGTTGAGAGTGGTCTTCTCTGCGATGGATTTCGGAAACACGCAGCCCAAGGTGATGAGAGGTATAGCGAGAGACACCGTGGGATATTGACTAATGTAGACTCGGCATCACAGCGACAGGCACAAACATCAGACCACTCTACAAGTAAACATTAGCTTTGTACAGCAGCAGGGAAAAACAGAATCCGCAGAGAGGCCAAATTGGAATGCTATGGCAACCAATGGCGTGGTTCAGGAAGCGAGGACCGGGGGCAGCAGGTGAAGACGAACCGAACGGAGAGGGCAACGACCGCCACTGCCAAACGAGGGGGTATCCCAAGCAACAGGTCTACGGAGATGAGCAGACGAAGCAGGAGGCAGAATTCAACGAGATGGCGATGACTTAATCAAAAGGATCATTTCTGCGACAAGAAAGAGATGGCTTGGTCGTGTTGCAAGGTCCAAGGCAGGGCTCGGTCTGCCGGTCTGCCTGGCAGTCAAACACTGCCAGCTGCCAGCTGCCAGCTGCCAGATGAATGGTCATGAACACAGACCAGCAGCTCTGCAGCGCTCACGACAGCGTCAGCTTGTTGCATACTTTGCAGTAATTCAAAAAATATCTACATCTCTCACAGTGCAGCATGTTGTTTAGTAGATTTCCATTTGGTTTATGGGTTATTTGAATTCGTGTTATACAGCCATACCCTTAGTATGCTATTTCAACAACGGAACGCCTCGTGGCGCTTGGCGGGACCAAGAAAAACGACAAAGAAACTCGCAGTCCTTCCTTTCGACTGGTACCATGCCTGTTTATGTACAAAAGAAATTTCGGTTCAGTCTTTGTGGTTAAGTTTAAGGCTCCTCATCTCCCTCCATGCGTGCCTAAAGCAAACTGTTAGCGGCGTCCGGATATCTCAGTTGCGATCGGCTCTGACGTACTCTCACGGCACCAGGTCCACCAAGCTCCTTCTCAAGGCCACCTTCGAATTCGCGGGGATACGAGGGCTTATCGGGGTAGTTGATGTAGACGATTCCGCAGACACCCAAGAAAGTGGCGACAAAGGTACCAATCATGATGAGGCCGGGGCCAGTCGTGGTCCAGGTGTACTCCCAAGGCGAGAAGATACCGAGCACATCGTTGTCCTCGTGGACGGGCTCACCAAAGTTGCGGCGCTCCTGAGGATCCCACCACTGGGCGTGAGGGTCGCGGTGCTGTCTCTTGACGCGGGGAGGGTTAATGTAGCCGCCGTTCTGTCCAGTATTAGCCAGATTGTTTTTTGCCAGAGCCATCGCCGGCCCGGAGTCTCGTCGGGTCACTAACCATGCCGGGGTCTTCGGCCGCAGTCATCGTGGGAGGATCGGGGTATTTCTCGTCAAGAGTCTTCTTGTCGGCGTAGTGAGTCGGCAGGTAGGCGCGGCGCTGGACAACGGGCGCACGGCGAGCAGCGGCGAGGCTGCTGCGCATGGCCGAGGAGCGCACGATTCGTTGGGGAAGCATCTGCGGCGGGGGGTCAATGTTAATCGGGCCAGGCCAATGCGGTCGAGGAGAGTGCTGTCGTGACGCACCTTGAGCGAATTGAAGACGTTGTGGCGACCAACTTGCTCTGCAATTGATGACTTGTCGGAGAAGCTATCGACGGTAGGCTTTTGGTGTTGAGGTTCTGTCTGATGCTGGGGGCCTGAGGCAGAAACACAAAGTCGCGCGACACAACGGCGCTAGCCAAGTTGGGACTGCACTTACAACAGCTTCATATGTCAGGGTATTCTCTGCACTGACAGGAAGACATGATAATAAAAATAAAATCCCATCATTTTTACAAGACTCCTCTCTCTCATCCATTAATATATATTTAGTGGCTTCCAATATGATTGGATAGGGGCACTATTACAACGCCAGCTCCTTGAGCTCCCGCCACTGATGCAAGCCCCACCAGCACTTGCTGCAGCTCAGTTAGGGGCTTGCCACTGGGAATTGCTGGCACAGCGCTCTTCCACTCGGCGCGCCGCGCTCTGTCAAGGGCTCTCCCATCATCATCGCCAAAAAGTTTTGCCCACGTTCAAGGGACAGCGAAAACAGGCCCTACGCCGCCCAAGACACGCTAAATATGGGCAGTTTTTATACAGGACCCTGGGGATATACTACGCGTCTGTAGATTCTAAATTTCTGCAATAAATGCCATCCGCGCGGAATTCGGACCTCCCACTCTGCCTGGCTCCGTGTCGTGACCATGGCCGACACCGCGTCGCCAGGCAAGCCTGAGCCAGTCGACGATCCTTCGACCCTCAAATCAGAGCAGGATGACATTTCCATGTCGGCGTTGGACGCGGAAACACCAAATGGTGATTCTATCCTTGTGCAAACGAATGGACACGTCTCTGCGAACGCGACGAAGGCCCCAAACGGCCACGACGGCGGAAACAACGACTCTAACGACCATGACGACTCCGAACGACCGACAAAACGACAAAGAACCCGAGATGCGACACCGCCGCCGAGCGCGCGAAAGCCAAAGCCAGAATCCCCTCCTTGGAAGCAGGCCGCGGCCGATGGGCCTACGTCGTTCTTGGAGAATGGCCGTCGCAAATCGGGGCGCACAAATTTGCTTCCGTTGGAGCTTCAACCTCAAGGCAAACGACGGACGACTAGAGGCTCTTTCGGAGGACCGGTAAAGACGCCGAAAAAAGAAGAACGACAATCATCGAGGTCGTCGCGAACTGCTGCAACTCCCGTTTCGCGACAGGCTAGGAAATCGTCCATCTCGGTGTCTGCGCCGAATTCTTCATCGAAAACGCCAGCGAAAAGGCCAGCACCGACACCACGATCTGCTACCCGGACTCGCAGGCGTACGCCGTCGCCTCTTCCAGCTCCTACACGCCACAACACGCGACCAGCACGGTCGTCTCGACACGCCGATGCCGACGCCGCGGACGGAACCGATTTGAACAAGTCGCCTCGAATCAGATTGCGCCTTGGGTCTGGAGAAATACCATTAGTACACCCAGGCCAAGTTCCAAAACGACCAAAGATAGGTACCAGCTTCGAAGACTTTTGGACACGTGCCGGAGGCCTTTCGGTTGAGGAAGGCGGTCTGCACACTTCAGAAGATGGACCGCTTTATACCGAAGAACTGGCCTTGAGGGATGCCAGGGTGATTATCAGAATCGAGGACGAAGCAGAACCCGGCGGATTGCTTGCACCTGGCCGCTGCTCACTGTTTGCGCCTGAAGGAGACGACGATGTACCCCGACAGTGGGCACGCCAGGATCACATGCTCAAGGCCGTCACGAATTTCCGAAAACTGCTAGTAGCAGAACAACACCGGCACAGATTCACTGCTAAAAAGCTTGCAGAAGCCTGCCGCGACGAATGGATACGCAGGCAGCCCAAATCGGCCGAGCAGCTAGAAGCTGAAGCACGAGAACTATGCCTCATCCGATACAAACAAGTGCTAAAATCGATGGTGGGGACCTGGGAGAATGTACGAGCTTATGTCAACAAGCAGCGCCTCGAGGAATGGGAAGTGGAAGAACAAAAACGAGTCAAGGCTGCTCTGAACGAGGCGGTCAGTCTCTCTGAGCAAAAACTCCAGGCGCGACGAGCAGGTCTTGACTCTGAGCCCCTCTCCGACGACGACGGATTCGATGATCTGAGCGACGACATGAGCGAAGGCATGAGTCTGGAGCAAGGTGATTCCGATCTGGCTTCTGATGAAGACAGTGACGGTGATGATGACAGCGATGTCATGTCATCCTCTGAAGATGAGGACGGCGATGATCTCAAGGATGCTGCCGATGAAGGGCTTACACAAGAGCAACTACGCTTGAAATACGCCAACATTCCCGACGTCGAGCCTGGTAGCAATGAAGACCCTGCTGACGCCCCCACCGACGCGCCGACTGATGCGCCGACTGATGCTGCGACAACGCAAATCGGAGCCGAAACAACCGATGCTGGTGCTGAAACGACGGACGAATCGATCGATATGGATGATGATATGGGATCCAGCGACATGGGCGAAGCGGCGGGTAGCGATGAGTCGGAGGAGGAAGAATCCGAAGATGATGCTGGAGGCATGCTAGGACTGTTGTTTGGCAAATCCGAACTGAAAAAATTCAAGAAAGAAGCCGACAGCGAAACGCCAACGGCAGCGGAAGATGACGAGCAGCCACCATCGACAGTTGACGTTAAGGAAGAACAGTCTGTCTTTGGTGACGGCGAAGACGAAGACGAGGTGACGTTAATTCAACATCCCGACGCTATTGAGAAGGCCGAGGAGCGTGCAATGGAAAATAGCGAAGCTGTTGAGTTGGTTAATGGCGAACACGGCGACGTGTCTGCAGTTGAAGTCGAGGCTATGGAGGTTGATGAAAAGCCATCTGAACATGAAGCTGCAACGGAAATTGACCAACCCCAAGAGGCGGACGAATCCATGATCGATGCCACAGAAAAGGTCACAAAAGAGGCAATGTCAGAAGTCAAGCATGCAAGCCCAGAGACAGATGCGGTATCAAACCCGCAGGCCCTGCAGCCTAGCCAATCTCCAGCCACAACCGAGACCAAGGCGTCGGAAATCGAATCGTCTTCTGCGCTCGTCCCAGCCAAAGAAACAGCCGACGATGGCAGATCCGAGTCTCCCAACAAACAATCAACCCACAAAACCGAGGTGCCATTCCTGTTACGAGGTACTCTCCGCGAGTACCAACGCGACGGCCTTGACTGGCTAGCAGGATTATATGCCAACCACACGAATGGAATCCTAGCAGACGAAATGGGTCTAGGAAAAACTATTCAGACCATTGCTCTGTTGGCGCACCTTGCTTGCCAGCACCAAGTTTGGGGCCCTCATCTGGTCATTGTGCCCACCAGTGTCATGCTTAACTGGGAAATGGAATTCAAGAAATGGTGTCCTGGATTTAAAATTCTGGCCTACTACGGTACTCAGGACGAGCGAAAGAGAAAGCGACAAGGATGGAACAATGACGATGTGTGGAACGTTTGTATCACCTCATATCAGCTGGTACTTCAGGACCAACAAGTGTTTAAACGTCGAAGATGGCACTACATGATTCTGGACGAAGCACACAACATCAAGAATTTCAAGTCACAACGATGGCAAACGCTGTTGGGCTTCAACACAAGAGCTCGACTTTTGCTCACTGGTACGCCACTGCAGAACAACCTCACGGAGCTCTGGTCGCTGCTCTTCTTTTTGATGCCGGCGCAGAATGGTGAAGGCGGCTTTGCGGATCTGCAAGAATTCCACGAATGGTTCCACAAGCCCGAATCCCAAATCTTGGAGAGCGGTCGTGAGCAGATGGACGAGGAAGCCAAGGCCATTATCTCCAAACTTCACAAAGTTTTGCGCCCATATCTGCTGCGCCGTTTGAAAGCGGATGTCGAGAAGCAGATGCCAGCCAAGTACGAACACGTTGAATTCTGTCGACTTTCGAAGCGTCAACGCGAACTGTATGATGGCTTCCTTTCTCGATCTGACACGAGGGAAACACTCTCGTCTGGCAACTATCTGTCCATCATCAACTGTCTGATGCAGCTCCGCAAAGTGTGTAACCATCCGGATTTGTTCATTGACCGACCTATCATGACATCATTCCGCCAGGGCAGTTCGGTACCAGCTGAGTATGAAGTGGCAGAGCAGCGCGTGCAGCGACTGCTATTGCGCGAGAAACCGATGCGCAAGGTGGACCTTGGATTTTTGAACCTAGTCCCGACAAAGCAAGAATCCCAGTCAAACGCAGCCTGCGAGCGTGTTACTCAGCTCAGCTCGTACCGCACGCTGATTGACATGAAGGAAGCACAGCACATTCGGGCACAGCAGGCCTACTCTCACCTGGACCCATTGACCGTGGAGTCTACCGTCGGCTACCTGGAGAGCGCTTCACGATGGGGTAGATTCGAAGAGCTGCAGCACTCGGTTTACGTCAACGCGCTTCGACGCCAGCAGAAGCCCATATATGGTTCTGATGTTGTGGAGATGCTGACGCTGGATGCCTATAAACGACCCTATCGACCTCGACCGAAAGTATCAAGGTCTATCATGAGCTGGTTCGAGAATGAATCCTCGTACATTAACGCCTTGACGCCGAACTTGAACGAGCGCGCGGAAGAGTACAAGCCACTGATTGAAAAATTCACATGCGTCACTCCGGCGGTGGTTACGAGGGACCTAAACCAACTACTACTCGGCCGCAACACCGCTGCGCGTTTTACAGATGAGGACTTGAAGCTGTCGGCGCCTGTGCGGTGGGCACCTTTCCTGCCAAAAGAGGCACCGACGGATCCATGGCACGAGGCACGAATGCGCCACACGATCCAGTTCCCAGACAAGCGACTACTGCAGTACGATTGCGGAAAGCTGCAGGCCCTCGACAAGCTGCTGCGCAAGCTGCAGTCTGGTGGCCACCGCGCGCTCATCTTTACGCAAATGACCAAGGTTTTGGACATTCTCGAGCAATTCCTCAATATCCACGGCCACAAGTATCTGAGACTGGACGGTTCTACGAAGGTTGAGCAGCGACAAATCCTGACGGATCGTTTCAACAATGATCCGCGCATTTTGTGTTTCATCTTGTCGACTCGATCTGGTGGACTGGGTATTAATTTGACGGGTGCTGACACGGTCATCTTTTATGACCAAGATTGGAACCCTGCCATGGACAAGCAGTGTCAGGATCGTTGCCATCGTATTGGTCAGACGCGAGACGTGCACATCTACCGACTCGTGAGCGAGCACACCATTGAAGCCAACATCTTGCGCAAGGCCTCGCAGAAGCAGATGCTGGACGACGTTGTTATCCAAGAAGGAGAGTTTACCACGGATTACTTTAACAAGATGTCGATCAAAGATGTCTTGGCGGAGAAGCTCGACAATACCAGCGAAGGAGTGTCTGCTGCGGATGCCGCGCTGGATCGTGTCCTCGGTGGTCCTGACAGCAGCCGGGACCAGCGCACCGTGGGCCGCGCGCTGGAGCAGGCCGAAGACCGCGAAGACGTGGCGGCCGCTCGACTGGCCGAAAAGGAAATCCATGACGACGACGCCGACTTTACCGAGAAAGGAGCCAGCGGCCCCGCGTCGGGCACGTCGACGGCGCGACAAGGCACGCCGCTGGACAAGCCGGACGTGGAGTTCAACGACGACGGGCAGGTGGTGGAGGTGGAGTACAGCGCGTATGGGGAGCGGATGGGCACGGTGGACGAGTTTATGCTGGCGTTTATGCGCGAGGCATTGCGGTACACGAAGCTGGATCTGCCAAAGGATAAGAAGAAGAGCAAGAAGAAGGGCAAAGATACGAGGAAGAGGTGATGAGAGCAGGCCAGATTCCTGGAGGTGTATTTTTTTTGGGTATGCAATGGGCGTTTTTAACAAGAGGAGGACTGTACAGTAGTCGCGGATGCCACTCTGGGGAAAGTTTTCCCCCTTTTGATTTGTGTATTATTTTATTTGCATGGCGTTGGTGGCCTTGATGGCCTGTTATTGGATTGACTGGGTTGGAGAGATACAAAGAGATGCAACATACAAAAAGTTGGAAAAATGAGATGGATGTTAATAGGGGGAATGAATGTAACAATATCCAAGCACAACCTGCTTTTTTCTTTATTTTTCCGGGTGAGAGAAGATGGTGATGGTGACCATGATGCCGTCCTTGCATCTGCAGGGCGATGGAGATGATGCCTGAGTGCCTGACGGCGCCTGACGACAGCCATGACAGCATTGATGGCACCACGGTCGCTGACAGGCCACTAACAGCGGGCTTCAGGTGCCTTCCAGCGCTGCACGTCGCGTGTTGTAGTGGATTCACCCCCTAAAACAGCCCGGGGGAATGTCCAGAACAAGCCCGGAGCCTCACGAGCCTCCACTGTCCACCGCTCTTCCTTCAATTTCTCGATCTCCAAACACGGCTTCTGCATATTCCCATTTGCCGGCCGAAGCTGCGTTTGCTGTCTCTCCTCCCCGCCCGTCTTCCGTCCGGCCCTCGGCGTCCACTCCTTTTCGTCTTCTTTTATTATTGATACTCGAATGCGTACGCGACTCTGCTGTTCTCGATCGAAACGAACCTTGGTGGCGACACACCATCGCAGACGACAGACAGCCACCCCTGCCAGGCGCAAAGAAGGGTCGACGCGCCCACCACCCACCACCCACCCAACGTCCGGCCCCCCGATTCGCAACCTCGATCTCGCCCCTACACACAGACGGCGCAATTACCTACCTCTCGCATTGAAGCTGCGCCAGCGTTAAAGCAACGTCCCCGAATTGAGTTGCCGCAATGCAGGCGGCCGCCAACGGCAAGGCCGACTACCAGGGCCGCAAGACCAAGGTACGTCACTGCGCGCCCACCCCTGTGTATCTTCCTTGATGTTTTTTTTTTGCTTCTTTGGCGATGCGCAACCTGCGCCTCAAACACGCCCATGTTACCTGTCCATTCGACTGCGGATCTACGATGCTGACGATTTTTGCGTTTCTTTTTTCACCATTTAGCTGGCCAATTCGTACCAAGAGCTGCTCAGGTCAGTATCACCAGCTTCGCGACGTCCCACCTCGACAGTGACAGCTGACCGCCAGCAGTGAATTCTCGAGCAATGATCTCAAATCGGTCGGAAACTACACTCTCGGGCGATTAATAGGCAAAGGCTCTTTCGGAAAAGTCTACCTTGCCACGCATAAGCTCACCAACGGCTCCAAGGTGCGTCGTTGCACCCCTTCGCCGCCCCCTGTCGCAGGCGCTCATGTCCATATAGGTTGTTTTGAAATCGGCCAACAAAAGCGACTCGAATCTCGCTCGCGAAATCCACCACCATCGACAATTCGTCCATCCCCACATTGCCAGGCTATACGAAGTCATTGTAACCGAGAACCTGGTGTGGCTTGTTCTAGAATACTGCTCCGGTAGGTTGTGCAACGCGACAACGGCTTTTGACAGGGGGTACTAATTGTCCGCAGGTGACGAATTATACAACTACCTCCTCGATCATGGCCCCCTCCCCGTTGACAAGGTGCAAAAGATCTTTGCGCAGCTGGTCGGCGCCGTCAGCTACGTGCACATGCAATCTTGCGTACACCGCGATCTGAAGCTCGAAAATATACTCTTTGATAAGCACGAGAATGTCAAGCTGGTGGATTTTGGATTTACGAGGGAATACGAGGGCCGAGTCAACCACTTACAGACATTTTGTGGAACGATATGCTACTCGGCGCCGGAAATGCTCAAGGGCGAAAAGTACGCTGGTGAAAAGGTCGACGTATGGAGCTTGGGCATTATTCTCTACTCGCTGCTCTGCGGTGAGCTGCCGTTTGACGACGACGACGACAATGTCACGCGATCACGGATTCTAGGCCAAGAGCCCAAATACCCGAATCACCTACCGTCAGATGCCGTCGCCCTCATCAAATCACTCTTGTCCAAGCGACCGATCCTGCGACCCAGCTTGCCGGAAATTCTGGCGCACCCTTTCCTAGCGGAACATGCCGCCGCACAACAAACGATTCTCGAAATCAAACCACAGCCGCCATTCGCCTCGCCTCTGGAGAAAGACTGTCTGCAACGTATGCGCAGTGCTGGCGTGGACATTGATCACGTCATTGAGAGCGTTCTGTCTCAGCGATGCGATGCGCTCACTGGCTGGTGGATTTTGCTTCTGGAGAAGGAGGAGCGCAAGATGAAGAGACGCGAAAAGAAGCGACGAGAAAAGGAAACGGAGCGAAGCTTGCGCCGCCTGTCTGCTGCGTCCAGTCGATTGGAGCGCTTAGCCCCGACGCTGCAGGACGTTGACGAAGACGGCGGACTGACCTCGCAGTTCATCCGGCTTGGTGAACAACAGCATGGGCAACGACGCGGGCGTAGCGAGAGACGAAGTGCCGGATATTACGATTTTACGATAACAGACCTGCCCCAGCTGACCGAAGTGGCCAAGGAAAACGGCACGGCGAGCGGAGGCGAGTCTCCGCGACCGGCTGACAATCAGTCTATCCGGTCTGTCTCAACCTCTTACAATCATCGACCCATACCGCCGCCCAAGGAAGGCGTGATCCGCAGCGCAAGGTCGCGCGGATCAACCCTGCATCTCATCACAACCGCTGATTCTTTTAACAGCAGAGCGCAGCCGAGTCCTGGGGAAATGAATGGCAAGGCTAACGGCCCGTCCAAGTCCAAGAAGAAACCCAGCATCATGGCCCACTGGAAGCACTGGACGCACTGGTTCAAGGAAAACACCAAAGTCCGCCGCAAGGGACACGAGCGTCACGCGAGTAGGAGCACGCCTGACCTCCACAACAAGGAGAGCAAGGGTACAGACAAGGATGTCAGTCCTCGTCCGCAGACGAGCAAGTACCCAAACTCGTCGAGCAGTGCAGGAGTCCACGGCACGGCGCCGCTGCCTAAAGGCGTGGTGGCTAATGGCCACTATGGCAAGGCAGCTTCGCCGGGTCGCCGGGTGCTCTCTAAGAGCAGCACCACGAGCAGTCTGACAGCGCAGCCCCATCGACCGCGTGTCTCGAGCAACTCGCAAGCCTATAAGAGACAGTCACTGTCGCCTGCCCCGATGACGCCCCGCGCAATACGCCGCTCGTCGGCGGGCTTGCGCGGACGCAAGTCGACGTCGTCGTCTGTGTCGTCCGTTCGTTCTTTGCACCATCACCACCACACCCACTCGAAGGCATCCTCGGTCAGCTCCACAGGATCCGTCTCTACGAGCAAGACACCCTTAGGCCGAACACATTCGCCACATCACTCGGTCAAGGTCTTGCCCGCCACGCCGACGTCGCACGGATTCCCGTCCAACATTCGTCTCGTCCGTGGCTCTCCAGCCCCAGCGCCACTGCAAATGTACAACGAGGGCATGCCGAGCGGCCATCGCGCCCCCGGCTCGCCCAATCCGTTTGCAGGCGGCGTGCAATTCGCCAAGCGCAAGAAGAACCTGTTCAAGGGCCCTAGTCTGAACCTGCCGACCATTCCCTCCTTCTCGTCGCGGAACGTGAGCTCCGGCTCGCACCATTCGCACTCGCGCAGCGGCAGCGGCTCCAACCTGCGACGATCGACCGAGGTGGCCATCCCTGGCATCCAAGAAGAGGACGAGGACCACGTGCCCGAAGAAGACGAGGAGATTGAGGAGGTGGAAATGTTTAACCCCATTGTAGGCGGGCCGGGCGAGATTGTGGAGGAGCAAATCATTGAAGATGACGAGATGCCGTCGGCGCTGGATCTTAACGATACAACGAGGCGCATCAGCCAAGAGCAGAACGGCGCGGCGATTGGTGTAAAATAGGCGCCCATGTCGGCATTGCACATTTCTTTGTTTGTTTGATATTTCTGCTGGAACCAACTATACCCACTTGTTTCAGGCGAGAGTAGAACTAATAGCATTTGCTTTCAATCATCTGTCAAGGACTGCAAAGTGAAGTCAAATTATTATCGTGAATTAATACGCTATCAAAGTGCGAGCTGATTTTATCGTGTACTGTGATCCCCCCACCAGAGCTCATTTGTTGAGTGTCGTTATGATGACATCATCTACAGCTCATTGTTCTCACAGCTGAGCACCTCGTACTCGACCGTATCATTACCCGTCTTCCACACCTTGGGCTTGAAGTCCAGATACACGAGCTCATTCTTCTCGGGCTTCCACTGGCCGTTTGTGTCGCGGTAGTACACCATCTCTCCGGAGCCAGCATCGCGCACTTCGACAGTCGTGTGGGACAGCGTGCCGTCCGTGGTCCATTTCAGCTCGTAGCAGCCGTTCTTCTCGACGGCAAAGGGCTTGGAGCAGCGGACGTTGCCGTCGGAGTCGATGCACTTTTCGACGGCGTAGTCGAGGACCTTGCCCTTGGAGACGGAGTCGCCGGCTGTGAAGTGTTAGTTGGAGTTGTGATAAGAGGGGGATGGGGAGGGAGGAGTGGGAAAGGACGTACTGATGACGTTTTGGAGGGCGAGACCGCTGGCGAGGAGCTGCTGAGAGGTAGGCAGATGCATGATGATGGATTTGATGAATTTGATGGATTTGTGTTGTTGAGAGAGTGTTGTTCGGGTTTGGTGATGAAAGACAAGAAGTGTGGCTGAGATCTAGGCACAATGCAACGGCAAGACTGGGGCACTACGCCATTTTTATACTGAGCAGTGCACTTTCCCCCGGCAAAGGCACCCGGAAGAAAGGTTCCAGGCCGCGTGTGCAGCCTGCACCGTGAAACCTGCTTTCTGGAGTTAATGCCCAGGGTCTGGGCTTTGGTTGCGATCGATGACGATGCCGGTCTTCCGTTTTGGGAAAAGTGGGCGGCGCGCCACACCCAACACAGGACAGGGCCAAAAAGCAGGGAAATAAGCTCTCAATAAGCAGTGTGGGACAATTCTTGGCACGGACGGCATAAAGAAAGAGAAAGAGACAAAAGCAGGGCATTGTGGCGCATGAGGACGATGAGGTGGAAAGTGAGGCGCAAATCGGTGTCCACGGTGGTATATTAGGACAATGTGTAAGACAAGAGCCCCTTGGGGTAATAATGGAGAATACAAATAGGATTACTAGATAGCTAACTAAATAATACCAAAAGCTCCAGTGAAGAGAATTAATGAAAGAATTTAAAGAAGGATAGGCAGCATAGCGAGCGCGACCAGCCCAGTCAGCGTGTTGCGGCCGGCATCACTCGCCTTCTTGTCGTCCGTTGGCTTGTAACCGGACGGCTTATCGCCCGAGGGTTTGTCCGAGCTTCCCTTACCGCCGCTGCCCTTGTTATCCGGCATGTGCGTCTTGCCGGCCGGGTCCTCCTCCTTCACGCCATCATGCTTCTGCGACTGGACCAGGATGAGCAACCGAAAGATGTACATTGACGAGCCGGGCGTGGAGAACCATTTGGAGGCGGCCAAGAAGTACAGTTTGTGCAACCTGTACGCGGATGACCCGGCGGACCCGGAAGTCTGCGAGGACTATTTGGGAGAAGGATGCGGAAAAGCCTGCGGAAGGGGGTGAGAACTAAAAACCGACAGGACCAGCTAGTCGAGTCTGCGTCTTTTCCTGCGGTCGAGATAGTGTGCAATGCTGGACCGTCCAGGGATGGCGAACATAGTGGGAGAAAAATGAAGGCAGAAACGAAACCTCAAATACTATTCCTCAAAGGCCTTGGACAAGTGCTTCTTGCAACGGCCAGAATAATCAGAAGCACAGATATTTAATATGAAAAGCCCTGTTCGAAAACGTTGTTCCCTTGCCGGGCTGTCCACAGACGGCGTCGAGAAACTGATTGGAAACTTGACTTGACTCTGTTATGCGGAAAGTATTAAGATTTACAAAAGATGTCATAATCTGGCGCAATCCTTTGCATCCGTGTCTTGTCCTATGAATCTGTACATCAAGTAGGCTTACGCCTAGAGAGTCGAGTTCCCGCCCATGACTTCAGTAATATGGACTTGCACTCTAGTCGCGACTAGACACACACACGCATACAATTCACAATCGTTGGCAAAGACGCAAGACAATGGCAGCTACGAATTTATTATACCAGATTGTTAACATGTTCCTGCACTCCGACGACCATCCACTCTTCCAGTTGTTAAACAGCAGTGCATATCCATCCAGAAGATCAAGCAGGCCTACTCCCCTCTCCTCTCCTCCCAACCTCTCATCTCTTCCTGCCCATCTACCCCGTTAGCCTTTCTCACCATCCCATCCTCTCCATCCCCCGATACCTTTTGCTTCTGCCGTCCCGTGTACAACCAGCAGCATGATCCCTCCTCAATACCAGTAACTCGGCTCTCGCCAGCTCGTCGTCGTCGAGTGCGTCACGCTGTGCCGCGTTGAGTATCGCGGCCTGTAGTAATACGCCGGCGCCGGTACCAGCACCGGCACCAGCGGCGGCGGCGGCGGCGGCAGCGGAAGAAAGACCGGCGCAGGGAGGGGAGGCGGTCCGTAAAAGGATTCGGTGCATGAGGCGCCGTCCCAGCGGCGCGACATCCACGGCAGGGGATAGCCAGGCTGCCACATGATTTTGCACTTTTCTTCTTTCGGATCTGGCTGCGCTTCTGGTGCGTTTCGGCGTCTTGTGTGGTGCCTAGACTTTTGGGGGATGATGGGACGAGGTTGGGTTTGGGTTAGAAGCGTCTGCATAGGAAAAAGGGCCGCACGCCCGCCTTTTTAAGGAACAAAGGCTCAACGCGGGAGCGACACGGGATGGGATGGAGGGAGATGTGCGCGTAACGCTCTTTGTTTATGGGAGAAAAACTTGCAGCCGTCTAGCTGGCAGCGTCGGACAAAGGCTTCACCAGACCATAAGGTTGCACAAAAAGGTCTGTCCATGGCCACACAGGCGCGAAAGGTCCTGGGCTATCCGTCATTATTCATTACTGATACAGTAGTATACAAAAAACGATCTCATTAACCGCCGTGTGTTTTCTTCGTGTTCCTATTTTTATCATTCGTATCCCCTTTGCTGGGCGCGCCATCTATCTCACGTTGCGTTCCTGCTGCTTGCGCAGGCGCTCAACCACGCCATTGCGCTCTTCGCGGAGCGTGACCCACAGCCAGAACCAGGCAATCATTTCAATAAACATGAAGGTGAAAATGACGCGGTTCTTCAAGCCGTCGGTCGCGGAGCCGCCGCCGCCGCCAAAGAAGCCGGGCTTGCGGCTCGTGCCGGTGGTGTAGGTACCAAGCGGGCCGGTTGGGCCAAACGTGTAGCTGTAAAAGACCAATGCCATGGAAAACATGAACCGAATCGGTGCTGTTATTTTAAAAAGATGCGTTAGCTTTTACAGCCCCCATGCCGAGCGAAACGAGGAAAAGAAGAAAATTACCTTGGGTGCCCCAGTAGTAGAGCGCGCCGAGCTCTTCGGGCATAGAGAGGGAGACGAGGTCGCTGAGGCCAAAGAGGGCGAGAATGACGCCGAGAAAAGCGAGCGCGGGGGAGGGAGAGTCGAGGCCGCGTGCGGGAGGCTATTATTTCAAGAAAATGGTCAGTGACTAGCAAGAGGCAGGAGGAAGAGGGCCAGAAGGAGGACGGCGCGTACCAGGCCCATGCTGCGGCCCAGAATGTAGACGAGGATCTGGTCGTCGACGGTGCGGGGGTTGAAGATCATGAAGTAGGCCATGGTGAGATGGAAGAGGGATATGGAGGTGATGATGGTTTTGCCAGTGATGAGCGCCATCTTGTCGGTTCTGCGCTGTCGAGCGCTCTGTCGATCGTGTCGCGTGTCGTGTGTTGTCGCAAGTCGGCGGCAGCCAAGCTATGCAGCAGGACCGGTAGCAAGACCAGACGAAGAGAGAGGTTTGTTCGTGGCGAGATGAGCGAAACGCCGGTCGTAGGTTTTCTGGTGAGGTCGTGTAGGAGGTATCGTTCTGGGTATGTTCGTGGAGGAGGGGAGTTTGCGTGTTTCTCCTTTTAACGGCCGCAGCGCAACGAGAGACAAAGAAAAAGAATTGAGATGCGCCCTGGCAGCGTGGCTTTGTGGGCTCCCTCCCCCCTTGCAAATGCGAATCGGCAAAGCGGGGTGCCGATGCGTTTCCGGTTACCAATGACGAAAAGAATCAACAACAAACGCGGGAGAAAAGAAAATCAAGAAGGAAACTGGTAGGATGAATAGTTGAGATACGATGGGAATGAAGAAAACGTCACACGAACTTGGTAGAATGAGGCGTTGTCGCGTGGCAAGTCGACCAAGTGCCGTTTGGGCTGTGTGCAGGCGGAGAGCTAGCGAAAGCTTGCAGCAAGGCGGGCAAGCACTTAAGCTCAGGGAGGCAGGCTAGTGAGGAGCGGGTGTGGCGGGAGGCATGCTGGCATGTGGCGCTAACCGATGAGTTGGCAGATGGACTAGTAGCATCGACAACGGTCCTACATAGTTAGTGGCTGTCCAATTTACGCTGAATGGGGCCATATATGTGTGTCTTTTGATATTTGCGCTTCATATCAGGTCATTGTCGGTGTCGTCGTTGACATGCTTCGCAGTTGTAGCGCAGCCACAGAATGAGTGCAGTGGGCGGTAGCATGGTCTAGACCAAGACGTTAATGGATAAACAGACGAGTCAAGCACAGAGGATGGGTGGTTGGCATGCAAAGAATTTACACGGGGGTGAAAGTTTAAAGTACTTGTAATTCAGATTGTAATTGTCAAGGATATCGAATACCGAATATATACGTCGAAGAGAAAAGGGAATAATAAGATCAGGGCTGTGTCGTAAAACTGTGATGTGATGAGACGTGATGCGCAACCGACCCCTTGCAATTGGCAAGGTCTGTAAAATAATATGAAATGAAAAGGAGAAACGCCACCGCCAGAGATGAAAAGAAAAAGAGCAAAAAAAAAACGCCGTAATAACACACGCTGTCCCTGTAGAACTGTCCAAATAGCACCTGTCCGTGTAGCATCCGCTCTGCAACACACACGATCCTTGTCGCTCCAAGTCTCAGCCGCCTGCCCTTCCCTAGTACAGAAACTGCCGTAGCTGCGGAAACTGGTCCGACCACGGCGCCCCAAGGTGCCAGTTGCGCAGGTCCGACGCCAGGGCCTCAAACTCCGGGTTGAGCTCCACGCTGCCGCGATCCGTCTTGGTCATGAGGCTCTGGCCGGGTGGCAGGTTGAGGCGCATCGACCGCAGGTAGAGGTCGACAGAGTGGCGGGCGTCCGTGTGCTGGTTGAGGCAGAGGTAGTTGCGGAGGGCGGGGAAGGGTAAAAAGTCGAGGCACTTGGGGTGCGGGATGGTGACCTGGGCCTGCATCGGGCGCATGATGAGGGGGACGTCGGCCATGGATTCGGGGGACGGGTAGTAGCGCCACTGCAGAAAAGACGTAAATTAGTACGAGGCAGACTTGACATGGAAGAGGAGTCCGCATAGACCAAAAGGACATACCCGTAATAGTCGGTAGACTAAAAGAAAGATGCCGCAGAGTGTGTCGACGTGTGTTACCTCATACTGCCGCAGAATGGACGATATGATCGCGGCCAGGGGATTCGACATTTCCGTATGATGCAGCAGCATGTCCGGCAGGCTGGGGTCCCGCGGGGCCGTCATGGCGCGCATACTGGTGTGGTTGGAGACGTTGTTGAACTCGACGGCCATAATCACAGTAATGCGCTCGGTGCACTGCACGTCGGACTGATGCGGCTTGCCGCAGCGGCACTCCACCACCGGGCCCTGGCCGCGAATGTCGGCCAGCAGCGCCTCCATGTCCAACTGCGCCTCGAGGAAGGGCGGCTCCTGCTGAAAAATGTGCTGGGTGTAGAGACGCTCGGTGAGGTGGTCGGCCGGGTTGTAAAAAGCGGCGCCGACCTGCGCCATCGTGGGCGGCGCCGTGGTGGTGGTCATGGGGATGGAGGACGATGTGATTGACGCAGCGCTGCTGGCGGTATCGGGCGAGTTCCACGGTTCGGTTTTGGGCAGGCACATGAGCTGGTCGGCGAGTGCGTGGTCGTGCAGCGGAAGATGAGGCGGTGATGCGCTCGACGGGCCTACGGCGGCGGCATCTTGATGTTGATGGTGATGCGGCTGGTGGTGGTGGTGAGGCGGAGGCTGCTGCTGCGGCGCTGGGTTGTGACTGAGCTGGCGCAGCTGCAGGAGGAGATCGCCGATGGTGTCGCGGAGAAAGGATACGTCGCGCTCGATGTTCTCGAGACGGGTCTTGTTTTCGGCGCGGTTCTCGCGGTGCTTGAGCTTGTCGATGCGGCGCTTCTTGCCGAGCTGCTCATCGGTGAGGGTGCGACGTGGTTTAGGCGGAGGTTTCGTGTCCATGGTGGCTGTGGTTGTTGTTGAAGTGGTTGAAGTGGGAGGAACGTCTCAGAGGAGGAAGGGGAAAAAGCAAGGTCGAGACAAGAGTCGAGAATGGGGAATAATCCACTCGCGGGGTAACGGGGACTAAGCAAGGCCGAGATTGACGGGGTAGAGAAGAGAAAGGTTAAATTATGGGAGGGAATAAAATAGACGAAAAAGGTGATGCGGCTGAAAAGGATGTCTGGGGATGGATGGCAAGGCTGCCGATTCGGAGGGTGAAGTGTACGATTGCGTTTGTTCCCAGTCGGTCGAGAGCTGGTCAAAAGAGAGCCAAGACGACGACGACCGGATGCCTCGGCCGATGAGCAAACGGCGGCGTTGCTGATAATAACGATAAATGACCAGGCAGAATTCTAGTTCAAATAACTAGTACTGGCGCCTGAATCGGACAGCACCTGGCATGAGTGATCGACCCTGAACCTTGTATATATGTGGCTGAATGGAAAAACGCGGGGAGCGACCGTGGAGACTTTGTTCTTGTTTCGGCGTTGCTCGGGCCTCTTTTTACAATCTCTCCCCCTGCAGCCAATCCTTACCAGGCGAAGCGGGGTGGAGAGATGCAAGCCCGCGTGGCCCGGCTACTTGCCACTGCAGACTCTCTGCTTGCGTGGGAAAAAGGCGGCTTGTGGGCTGCGGGTGACGTTCTTATTGGTTGTGAGTGGCCAACGCGATGCCCGATGGAACCTGTTAGCGTCAAAAGATGTTAGTTCTGTTTGTGGGTGCGGGTGGGATGGTCCTGCAGGTGTATGCCAGCGTCTCCGTACAAGACTTGCCTGGGTTTGGGTTGACCTTGAGTTATCGTGATGAGATATGATCAACATATCTTTCTTTGGTGTCGGCACTGGCAGAGGTGACGGATGCTCCGTGTATACACTCTAGCCTATGTCATCCGTCAAGGACGGTATCGATAGCGGATTGCGGATAAGACAAGGACGAGTTGCTGGTACAATAAAAATCCACAAAAACAAAGACGCGAGATGCCCTATATATAACAAGTCTAGAATGCATACTCATCGTCATCGTCACCATCATCATCTCAAAACGACACCTTCAGCTCTTCAGGCCCTTTTCCTGTCTCGCCGTCATCAATCCTCCACGCCCATCTTCACATGACACCCCGCACTCTCCCCAAACTGGCCGTCAACCTCACACTGAATGAACCGAATAATGGGCCTGCTGATGAAACAAAATAAAGGAATTCATTCATAAATAGCTACTGGAAATTACCGACACACAGAATACTCTGCAGTCGTTCAAAGTGAGACATGCCTGGACGGCTGTACCACTGAGACATGCGCCCGACAACACACGCAAATGCATTCATCCATATAGCCGACCACCACAAACCCGGGCGGGGGTATGTGATGTGACTCTCCCAGGACACAAAACCGCCGAACCCCGATACTGGCATCGGTATGTTGCCCTTTTTTATCATGGGCGTTCCCTCGTGCCCTTGTTTCCTCCTCCTTATACCCTCCCTATTACCCCAGACCATCATTCCCCGTCCGCCCGTCTCCCTAACCCCCCTTCACATGCTTTTCTTCCCCTTCCTCTCCCCCCCACTCCCCGTCTCTATCCCACAGGTCCGATCTCCTTACCCAGCAGATGCAGCAGTGCCGACCCAATCAACTTCGGCATCACCTCAAACTGCGCCTTGTCCAGGTACCCCGTTACATCCGTATTGGTGCTGCACCCGGCCTTCACCGCGCCGTCCTCGCCGTTCATCACCTTCTTCAGCCACGAAAACGCCAGCGGCGCGCCCTCCACCGCGTAGCCGCCGTGGTTCGACAGCAGGTCGCGCGTGTACTCGACCGTCGCGCCCGCCGCGCAGTACTTCTTTTCCAGGCTGTCCGAGTCGCCAATCGGCGACACCTCGTCCAAGATCGATTTGTACCAGAACAGCGGGATCGTCGGCGTCGCCTGCCCCAGGCTGTTGTCGTCGCTGATGGACTTGAACTGCGGGTTCGTGTAGAGAAAGTTGCGGTCCTTGAACATGCCCAGCACGTCCCGGCCGAGAAACTCGGCCGCGTTGGCGATGAGGCACTGCTTCAGCGGCGCGTAGAAGCTCGCCTTGGCCTCCGGCTTGAGCGCGGCGTCGAGCACCGGCGCCGCTGACGGGTACGCCGACACGAGCCCCAGCACGCCTGGCGCGATGAAGCCCGCCAGCGGCTGCCCGTTGATCGACTTGATGACGTTGGTGATGTTGGGCACCGTGCCGCCAATCGCCGCGCCCGCAATCTTGAGCTCCGGCGCGTACGCCGGCTGCAGCTCCGCCGCCCACTGGCTCGCCAGGCTGCCGCCCGAGTACCCCCACATCGTCACGGTCGCGTCCGACTTGATGCCCGTGATCGAGCCCGAACTCAGTGCCGCCCGGATGCCGTCCAGCGTCGCGTGGCCCGCCAGCTTGTTGGCCAGGTACGACGCCTGCGGGCCCTGGAAGTCCGGCACCACCACGACCCAGCCTTCCTCCAGTGCCGCCTGGATGAGCAGGAACTCGGCCTGGGAGAGCAACGAGCCCGCCAGGGGTCCGCGCTTCGAGTCCTGCTGCAGCACGTACGACGGCGCGCAGTCAATCGACACGGCGTCAATCGCAATCTGGTACGACAGCACCTTGCCCATGTCCGCGTTGTAGGGCACGAGCACGGTGACGACGGTGGCCGTCGCGTTGCCGTGGTTGTCGCTGGTGCGATACAGCAGCTGCCGCTCCGCCTGCAGCTTGGCGGGCATGACGCCGAGGGCGGCAATGGGCGCGGGCGGCGCCCGGTCTTTGAGGATGGTGCCGGGGGCGTAGCGCGACAGGTCGCCGGTAGGGAAGTAGAAGGAGTCCTGGCTGGGCAGCATGGCGCCGTCGCGGCCTTGTAGGGCTGGCATGGCGAGCGCCGAGCCCACGGCCAACAGAGATGTCAAAAAACGCATGTAGCTTGACTGTGACTGTGATGGATTGCAAAAAACAAGTCGTAGAAAGTAGATGTGATCGTGTTGTAAATGTGATTGTAAATAGTGAATATGTGTGTGAGAGCGTGTCTTGCCAACGGAGACAGGCAAGGGGTATCTTATATAACCCAAGACATCTTTAGTATGGCCCACAGACACAGAGACTCGGCTTCTGGCTACATCTGCCATTCCGCCTCCCCAATGAGCGAAACCTTGCTGGTGTGATGATACCACGGTGCTTTGTAATTAACCGTCGACCCTCGAGCGTGCGCGTGCGCCAGTTCCCCATGGGGGCATTTCAGCCTACATTGGTAGCTTAGACTACGCGGTTGAAATCATACGGAAGAAAAAAAAAGTTGCTTATTTTTTCGCCCCGAATGTCCGTGCAGACTTTCCCCCGTATTCTGTACGAATGTTTTAATATTCCGAAGCATGAATGGTCAATGGAAAATCCGGGACAATATTTTTCACGCAACGGAGGAAGATTGGCTGCATTTCATCACATGCAGGGCAAGTCGACGTCGACGTTGTTAAGCTCCTCGTGTAAGTGGCCACATTTGGCCCCTCTCTAAACTGAGTGGGTGAGCCTAACCGGTGTGGCGGCGGGGGCGAAAGGTTGTCAGGCGGGGGGTATGGTAAAATTAATTCTCATGCCCGTGATTTGAGGGAAGGACGAGCGAACGGCCGCTCGTCACATGGAGACAAGGCCGAAAGCAACCAACAGTTTTCCTGGGCTGCTGCCCCGCTGGTCAAAAACCTTAAATCGAGATACCAACATTGCTAACTGGTTCCAAATGGAGCGATGGCCCTGTCCATCCACCCCTCCTCCTCCAGCCAAAACTCTGCGGGGAAAAGAGGAACACGGGCAATTTGGGGATGGGGAAAGCTGAATTGATTGGGGGATGAAACAAGGAACAGATATTTGACGATGCGGGGAAGGTGAACGCGGGGACAGAGTGGAAAGCTCGGGCAATTGGTCAAACACGCGGAAATTATTTAACTGAAAGGGGAGGTTGGTCAAGAAGAAGAATAAAACGGAAAAGAGCCGACACTTCCACCTACACTTGTTCTGCGGTCGATCGTTCCGAACCCTTTGTGGCGGCGGACTTGTTGATTCTTTGTCATCGGTATTATCACAAACTTCTGTCCAGTCTCCTGCCCTAGAAGTCCGATCATGTGTTACAAAAAGAAGGAGCGCGGAACGAATGGAACCAGCTGAGAAAACAATCCCGGAGCGTAATCGATCGGCCCGCATGAGTCCGCGACATTTCACCGCCGTCGTCGCAGGGGTGACTTACTCCGCAGAACACTCACTTACACGCTTGTTTACATTGTTGCCCCTTGTATATCGGCCAACTCTTCTCCATGTTTGCTATTTTTGGATGTTTGAGCTGATCGCCGTGGTACCGAACAAACAGACAAAGATCAACCCTTTCAAGTCGTCGTCGCCCCGCACAGTGACATTACCATACCTCGTATAAGTCATACCGCCAAGCACGACAATCACCACAAACTCGTCAGTGGCCGAACCAGCGCCCTGATTATGTCAAAGATCGTCATGAGACTACTGGAAAGCTCGCCTCGTCGCCGTCGGTCGCCGAATTTTAAACTTTGACGAATGTGCAGGTCGGCACACGTTCAGTGTCTGCCCTTGCCCGCGCTTGTTACCGTCCTACCCATAACGCGACAGCAAGAAAAAAAAAAGCGGCCACCGCATCGCGGTCGGGGACATAATTCGGTACTCTGCTTCCCATGCGAGGCGATGTACATAATGGCAGGGCACAATCTTTCATGCACTATATTGTAGTTTAAAGCCTATTTAGCCAATGGCCATGGCGACGAGCCGCCCCCAGGGGCTTAGACCGCGCCGAGGAATGCCAAGATGAGACAGATCCAGCCGCATTCGGCCGATCCCTTGTCGGCCAGCCAGTTATATAAACCAGTCTTGAATGCGACCTTTGTCTTCTTATCCTTCCAAATCATCATCGCTTTTCAATCAAAAACAACAACGACACATCAACCATCAACAATGAAGTTCCTCGCTCTTGCTACCCTCTTCATCGGCGTCGCCCTCGCTGGCAGCTCCGACGCCTGCGGCAGCAGCGCCGAGAACAAATGCGGCCCTGGCAAGCACTCTGTGAGTTTCAAAGCAGGCCAGTATAAAGAGACATGGTCACTGACAAGCCTTGCAGGAGCCCAACGTCAACGACCCGAACGGCCCTGCTGTCTGCATCCCCGACGGCGCCGTCCAGTAAATTTGAGCCTCGACAGTCCTGGCTGTCCCCTGCGGATACGACAGAAGACAATTCCACAGTTATTTAATAATACTAGGATTTTTATTTTAATACTTGCTTGGCGTATTTTTCATGGCATCCCCGGTCTATTAATGGCCAGGGCCGATCTGCGATCACCAAGACCCCGCGCGGAGGGGTCGAAAGTTTGGGTCCATTGTTTGGAGAACCCAGCGCTTCTTCAGCGGTCAAAGAGTTAAATCCATGCTGGAAAAAGCGCCACGAATAATGTAATAAGACGTTCATTATAATTATTCGCTTCTTTTGATATAGTATGCGACCTGCATATAACATCCTCAACCCTGGTCTCCACGTGATGCGTTCGAATCGGACTAACGGCGGCGCCAACCGTTTGTGGGCTTCCATAACAGATTGCAGCCGCAGCCAACCAACCAACCACACACACGCACCACCGCCATCACCCCTCAACTACCAACATGGCAAAGCCCGAAGCCGTGGAAGGCATATCGCCTCACAAGGTCGACTGGCCGTTCAGCGGCTGGCTGGTTCTCATCTGCCTCTTTGGCTACGGCGGCCTCGTCGTCAGCCGCCAGCTGCTGCTCGTCGTCGTGCTGCTCGCCAGCCTCACCGTGCTCTTTGTCGACCGCACCTCGACGTGGAGCGAGACGTTCCGGACCATGGCGCTGCTGCCGCTCGGCCTCGGCTCCATCCTAGTGTTCCTGTCTTCGGACGCCTACACCCGCACGCGCCACCTGCGCACCTTTACCATCCTCTTCAACCTCGCCGCCTACATCAGCGTCGGAATGACCATTTTCGTGCCCGCCGAGGGCACGTTCCGCGGCTGGTGCGGCAAAATCGCCGGCTTCTGGCTTTTCTGCTACATTGTGCAGCAGGGGTCCTACGTCGGCTGGAAGACGATTGCCCCGCACGACAAGATGCTCGTCTTCACGGCCGTCACCAAGGGCTGGATCGCGGCGTTTGCGTTTTACCGCTACATCCTGCTGACGCTGCCCTCGTACGGCGCCGGCCACCGCTACCGCTTCCTCGAGTACCTGTCCGTCGCCATGACGGTGCTGCTGTCGCAGGCGTCGGGCCTGCCGCTCGCCCACTGCTGGGTCATGGCTGACATGCTGGTCATGCCCGCCGCCGCGGGCTTCTCCGCCATTGCCACGGCCTTTGAGCTGGTGCCGCCCATGCCGGTGGCGCGCGAGATGGACGTCGAAGGCGACCTGTTCCTCGCGGGCCTGCAGCTCTCGGTGGCGCTGATCGCCGCCGCGGGCATGTTCGACGCTTGGGTGGAACGCTCCGTAGAGTTGGAGAAGATTGAAAGGGCCAAGAACCCGAAGCCGAAGAAGCCGCCGCCCAAGCCTGTCACGTATGAGACGTACGAAGTCTAGTCATGTGTTCATATTGAAAGCGTATATAGCTGTGGAGAAACTCGAATGATAGATGACAATACGACTGGCTAGCGTTGACACCGGCAGTTGCCAAACTCCAAATTGACAAATTTACAAGCAGCTCTGTTTACTCCAGCTAACCATGAAGCTGCATAGACGAAAATGGATATTCCGTGCGTGGCGGTCCCGACCCCTCGGTACCTCACGCCTTGCTGGGTCTTCTCCCTTAGGATCCGATGTTACCAATATTATAGTCAGACGAGCAGCTTCCAACTCCTCCTGCAGGGTCTCGTACGACAGCTAACCTGGGGAAGCTCTACCATGCGCCCCAGAACCCCAACCTCGATTTAAACTTTCTTCATTTCGCCCGTACGAGCCGCCCCAAGCACCGTGGCCACAACAAACGACACAAATAGGGCTGCTCACGGCACCCTCCCTCCAAACAGTCCGCTGCGACGTTGAAGATGGCACGCGGGATGAGTGTGACCATCATTCGCCATGGTACGATGATATCGGCCGAGCCAGCTGAGTCGAGGAGGTTCTCCCCCACATTCGAGTTTACCGTGTGATCGCCTCGCCAAACCCGCAAATCATACCTGACAGATTTTTTTTGTTTTTCATTTCAGAAAGGTCTCGACTTGCATGCTCACTTTGATTATATGACGACTGTGACTGCGCCACGGCGGACGGTATCGCGAAGCCCGCCCACCACGGCCGCGTTGACGAGCACAGTCTCGGGCAGCCCGCGCCCGCGGGTCATCACCCCGAGAGCAACGGCGAACAAAAAGGACACTAAGCTCCGCGCGGTGCGTTGCGCGATTACCTGCTCGTACGCGTCCTGGACTTGCTCAAAGGGCAGGTGCTCGACGCCTGCGCCGGCGTGGACGTGGCCGCAGACATGAAGTCGTGGACGGATGCGCCACAGCGCACGCAAGAGGTGTGCGCAGCCGTAACCCAGATCGAGATGGGCTTGCGGCGGGCCATGCGTGACGAGAATGTCTATGGCGTCGTCGACGTCGATGCCGTCTTGCCAGACGTCGCGCGATCGGGGGTACTGAAATGCCCAGTTGCCGTAGCGAGGCGTTCGCGGGCTGCCGTAGATTCGGAGTGACCGGCCGTTTGGTGCCGTCACTGTGGCACTGGAATCTTGAAGGTACAGGATCTCAGGGTGATCTTGCAATAAACACTTACGTTGTCTGGCACGAACGTCCTTTGTGTGCGGCGTGTCTTGGTCCGCGTCGAGAAGAGTATCGTGGTTGCCGGCCACGACGACCTTGATGGGATGCGACTGTGCAGCGAGCCAGGATAAAGCAGCTTCTAGCTCATCATAGGACCCAGATTGTGTGAGATCACCAGCATGGATCAACACATCGCCATCGGGCAGTAGTACCTGCTTGTTGTGGGTGTCTGAGACGCACACCACCGAAACGGCATCAGAACGCAGTGACAACGATGTAGGCACACAAAACGTGCGGTAGATAAATTCCGCCACCGTAAGATATGGCTTGCTCACTAGCCTCACCCAAAATGATTCTTCCAGTCGATTGAGGACGGCGTCTAAGCCGCGTGACGATCGTTGAAAGAACGGCATTTTCGGTGTAGGGTAGCCGGCTCACACAGTTCCTTGGCAAGCCGTTTCGGAGCAGATGGGACGGCGGTTCATGATATGTTTGGCTGCTGCCTAGTAAATTCCGTGCGGGCAATGTACTGCACACTGTATTCTCCAGGCAGCATATTAATCGAGAGGACAGTTATCGTTCTGTTTAGCACATATAACCAACGTAGTTTAGACGTGTCCTTTGGCTATGGCTCACCCTAGCAGCCGGCTGACTTTACTAGCTGGCTCGCTAGCCACTGAATGTTCGCGCATCATAGCGTTGAGACTGTCCTGAAATCAATCGCCGGGTCAGCGCTAATACGCCACTCATCCGCGCCGATTTGATGTCGACCAGTCCAGTCGCCGAACCGTTGACGGTGAGCGGAATACGAGCCGCCACCACCACTATCATCACCATAAACGCGTAAGACAATCAAGCCAACTACCTGTGGCAGCACTGACCGCTCGCTCACAAGTCTCAGTCGTTTGAATTATGACAACTCATCCTCGGCCCGTTCCTGCGACGCACCCTTCCGCCGGCCGGCGTCGGCATCGCCCGCCCGAAACACCGAACAGCACCAACGGCCGCTGGCATGGAGGTGCGCCCTCACCCCGTCACATCACCACGAGAGTCTCATGCATTGCGGCGCGCCGCTGTCTTTGACCGGACCGCGTGCTGTAGTGCGACGTGACCGTCACTTTCAGCTCTAGTTTGCTGCATGTCTCTCTGTCCCAGCCCGCATACTCCACCGGCATCGGGGCTTTTGTATCCTGCCCTTGGTTTGCCCTTTTCAATTCCGAATAAATTCTTCCACTCCTGATTATTTCCTTCCGTGTCCTGTATACCCTGATCTTATCACGACCAGGATTACAGGGGGTGGGTGACATTCTGTCAGACACTAAAATCACCGAGAGGTGACCCGCACTTGTCAGATTTCAACCAAATACCCGCATCTCACTCTCCGCCTCCTCACCCCGCGCTTCTTGCGCTTCACAAATCAAGACGTTGATTAAGCTACATTGCAGGTCGTCTACATGGCTCCTTCTGCGGATCACGAGTCGGCGCCGCTACTGGCGGACCGCCGCGAGCCGGACGATGCCCTAAGCAGCTCGGTCAACACCATCTGCGCCGCCGACTTTGACCCAGACGGTGACAGCGATAATCCGCTCGAATGGCCGGTGCCGTTCAAATGGTTCATTGTCTTTTTGCTTTCCATGTCGGCCTTTACAGTGTACGTTTCTATATCTCCATTTCACTCCCATCAGTATTAGAATGAAGCTAACATGCGCAGAACATTCTCCTGCGTCTCGGTGGTGCCTGTGGCCCGCCGCATATCGCGCGATCTCGGCGGTAGTCCCGACGACACCTCTTCTGAAGTGCTGCTCGTTACCATCTGGGAGCTTGGCGAGGCTGCCGGCCCTCTCCTCATCGGCTCGCTCTCCGAGCTCTTTGGCCGCTCCCCCGTCATCAACACCGCCAACGTCATCTTCGTCGCCGCGCTCGTCATGGGCGCGCTCGCCCCGACGCTCAGCTTCCTCATCTTTACGCGTGCCCTGACCGGCGCGGCCGTGGCCATCAACGTTCTCGGCCCGGCCATCGTCGGCGACATCTTCATTCCCGAGCAGCGCGGCACTGCCATGAGCATGATCATGTTCGCGCCGCTGCTGGGCAGCTCCGTCGGCCCAGCCTTTAGCGGTGCCGCCATCGAGACGCTCAGCTGGCGCGTCGTCATTTTTGTCTGCGTCGTGCTGGCGGCCGTCTTCTACAGCATCTCGTTCGTCTGCTTCCGTGAGACGTACAAGCCCGCCATCCTCCGCCGACGAGCGGCGAAGCTGCTTGCTGCCAGCCCAACGTCAGATGCGGATAAGCCAAAGACAGAGCACAGCTACAATTCTCTCTGGTTGTCTATCTCGCGGCCAGCTACGGTATTATTTAGCAGCAGCGTGATCATGGCAATTTCCTTCTACGTTGCCATTATGTTTTCGCATTTCTATGTGGCTGCCATCACCATGCCCAGGATTATTGAAGACATTTATCACCTATCGCCTACGGCGGCAGGCCTTTCGTTCTTCTCAAATGGTAGGAGCTCATTCTCCCTCCACTAAACTCTGCTAACACAGTACAGCTTTTGGATCCTTGATCGGTATCATGGTCTGCAAGACTTGGCTCGACGCCATTTACGTCAAGCTTCGCGATAGCAACAACGGCGTCGGCTTACCGGAATTTCGCCTGCCGATTGCCATCTTCGGCGCTGTCACTATTGTCCCTGGTGTCGCGTTGTACGGCTGGTGCGCCGAGTACAAGTGGAACATTTACATCTTCCTCATCTCCTGCGTCTGGGTCCGCATGTCACTTATCATGTCATTTGCGCCCCTGACTGCCTACGTCGTTGATGCATGTGGTTTATACTCCGCCTCAGCCTTGACCGCCGTCATCGTCATCCGCTGCATCGCAGGCGCGTTTTTGCCTCTCGCAACTGATAAGCTCGTCAACATGCTGGGATATGGATACGGATTTAGCATTTACGCGCTGGCTACCTTTTCGGTGGTTGCAGTACCTGTGACGCTTTTCTACAAGGGCGAGAGCTGGAGAAAGAAGAGTGAATATACCCAGGTGGAAGAACATGTAGAAGCCGAGTAGACGACTATATGATGATAAAAGATGATGAAACGCCATATGCTAGTTTAAACTGAATACAAAACTCTGTAACATTCTTTATTAACTTTTTCTGTAAAGAACCAAATCAACATTCTGTCAACCTCGCGAGTTGAATTGTTGCTTCGCCAGCAACGTGCGGGAGCAGGTGGGGCGTTGGAGACGACAGCTCCCAACCACGAACTCGCCAGCTTCAACATCACACAACCGAGGACTCAACAGGCACTGCATCATGGCAGCGATCGAGAGCCCGAGCCTTGACGTCGAGCGGCATATCAAATACTGGAAGCGCTGCCTTGGCAGCTTTCTGCCCGCTCCGTATACCGCCAACGACTCCACCCGCCTCACGCTTGCCTGTTTCATCGTCTCATCGCTAGACCTGCTGCGTTCACCTCTTACCGCACAAGAACGCAACGCAATTAAAACATGGGTTCTCAGCCTGCAGCATCCTGACGGCGGTTTCTGCGGCAGCGCGACCCATGCCCCTGCCGGAGCCTCTGCCGGCGACGCCAACCTCGCGGCAACGTTCTTTGCGCTTGTGTTGTTGGGGCTGGCGGGCATTGGCACCGGCTCGGAGGAGGATGAGAAAACTGCATTTGCAGGAGTCAAGAGAAGAAAACTGCTTCTCTGGTTGAAGAAGCTGCAAAGGGAGGAAGACGGCGCGATGGGCCAGCTGCTGTGGGAGGGGCAGTCTACTGGTGGGCACGATGTCCGGAATAGCTACATGGCAGCAGCCATTCGCTGGATTCTGAGAGGAGACGTGAAAAAAGGCGAGGAGGGCTGGGTCGAGGATTTGGATCTGGACAAGCTAGTCCAGTTCATCTCCAACACGCAGACCCATGACGGAGGCATGGGCGAGACCAGGTCTCATCACGAGTCGCATGGTAAGTATTGTGTAGATGAATTTCGTTCCAGGAGCTGACTGTTACAGGTGGCTATACATATTGTGCTTTGTCGGCGTTGAGTTTGCTCTCCAGACCTGCGTCGTCAAGGGAGCGACCCGAGGCAGCCGACAAGCATATCCCAGACAGAGGCCAGCTTCTCAAGTTCTTGTCGCACCGCCAATTCATATATCATGCTGAGGAGGAAACGGAGCATGAGGATGATGAGGAGAATTTTATCGAAAAAGAGCTTGCGCAGCTGCAATTAGATGGCCCGCCAACCTTTGTCGGCTGCAACGGTCGCTGGAACAAAAAAGCAGACACTTGCTACTTCTGGTGGGCTGCCGGCGCATTGTCTGTAAGTTTACCGTGAGCTGCGCCTTAATACTTCTCACTGACTCTGCTATTGAAGCTGCTGGACCAGACAGCTATGCTGCACCACGAACCGGCCAGCAACTACCTGACGGGCATCACGCAGCACCGCATCGGAGGTTTCTCCAAGACTACCGGCGCGCCGCCTGACATCTACCACTCGTATCTGGGACTCGCGGCGCTCGCAGTCATGGGCGAGCCCAAGCTCAAAGCACTGGATGCCGAGCTGTGCTGCAGCGCAGAGGTGGCGGCGTGCATTGTCAAGGCGCGGGATGGACTGCTCGCGGCGGAGAAGGCGAGAGCTTCTACAAAGTGGGAAAACGACGGTTTCTGGTAGTATCGTTACAAGTAAATAAAGAAAACATTATTTTAATATCACCAGCTTTGTCAATTCAGGTCCAGGTAGTCCGAAGCATTGCACACTGATGTGGGGCCGACTCGCGGGTGACGTTTTTTAGCGGCCGGCGCATCGCGAAATGTTGCCTTTTCCCCAGGTCGCCAACAATAAGCTCGCCCATCATGTCGTCAAAACCCGAAGAGAACTCGTCGCAAGACCCCTGGACGGGCGAAGCCAAGCAAAAATTCAAAACGTACGAGCCGACCCTTCGAGCACGACGCATCGCATACCCGCAATCAACGACTAACTTTTCCATCACCCTTCTTTAGGAAATCCAAGAGCGAGTTTTACGACCCGTGCCAGGAGGCCGCGCAGCGAAGCTACAAGTGCCTGTACCGAAACAACGGCGACAAGTCCATGTGCGCCGACTACTTCCAGTCCGTTTGACCTGCGACCGAAGAGGGAAGAGTTTGGGAAGAGGAATGCTAACAAGGCTTTGACAGGGCGTACCGCGATTGCAAGCAAGCTTGGGTAGGTAGATTCGGAGCAATGGAGACGCGAGAGAGTTACGCTAACGTTTTTTTGATAGACGGAGAAACGAAAGAAGGATACGGGCAGCTTCTGGTAAAGCGCCAACCTCGGTCGAACGAATACCACGCGAGCAGACATATCATAGGGAACGAACGCCAAGGAGGGGCTGCTAGGCTGCATATTCGGCCTCTCGGCATGTATCATAGCTGTTTGTAATTACGGACGCGTATTTAGCGTGGCCGCGTCATCAGCCCATGTATTTTTACGAATTCAAGCACATTTTTTCAAATGCTGCAAGCCTCGCGAATGTGGACGACGACAAGGGTGGACGGCCGCCAGTGTTGGTCGCAGGCGACCATGCAATGCCCACCGTGTGGCTGAGGCACACGAAACAGCTCGGTCAACTTCCATATCGAGTGAAAGAAACTTGATTGGCAACCATGGGCAGAATCCTGGCGCTTCGGCCATCGCCATCGAGGCTGCTGGCTTGATGGAGAGCCCAAGCTTGTTTGCCGCCGGCTCAAGCGGGCTGGTGCCAGAAGAATCCATGCACAGCAATCAACTCATTCGTAGTCATTACTGGTCTCCGCTCTTTAAAGACAGGCGACTTTCTGTTTTACGACTGGGCGCCCTGGTAATTCTTTGTCGGCGGTGAGGCTCATGGGACCGTGAATCGTCCGTTCACTGGCAGTGGATACTGGCAGCACTGTGAGACCAACAAGTTGGCCACTGCTGCCTGGCAGAAAGGACCATCCTTGCACCCAACGCCAACCCAGCTTCGTGTCGAACTCGAACTGCCTTTCCACATTGCATGAATAGCAGTATGGCTCAGAATCTAGTTGAGGACCTGGATATAGGCCAAGTCAAATTCATCGAAAGGCTACACAAAGGAACGTTCTCTGAAATATTTAAAGTGGAAGCCTTGGGCAGGATCTGTGCCCTGAAAGTGGTATGCCGATTTACTCACCACCGGGCGCTTACCGTGACGGAGATCTGCTAATCAAGAACAGTATCATGCCCAGAAAGTGATTTTTGCCAGAGATGTTACTGACCAAATCTTTCAGTGGGAATCTGCCGCCTACCACCGGTTAAAGGAAACTGGTATCTGTGACAAGGGTATTGTGCAATGGCAGGCACGGCAGCAGGGTGAGGTGATGGGCTTATAATTACTTCGGACCTTCCCTCCTCGAATGATCTCTTCAACATTCAATCGACAATCAACTTCAGAACAACTTATCTACCTCTCTCTTATTCATTCCATTTGGACAACATGGCGACGCAGATGCAAACCCTCGAACAATTCCTCCTTTCAGAAGCACCACCGCATCTCCCGGTTGAAGACGGCTTACCAATCCCTGGTAGCTCTACCACCAATCAAGCCTACAATCGTCGAGACATCAAGGAAATCCTCCCCTGGACCGAATTCAATTATCGTCGCATCATGCAGCAATTCGGTCACGTGTTGCGCAACACTCGCATCGCGGCAGAGCCGATGCCGACCTCAATCCCCCACTGATTCACGACGAGTCAGACGTCCGGGAAAGCGTGGCGATCTACCTGCGTCGCCCGATGCGTCACGCTCTGAGTGCCGGGTATGCGCACATAGCCGCCAGTGGTAACGGCCTGCAACCCTATCGCAAGATGGAGTGGGCCGGCTCGTCGGCCGCGCAAATCATTCAAGGCTTTATGCCCGACTACTCGCTGGTGTTGCCAGGGGCGGCCTCAAAGGTCGCCATGAACCATCTGCCGGGTGAGGCAAAGTCGTCATTGGCGTCACAAGCAATGTGCGATTGATGAATAGCATTGCGTCAGCTGTTGCGAGGGGTTACAATGTTGCTGTAATAGATACGATTTGAAACAGAGATGTAGCTAGGCATTATCGATTTACCAGGCTAAAGCAATTGCCTCCTTTTTCAGTATTGGCAAATGAGATTTCGAACATAGATGTAGCTTATTAGTTGTGCACCGCTGCTGGGCGTCATAGTTTGACAGACCTTTTAACAAACATCTGATGTGTACTCTTAGTATTGAAGATTAGCTACGCCAAGATTAAAGAATAGACATTTCTGGGCAGACTGCAAGCATGCTGCTATACCGTCGTAGCTCTCGACACCTCCAGATCCGATGCGGGCACTGCAATACCCTATATCCATCTCGCTCATTTTCTTTATCGCGTTGTAGAACGACGTTCTGCCTTGTGTTCTGTCCTTTTCGGCTGAAATCCCCGTACGCGATGAACTCGAGCGACATCAAGCCTACAGGCCCAAAGGCCCATTCTGCAAACTCGCGAAAGTCTTTGGTGAGAGGGTCACGTAGACAGTCGCACGAGGTAAATAGATTCTCTGTCGATTCGTCGCGTGATGCTTTCGTAGCTATGCTCTCTTCGTCATCTGCTGCTTCTTCATCATCGCCGTCGCCATCCCAATCAGGTACCAAGGAAAAGTTTTCGCCATCCACGTCGTCATCGCGTTTCTCGTAGAGCTGGTCGACTGCCCAAGTTCCGTACAGCGAGTAGTCACTGGCTGAGTGCCGCAGATGAACCAGCTCCAGAGTCTCGAAAGAAGCTGCAGGTTGAAGCATATTTTTCTAGTTGACAATAGTTAGCATAAAACATCTTCCTCAATGGCGCAGAGCGCAGTACCATTTTCGCCGGCTGCAGTGGCGCCCCGAACGATCTCAGGCGGCAGGATCCCAGAGGATTGAGCTCCGGATTCGCCTCGATCTCGTCCATCCACTGGTCGCTCATAAAAGCGTCAACGGTGCCTCCAAAGTGTGCTTTGCGACACCTGCAATGCATGACGCAATTCTCCAATGTCAGCTTGTGACCTCCGACGCTTGTCCAAATACCAGGGGCAAAATCCCAGTGGTAAGGCAGCCACAGATACAGATCGCGCAAGCGCCCAACGCTGATGATAAAGCGAGCCAAAATCGTCTCATATGGAAGTTCTGAGGATATTTCGCTTTGTTGAATTTCCAGCTGGGTGAGACGAGGATATGGACTTGGTTGGCCTCCCAAGACTCCACTACAGAAGTGCTCCCACCGATCGCATTCTCGCAGCACCAGTGACCGCAGATCAAGGTGCTGTAGAATTTGCCCAGATTTCTCGGATAACGGAATATTGGACAGCTTAAGACTTTTCAACGCCGAGAGAGGTTTCCCCTCCGGCTTCGCCGTCTGTTTCGCCAAGCACTGCATCCAAGAAGTGAAGACGTCCATCACACTGGCAGCTGTTATTTGGTGCGGGGCAGCTTGGATAAGGTTATGCATGTAGAACATGCAAACAAAATCCAATCGAAGCTCTTGCAAATGTGGCTCGTTGGCTTCAATAGCTGCGTATAAGCCAGGCAAGTCGGTTGCCTTGGGTCCGATCCAGCAAAGACTGGTCAAGCAGCGAAACGCAGACAAGTCAATGAGGCAGCCTTCTGGCTCTGAAGGGCTGCAATAGACGTCGGTAAAAAGTTTCAAATGTTCAATATTGGGATGGTGGCGAGCAACCGAGCTTCTAGGCCCCATTATTGAGGGTATGCAAGTTCCGAAATTCCAGCTGCAGTCAGTTTAGTCCACGATCAACCCAAGCGGTCAACCATATATAATTTGACAGCTTACCTAAACCCCCGTAATTGGTTGGGCTCGCAGTATGAAAGTACTTTTTGAACTTGATTCGAAAAATGATGGAAGCGCCACTCTGCCTGCGGTGTCTCGGCCGTCGCGCGCGTGGTGCGATTCGACTTGCTTTCCAGAGCGTCGTCGTTGTCTGACTCTTCAGTCTCAACCACATGAAACCCAGCCTCGTCAATATTTTGAAAAGTGGCATTCATGATGAAATGCTTGTGTTTGCGGCGATGGGGGCATTTTAATTGACGAGACATGGCTCGACGCGAGCGAAACTCGAGATGCAATGTCTGTTGCAGCAGCTTGGCCGGAGGAATAGGCAGATAGTGTAGCGGCGTATCTCTCGGTTCAAGCGATCTTGCGACAAAGCGCTGCCACATAAACCTAGACAGCACTCTGTGTGCGCTTTTGGATGCTTGAGACAAAGCTCTTAGATCGAGCGGATGCAGCTATTCATCGTCAGTTTCAGCGCCAGTTCTCAACAGCTACAAACATGCCTGTGCTAGAATCTGGTCCAAAATCTCCGTCGGCAGAGCTGCGAAACCGCAATACTCATCAGACTTTGCCATTTTGAATGTGCCTCGGCCATACGATGTAGCGCGGATGAAGAGCGCTATGTGCATCCCAGCGGCGATGTTCCAGTGGGCACCAAGTGGTGAGCACACAACTCCACCGCGAAATCCACAACTGGCCCGATCTCTGCCAAACCTCACGACTTCACAATTCTACCCTCACAAGACAGCTCAGGAACGACGCGCTGAACCAAAAACTCATGCAAGGCTCGGGGCCCCGTCTCAAAAATGGAGTCGACCTCCAGCTCCAGACGGCCTTTTACGACCAAAACTGGAGCACCGTCGTGCGGCTCGCTGAGAAGCGTGCCAAGATGGTGAATGATCCGTATTACGATGTGAGATGGCGTTGCCGCGCGGAATCCTGCCTCATGCCGGGGTATCGTCTGCGTGATCTGGGTTGAATCAAGGGTTGCTAACCTTGGATAGGTCCTGAAAGTCAGCGCCGAAAGCCAACTCGATGACCCGGCGGCCAAATATGCCGCCATGACGGCTCTGATGACCTACGTCAAGGACGGCACTGTGATCAAAGATGCGGATGGGATTGATCTGCTAGAATGGGCTACGCGCGATTTATTAGAAGAGGATGACTTTCCACAGACGCTAGGCCCTCTGCGAGTTCGGGCCGCCAAGGCGTCGCCCAAGGATCGGACCCAGACGACTAGATTTCTCGAGTCCTGTCTTCTGCACTGGGATCTGGTCAGTGCACAGCAAGTGAGTAGCGGATTCCTCTGTATTCAACATTATTTACTAATTCTTAGATTGCTGCGCTTATTGATAAATCCTTTCCTCAGGAAAGAGGGTTCCTCTTTTGGAACATTGCCATTACACATCTTCTAGCCGTACGTCGAGCATCCTTAATAGCATGGCTTTGTACTGACGACCGCCAGATATCTCCCCAGTCGCCACCAGAGAAGAAGAAATTGTATGGAATGTTAGCGCAGAAACAAATCGAGCGCGCGGCACAGGCCGCAGAGCAGGTAAGCATCATTTCAATCTGCTACGGGCACGAGAACTAATCGGAATTCAGGCGGAGGATAAAAATGCACTGCCAGCCCGCAGCATACAAACTGAGCAAGAAATTCTTTTGCTCTATGAAGTTGTCGGCACCCACGGCACGCCAGCAGATTTTGATAAGCTGCTCGGTAGCCCAGTCTTCAGTCCTGTCGAGCAGCTCAAGAAAGGCCGCAAAGAGCTCCTCATGTACGCCATCAAGAAACTACAGCGAGACGAAAATTGGAAAAGTCTGTACGAAATATGCCGTGACTGCCTTTCCGTGTCGGATGAGAAGGGGACCTCCACACTGCAAGCCTCGGACTGGGAAGTATGGCGGGTATTTATCGTGGCCGCAAGCCGTATCCAGGATGTTGAGACGGAGTAAGTATTGAAATCGATCGTTTGTAACGGCGCTGACCAGCTACAGAGCTGTCTCGACAGTACAGAATCTACTTCTCAGGCTTTCTAAGGCAGCCGACTCTAAACTCATCTACAAGCGAAATATCATGCTGGCGCGTGTCTGGGCCAGCTTCCAGCTGCTCGAGTCTGAAGGCCCCGATGCCGTGGAATCCAGCCCGGCATCGCTGCGCTTGCGTGAGCTCGTCGAGTATGTCAGCAACCAGGCTTCCAGCCCATCCTGCTTCGAAGACGTCCGACTCTTTGCAGAACAGCTCGACGCGAGCGGAATCGACTACCTCGCGCATGACCACTTTCCGCCACCCGAGGAAAGTGATGATCTGGCGGAGCTCAGGAAGCAGGTTGTGGCATTAAAGTTTCAGACCTTTGCCGCAACATGCCCACAGTCATATGAGGCGATATCTACCACAAGCGAAAAGCGAATGTCCCGCGACACGCGATTCAGGAACGTCTTCAAGGCTACCATGAAGTTGCATAAACATATTGGTACTCTTGACGCTTACGCATCGCAGTCGACCAAGGACTTTCAGTCAGACGTTGCTCTTGTCGCTGCATTCGGTTTGGTCGAGCTGGCGAACCAAGTCCCGTCATCGCTTCCGACAGCCGATGCGGCGCAGTACCTGATACAGGCGCTGCTCCTCCTCCAGCAGCAGCTCAAGTCGTCGCCCAAGCACAGCCAGATCTGCCTGGTGCTCTCCCAGCTGCACCTGCGCCTCGGATCCGCCCCAGAGGCGCTGGCCGTGTGGGAGGTGCTGGCGGTCAAGAACACCATCATGGACTCGCTCGCGCCGCTCTTTTACGACCGCCTGTCGACGGTGGCGCCGGGCCTGCTCTCGCCGCTGACCGACGCCGGCTGGCAGCTCAATTCCTCCATCCGCACGCACTTTCAGACGTCGCTTAAGATGCGCATGCCGCGGCGTCTGATTGACGCGTTTCAAGAAGGCAGCTACAGCAGCGTGCTGAGTGTGCCGGCGTATATTGAAGAGCTGCGCGTGAGCTGCACCAGAGCCATGAGCTTACTGGAGAGCGTGCGCTCCGAGCGGCTGCTCGGTGTATCAGAAACTGATCTACTCAGTGATCCAAGATTCTGTAAGTCTCACAGAAGAACGGTGAAAGGAAATGATAGATACTAACCTATATACAGCTGAATCTCGCGATGGCATTGATATGCACGAGATCATTGACTATGGATCATTCCCTTCCTGGAATCACAGTGCCACGCCCGCCATTTACGAGCGACTGAGACTCGGTCCATCACCTAGCGTAAGAGGCTCATTGCAATGCTGTGTGAGATTATACTGACATTTTCCAGAATCGGAGAGCTCACCTCTCGTTGCTTGCTGAGGCCTTTCAACAGACCATTGCCTACACTCCACCGTCTTTCTACAAGGTGCCACTGGCCAACTCAGTCATCGACCAGAAATACGTCATCGAGGCCCTGAGCCAAATCGCCAACTCCTTTTCCAAGTTCCTTCCCGGCGCGGCGTCTGCCTTTACCGGCCCGGAGCTGCAGTACTTTGAAGTCATCAGCCTGCTCGCCACCCTCGTGCCTCTCTGCGCGGACCGTGCCGCCGGTCTCCCCGCGCTCTTCGACCAGCTCACCAGCGCCGTCACTGCCTCCCTCGCCAGCCAGCGCGACTACCTGGCCGCGCTGGCGGCGGGCACTGAGATAGGAAACACGGCCTCGCTGCTGCAGTCGCTGCACCGCATCGTGCTGCTGCGCGACACAGCTGTCGCCGTGCGCAGCGCGTCGCACTGGATCGTCGATTTCAACGAGCGCCAAAAGGAGCGCGACCGCTCCGGTCAGAGCAACCTACCCAAGGAGGTGGTCGCGCAGACCAAGGCGCTGGGCGTGACTGCGGAGGAGGCGCTCAAGCAGTGCAAGGCGTGGATTGCGCGACTGACGCAGGACACGAAATCGGGCGGCGTGATTGAGAGAGAGATGAAGAGTTTTGCATATGGCGGTGAGGAAGGTAAGCATCTGCGGGGATTCGTGACGGACAGCACTGTCTTTGATGTCGTGGGCAGCTGGCGCAAGAGTCTGGCTGGGTGGCAGGGAGTTCAGTGGCAGTAGACAGATTTCAAGGTGGCGACGCAACAGCTCAGAATTCTCCACTATAGACATTATTTAAAAACGAACAAAAAGCTAAACTATTCATGATTTCCTACGTTAATTCCCTTGTCGTTTGCTATTCCCCTTCGTTCTTGTGCTGCTCGACAGTCTCCTGGCCGTCAAGTAAACCGGCCGAGAGTCGCTGAAGAGTCTCCATGCCCGCCAGAATATCTCGCAGCGACTCGAGCACTTTCTCATTTGCATCGTACAGAAAGCGGCTCATGGACTTGGCCCATCGCGATTCGTCCCGCTGCGTTGTCTCCAGCGCCGTAACCCTCACCTCCATCTCGCGCAGCCGCGCCTCGTACACCTGGCGCTCGTTCGACGCCATCAAGCCACCTCCCTCCATTTCAACAGAACGCTGACCGCTTGCCTGGTGCTGCACGAGGGTGTGTATTTCTTTCTGTTGGCTTGCATGCTCATTCAGCCCCACGCCCGAATCGATTTGAGGGGCAGCAGACGGAGCCGGTCCCCGGTTGGCAAATGACGGCATCGTGTTGCGGCGTGCAGTCCACTGATAGTTCAAGGTAGGGGCGGACGAGGTTGACTTTGGAGGCGTGAACTCGAGCAAATCGCGGCCATCGACAGATTCTGAAGGATAGTGCTGCACTTCATCGTTACTACCGGCAAGCTTCATGCGTTTTTGCTGACCTACCAAGGCGTAGGTCATGTCGGTACCGTCATCTTCTAGATGCGGAGTAAAAGAACGCTCGTCGTACGTAAATCCGGTTCTTATAGAGTTTGAATCGATCTCGTCAATTTCACCATCTGATAAATCGGCCTTTCGCTTCTTTTCAGGGCTGGAGGTGCGAGGCTGCGAGCCAGCCACAGGGGGGTTGTGCGCCGCCGGCTTCTTGAAATAGGCCTTGGGCCGGCGCGACGTCTTGATCTTTACTTCCTTCAGAATGGCACTATTAATTTAAAATTAGCAAATTTGACACACTATGCGAAAACAGGCCTGAACGTACGCAACCTCGGGGTCGGGCTCCCAGAGTGATGTGACCATCTTGGCAGGTGGCTCCACGCCAACCAGACTCGCTGGAAGTTTTGAGTCCATGAGCATGTCGACATGGTAGTCACGGATGTTGAGCCACGCCTCGCGCGTCTTTTGAATCGTAACGTCATCAACCTCCTGCGAATACGAAAACTCGGCGCGCGGGCGAATCATCAGCCACTCGTCCACCAGCCGCACCAGAAGCGACAGTCGCTGCTCGTCGGCACCCAGAGCCGCGTAGCGCGCATCCGAGTAGAAGTTCGCAATGCTGCTCACGTAGCCCTTGTTCTTGTCCCCGCCACGGCTCTTGTCAAAGATGATGCCCCAGTCCGTGGTGACCCAGTCCCAGAAGCGCGGGTCGTGCTTGAGCGCGCCGTAGAAGAGCAGCATGCGGAAGAGGATCACGAGGTTGGCGTAGGAGCGGGCGCCGCGGTTGCCTTTCTGGAAACGGGGGTTGCTGAGCATCTGCGACATGTGGTGCTCGTAGTCGGCACTGATGAGGTGGCTGAAGAAGATTTCCTCGGAGAAGCCGCTGATGCGTGGCAGCGGGATCGAGCTGCCTTTATTGCCGCCTCCCATGCTGACGGTGCGTTTCTTACGCGAAAGAGTAACTGAATCAAATTTCAAAGTGTTTCCAAGGGAATGAAGAAGGAAAGAATGATGGAAAATTTCTGTGCAGCAGATGTGGTCCGACAAAGGTGTGCAGCGTTTGCGCCAGCTGGCAAAGGGTGACGATAGAGCAAACGGAGCATGCCAACGCGCGTCTTTCGCGCGTCTATTCTCATATGTCTGTGAAATGATAATATTGTAATTATTTTCCAGCGTAGCTTTAGTTATTCTTGCCGTTGCTGTCATTTTCCATTATCATTTTCCGAGTTGTGCCAAGTTAACAAAAACTAAGTGAAATTATCAATCAATCGCTAAAGTATGTAAGGAAATATCTACTGTTCAACCGCTCTATGCCATCTTCACCTGCGCCTCGTTCAGTCTCTGTGTAATCTCGTCATTCTCCGACAGCGCGGCGACTATATTCTCCGCCCAGCTCGTCGGGAAGTACTGCGCGAGCCACGTCCGCCTCGCGATGCCGCCCGTCCAGTACCAGTCCGGCGAGCGTCCGAACCAGCCGCCCATCCAACCCTCTCCCTTCACCGCCTGCGCCACAATCTTGCCGGCGTACACGTCCGTGTCCATCGGGATCGTCTCCTGACTGAACTGGTGGCGCTTGATGTAGATGTCATTGACGGGCTGGTAGAGCGAGTCGGCGGGTAGGTGCTGCGAGATCTTTGTCGCGATTTTGGATTTCACGGTGCCTGTGACGGCGACCATGACTCGCACGTTGAACGGGCGCAGTTCGAGGCGCAGGCTGCGAGAGTACGAGTTGAGTGCGCCTTTCGTGGCGCTGTAGACGCTGGCGTAGAGGTCGGCGGCGACGGCAGAGATGGACGAGATTTGCAGGATGAGGCCGCGCGCGGGGATCAGCAGCGGGATAAACGCCTGACACATGGCCATGACGCCAAACACGTTGGTTTCGAAGGTCGAGCGGACGCCGTCCATGTCAATGTCGGTGGCGGGGAGCATGTAGAGGAGGCCACTGGTGAGGGTTAGCGCGAGTTGGTGAGAATTTGGGCTGGAGAGATGAAATCATACGCATTGTTGACGAGGATATCTAGCGTGCCGCCGGTGATTTTGCTGACTTGCGTCTTGCACTTTTCGATGCTGGCGCTGGAGGTGACGTCGAGCGAGACAGCGCTCATGCCCATCTGAGTGAGCTCCTCGAGGACTTCAGCGCGGCGTGCGGTGGCAATAACATGGTAGTCTAAAAGTCAGCAAATGTCGTCCACGATATTCAATCAAAATTCGTACTCGCTGCGTGGAATTTCAAGGCCAGCGCATGGCCAATGCCGCCGGGCGTGCAGCTGCAGCATGTTAGTCGATATCATGTAAGTGGCGGTCCCGCAACATACCCAGTGATGAGAACCGTCTTCTTGCCAGAAGCCATTTTGCAAAGTGCGAATAAATAATACAAGAAGAGGAACTAGAATTCACAATTACACCACTTTTAAAGATAATCTAAACGACAGGTCTGCCGGTATTTATTTCCTCCTGCTATCCCAGCGTAGTCAGCTTACCGCGTGGAATAGATGGCCCAAATAGGCAGTGGTTCTGTTGTGCTTATGCGCAGCGCCATCTCCACTGCCGCGATGGATCGCAACGACTAGTTCGGTGGCGGGGGTGGCCGATTCGACGTCGCCTTTATTAGACCAGGTGGTGTCTCTATTAGTCTAGCTGGCGTACCCCAGCCCTAGTCACGAATAGGAGCGCATAAACGTGGTGTATCCCGGCAGCTGAGGACTGTTCGCAGGACGTACCTTGTGTTGGGCCCAAGCTTGATCTGTTTTACCAATTGGGCTAGTCGCCCGTGCAGCGGCATGTCGCTGCCGTACCTCGATTCATCGACAACCAGCACAGCCCGTACTTACATGCCCGTCATCACTTTTCCGTCAGACACTTGGACGTTTTTCTTCCTGTAAATTACACGAATCTTTTTTTCCTGTCACTGAAATTCATTTTGCAAGTTCATGTCACATATCCCCTCCCAAACACATCTAGCTTGTCCGGAGGGCGCCCGCGTGACTCGGGCAGCGACCCGTCATCGGAGCGCCGGCCGGCGCGGGGAGCAAGTGGGACAAGTCGTGACGAACAAATTATGGGCGCCCTAGGGCGCGTTAGTTTAAACTTGATAAACAGCTTCTTTGTCTTTGTTTGTGCTTCTCTTGTATCATTCTTACTCTTTGTATACTTTTTTTGCTTAACGTCGAGATGCTTGGCTTTATAGTCGCGTGCGCCGTCGTGGCCTTGGTGTTGCGGGCGGCTTACACACATGTACGTCTGTCCCGCTGGGAAACAACGTGGACAGGGTGTCTAACCTTTCCTCTTTCTAGATTTTTGGAAGAAAGCGCCTGAGATATGAAGTGAAGACAGCAGTTTTTGAAACGAAGGAGAAAGAAGATATATCGCACATCACACCTCTCGACGGCCTAGTCTGGGAAAATGAAAAGCCCAAGCAGCTGCGGCCGTTCAAGGCAACCTACCACATCACCATGGGTACGCACCACCAGACCACAACCCTTCTCACCAATCTCCCACTAACATATTTCCAGCTCTGCAAGCAGACACCCCCCAGGATCTCATTACCATCGACAGAGACTACCTCGACCGCGTCAACCTCCGCCGGTCTCTCATCACCCAGCACCCCGCCACCGTCCACGGCTGCACGCCCCCCGGCGTCGCCGCCGTCCACGAGCTCTACACCTACCTCCTCACCTCCTACCTCCCTCATCGCTACCCGTCCATCTTCCAGCTCTCCCCCGACGGCGCCACACTCTTCAACACGGCCACGGGGCTGACACACCCCGCGTCCCCGCCGGCGGACGCCGAGGCCGCGCTGAGAGTGCTCGGGGAAACGGTGGAGGAAGACATATTTCTGCTGCGGGAGACACCTCAAGGGCATGAGTCGACGGCGTTTGTGTGTTGTTTTCCGTCGGGGTTCGATCCGAGCGAGAAGCTGGGCCGGCTGCTGAGCGAGATTCATGCGCCGGTGCCGTCGTACGACAAGATTGCAAAGAGCATGGAGCGCTTCTTTAGCAAGCTAGAAGTGGGCAAGAGCGTAAAGCGGATGAACGTACGTCGGTTTTGTACAAACTGCGGTGAGGAATGATTGCTGACGTTATTAGTGGTCGGTGCAAACACATGATGAGCTGTTCAACTGCAAAGGAAACCACATCCTGGCGCATGACAACTCGTATACCCCAGACGAAGATGTCGATATTTCCAAGGCACGTACATATATCTATTGATAACTCATTTTGATCGTCTTTGCTGACAAATATTGCAGACATTTGTTCGCATCGAGCTGCAGACGCTCACGCGCCTCCCCAAGACAAACGCCATCCTCTTCTCCTTCAAGACGTACATGTACCCCGTGCAGCAGCTCAAGGATGAAGGCGGCGGACCCGACTTTGCCGACGCCGTGGAGGGGCTGGCGGCGGGCAACGCGCCAGGCATGCGCATCTACAAGGGCAGCGTACGCTGGGGCAAAGCCGTTTGCGCATACCTTCGGTCATAACACAAGACATCACTCATATAATCACGATGTATGCAAGGTAAAACTTTAGAAATAATACATGGAATGTATGTTTGCTCAATGACACCTTTATTTACAGCGCTATGCTCTTCTAACCAACGACTCCCCGCGAAAAGACCATGCTGTCTAGATCTGTATCTCTTTTCTGAAAAACTCCCCTTGGTATGCTGTACTCGATACAAAAATAAAAAACTGGAAAGGCATGTGCTTGAAAACTTTTTTGTATCAACACGAGAAAATGAAAAACGCTTTATCCCCACGACACAAGGACCTTTTTGCCTTTCTTTCCCTTTTTGCCTTTACCCTCGTCTGCGTCCGCCGCTTCGGCAGGCGTCTCCTCCCCGGCCGAGCCGCCCCATTGAAAGTTGGACTCGGCGTGGCCGTAGTCGCGACGCACGAGGCGACCGCCGCCGAAGCCAGCCATGGGCGTGGTCGGCTTCGGCGCGGCGGGCAGCGCGGGGAAGGCGTCTTCACCGCCGCGAGTGGCGGCGCGCGAAGCAGCAGCCGTCGATGATGCCGCGACCCATGACGGACGCGAAGAAGCGTTGCTGCTGCTACCACCCGCTCGTGACGACACAGGAGCAGCCGAAGCAAGAGAAGGGAACGATGATGACGCTGGCGCGCGTGACGTCGTCGCTGCGGGTGTCCAGCCAGGTGGCCCAGTCTTGGTGACGGGCGCCGGTCCGGCGAGGCGCGTGCTGTTCTTGAGTTTCAGTACACGGTTCGAGTGCTTCTGTGCCGGCGCGCCATGCGGGGCGGCCGGGTTCGCCGCGGCAGCGTGCGCCCAGCCGCTCGAGCTCGACGTCTCGCCCTGCATGCCGCTGAGACCGGGGAGGCTCGGGTAGTCCTCGTTGATGGCGCGCCAGTCCTGCCAGGCTTTGCGGAGGGCGTCGGCCTTAGTCTTGTTCTCGAACAGGTCGGCGACCTCGCGCGTCATGGTGCCGAGCGCATTGGAGGAGACGTCGGCAAAGAGGGTGAAGAAGGCGTCGATGAGCTGGGGCGCCGCGAGTGAGCCCCGCTGGTACGACGAGATGTGCTGCCGGAAGCTGGCGAGCTTGGTGGTGTCGTTGCCGAGGAGGTTGGCGGCGCGCTCGATAACCGAGTTGTGCCGGACGAGGCGCGCGCGGTCCTCGGCCGTCATGTTGGTCGTGTCGTTGAGAGACAGGCGGTCCATCGGGTCGCTGGGGGCGCTGGTCGTCGCGGGGCCGACCTTGGGCGTGTTGGAAGAACTGCCATTGCGCGGCGAGGCACCGCCACGGCCGGCAGAGGCGGCGGCTGGTGTGGGTGCGGACAGCTGGCCGCCGAATGTGCGTTGCGAGACGGATTGCGCAGAGTGAATGGCCATTTGCCGTTGAAAGGCAATCTCGTCGCGGCGCAGCGGCTGCACAGACACTGGTGGCACCGTGTCCTCGTTCGGGTCTCTACCCCGGCCGCGGCCTCGTCCTCCTCGTGTGCGTCCTTCGCTGTCTCTGCCGCTGCCACCACTACCGCCGCCGCCTCCTCCTCGTCGCTCCTCTTGATATGTTTGGCGCAGGTCAAAGCCAGCCATGTCCACCACTCTCGCATCACGACCAACCGTCTTGCCGCCCGCGTGCTCGGCGAGGTTGTGCGCCTGCAGGTCCATGTTGGACTCGAAGACGACAAACTTCTTCTCCATGCACTCACGGTCGTTGCAGAGGTAGTGGTCCTTCTTAAAGTGCTGCTCGAGGGCGTTGTAGTCGACGAAATAGTGCGGCTTGCGCGAGTCGCGGCGGTCGCAGAGGAAGCAGCGCTCGTGCTTCATGCGGCAGTGCTCGTAGAGCTTGTCGTCGTCGTAGAAGCGCTCGCCGCAGAAGCCGCAGAGCGGGTGGCCCTTGAAGCCGGTTTGGTCGGCGGCGCCGGGTTTGTCGTCGCCGCGGCGCATGTGCTTCTCAAGCTCGCGGTCGGTGAAGAGCTCGTGCTCGTGGGTAAACACCTTCTTGTTGCGCGTGCACAGGTCGCACATGCGCTTCTTGTGCGTCGACTTGACGTGACGATGGAGATCGGGCCAGCCGAGGCCGGCAAAGTCGCAGGAGGCATCGGGGCAGTTGTAGCGCAGTAAGAGAACGGTATCGCCGACAATGTCTTCGTTGGTGTACTTGATGCCAATGTTGGTGTCGATGGTCGTGAGGTCGGTGTCCTTGTACTCCTCGAATCGCTTGTCTGCGTCGTCTGTAAAGATGACGTATGGCGCCTCGGTCTAATTGCGACGGTTAGCAAGCTGGGGCTGTGCAACGGATCTATTTGTATTACTTACTCGGCAGTGCGCACAGTCCTTGGTCTTATAGAGGGCTCGCATGCGCAGGCCGCAGATGTGGCAGGTCTTGTGGTTGCAGGGGGCGATGGAGTGATGCGCGACGGGATTGGCACAGATGAAACAGACGTCCTCGTTATCGTCGCCGTCATCTTCTACCACAGCCGTTGCCTTGTGCGCCGGGGCCGCGACGCCGCTGGTGCCGGCCTCTTCCTTGGCAGCGCGGGCAGCTGCAGCAACATCTTGCGCAGCGGGCTCAGCGGGCAGTCCGTCCTGTCTGGCGCCGCCGCGATTGCCTCCACCACGTCCTCGCCGTCCGCCGCCTCCGCGACTATTCTGGCCGCCGCTACGGTCTCCTCGGCCCTTGTTACGATTGCCTCGACCGCGAGACGCCTGGCCTCCGCCGCCGCCTCCCGTTGAGGATCCGGCGTCTTCCGGCATGATTGCTTTGTTGGGTGTTTGCGTTTGCTGGTTGCTGTGTCGGGGTTGCGTTGTTCGTTTTTAGGTTTGAAAACGTGCGAGCCGAGATTTCGGAGCTCTATTTCCCGTAAACTATTCAGCTATCGTGATTTTCTCGTGCGATGTAGCTGTCAAGTCGTGATAGCTGGCAGCTCGGGGGCCAGGTTTCCTAAATCCTGCGCAGAACTGCGAATTTGGGCGCGGCCGTCCCACAGGGCTTCCACTTATTTTTTAGAGGGGCAAAGCTCGCCAATTCGGGGCCCCAAAAACGAAACGAGGGGCAAATCAGCGACTGAGGCGTGCGATGACTCAGCTAAAAAGCCCGGCATCCCCTGTAGACTGATTGTTAGCGGCAACGAGTCTGCCCTGCAAGAGTCACACCGTGGACAGGGCTGGCTGTGATGACGCGGGAAGATGAGGAATCGGAATCTGATGCATTTACCTTTGCGGAATTGCCGATTGGACAATGCCAAATCAAGATTAGCCTCGAACAATCTGTACTTGTCATATCACTCCTCGGGTTGTTGCACATCGCCACCACACTGCATCGCAACATCGCTGCACTAAGAATGGTGACGAACCACCAAGCTTTGATAACCAGTTTATTGTATCATTTACAAAACTGTGGCTTCTGACCAATCTCCCCATAGTCCACCCCTCTCAAAGCCCATATCTGTTCGCCCACCCATGTAATTTTTTTGCTGTAATAATCAGACACCATACCGGCATCGGCATCAAATATCAAATACGACTCTTTGTATGATCCCTCGTTGCGCCGCCCGATACCCCAGGGAAATCAAGATAAAAAAAAGGAAAAAAAGGATACAAAACCAATATACTTTACCCACGCAATAAATCAACCAATCGTGTCAAAAACAAAGCTACCAGTGCCCAACGCCGTGGCATAGCATGTCGCATCTGCGGGTGACGGGGTAAGGCCCCGTTTCGAGGTCTACTATTCCTCCGTCACCGGATAGAGGTGGGCGCCAATCTCCTTGTTCATCTTGAACATGTCGACCTTGGCTTGTCTGAAAACGGCATACATTCGTTCGTCGCAGCGGATCTGGCGCTTGTCGCTCGGGTCCTGTAGGTCATTTGATTTGATGTGCTCCCAGAGCTTCTTGACCACCTGAGGGCGAGAGAGCTGCGGTTGTTAGCATGGTAAAAATGAAGGGGAAATATGCTGTCAACGTACCTGCGTCTCTCCGACCAAGACGGAAAGGCTTTCACTCAGGTTAAATGGCTTCTGGAAACCCCCACCTGCCTTACGCTTGGGTGGCGCCGCGTCGCCGTCCACGTCGCTATCATCATCACCGCCAACGCGCTTGGCGCTCTTCTTCTTGGGTGCACGCTTCTTCTTGGTGGCGCGAGGCTTGTCGCCGCCGCGCGTCGTGCGACCTCGAGCCATGCGGTTCTCTTGGGCCTGCAACTGGGCGGCCAGCTTGGCGTCGGCGTCCTCCACAGACGACGATCGCTTCGCCTTCTTCCTTGCAGGCTCGGATCCTGCCGATGCGTCGGAATCATCGGGATCGTAGTCGCCATTCGTGGCCGAGCGCTTGTGCGACGATGGTTCGGGGACGGTCGGGCTATCATCAGCGTCGGCACCGGATACAGCGTCAAAACGTGCTTCTATCAACTTTTTGATCGCATCCTGCTGGTGGTTAGCATAACTGTAGACGCCATATCGCGTGTCGCGTGCGCCGTACCTTCTTCTCGCTGAGGTCTTTGCCGCCGAGCGAAGTCTCGAGACCCTGTCGAATCTTCTTGCGCGAGATGGTCTCGAGATTGGCCGTGGCAAGGATCCCGTCGATGATGTCCGTGTACCGCTGGCGCTCCTCGGAGCTCACTAAGCGCAATTGTTAGTCTGGCATGGCTATGGGCGAAATATTGGCAGTTGGCTGGCTATGCAGCCGATATGGATCCGTACAAGGGGCGCTCATGTTCCTATAGGATATCGTGTGACGACACCACGCGGGGAGGGTCCAGATGCGCGATGCAGGCACGCGAGAGAGAAAAATCGGCCGTTGGAGGGACTGACGCAGCGGGTGGCGGTCGTCGCGAAAACCGTCAATCGACGACGGCGAGCTTTGTGGGCGCGGAAGAAGCGAGCGTGCAGGAAAGGGAAGACGGGCGTCGGAAGAGGCGCGGGCGAGACGAGTCAGTGCATAACCCCGGGCCACGGGTACCAGTGCAAGGTGCAAGGCAGGCAGGCAAGCGACGTCGCAGGAGCGAGAACACGAAAGAGAAAGAAAAAAAAAAAGAAGGTGCAGGAATGAAAATTCCCAATGGCGCCTGGGATGTCCAATGACCTCGATCGCCGGATCGCAGCAAGGAGAGCAGAGTTGTGCGCAGGCAAATAAAATGGCGATGTAGGAGCGTTTGTTGCGGGATGAGGTTGGGCGGCCGGTCTGCCGTCACCTGATGGCTGACTGGAAACGGAGAACAACGTCACACCAGCGAATGGCGCCAAAAACTGGCAGCAAGCGGGCAGACGCGCTGGATCAGGCCAACCGGGCCACTGGGTCAGCTAACTAGCAGGAAAAGAGCGAGCGAGGAAGAAAAAAGACGGTGGCAGGGGATCGGCGGCACGGTCCGCAGAGTGCCAGGGTATCGTAGGCCGCAGCAGAGCAAAAGGTGATGAAACAGAAGATGGTGAAGAATCGCCAGCAGCGGGCGCGAGGGACCAAAAGTAGCCAAGGGTGAACTAGATCCAAGAAGACAATCAAGAGCTCGTCGCGGAATGTTGCTGGCGCAAAGGGAAAGCTTTCCAGATCAAGTTCCAGTTGACAGGGCGGGAGCTGGGGCGGTCGTGCCGAGGACGGTGTGGCTGGTGAAGACGCCACAGCCACAAAGGCGCTCCGGATTGCTGGGAGTCTGGTCCATGCGCCACACTTATACCCGGACCCAGACGGCCCAATTCGGCAGTCCCGCTACGCCGGGAGCAGTCGCGTGGGTGAAAGGATGTAGGGTGATGAAGTAATAATACCAGTTATGAGTGAGATCTTGCTCATTTCAAGCTTCTGTTTCATTTTTCATTCTTTGTCTTTAACTTGTTTGTTACTTGTTGGTATACATAGTTTAGCTCAATGTTGTGCTTCAAATTCGCCAGAACCACACCACACCACAGCCAGCGGCAAAGTAGAAGAAACGGATAAAAAACAAAAACAAGGCACTGAAGAAGACGAGGTTCGGCCTTTTCGTGTTAATTACATAATCTCACTGGCTTGAAAACGATATGGCGGGTTATAAACGGCAAGATAAATCGTGTTGCAGGGTACACAACCAATGAAGCCTCGTCCGCCATTCGGGACGAGCGCCTACAACTCCTTATAGACGCTTGAGAAGGAAATAATTTGCCATTATTAAGATTCAATGTGGGAGAACGGTGAATTTACTTATCATAAAAGGGCAACACACCCTTACAAGCGCTAGAAACAGGTGGGGAACCGGTACTGCCAGCTGATAATGTGAATCTGCTTGGAGTCTTGTACATGCGGCCATAGGTAGCAGAGAACTCGGGATCCCGTCCGCTCTCCCATAGATAAACTGTTAACCGGCAGATTAGTAGTTGGGTCGGTGACGACCAGCGAACACCGGCTGCTGCATGTTTTTTTCTTTTTTTTTCGTCATTTTTGCTGCATTTCTTTTTGGTGTAGTTTGTCGTTGTTGCTGGGTCTCTTTTGTGGGCGTTGGTGGAGTTTTATACGATGTGGGCCAGGTTCCCTGACAAGCCAGCCGAGGCTCGACTTGCATGGTAAAGAGTAAAATAAATATCTCTACTCTCCTTCGTCCTGTTAATTTTCATTTCAACTAAAAAGCTGGTGGAATAGGCATACCGCCGAAGTTGTTGAGATAGAATAAGAAATTGAGCTGCATCCAGCAGCCACCAGAGCCGACAGTGTGAGCTCGAGCGTACGGGCATGCTCGAATGCGCATAATATACAAGTACGACATTTATGTCGGTAAAATTAAAGTGTCGTCGCCAATTTTATTTATTTTCAAGGTCTGCCCAAATCTCCCAAGAGAGCGGTGCCCCTATGTACAGGGGCAGTTGCTTTATTGAAGTGACTGGCTCGAACCGTTGTAGATGACGAAGCAAGTTCATCCTTAACATGGGTTTTTCGCTCAACGCCTTTAGCGTGGCAAGATTTGGGGTGATATTATTGTATCTGCGGAGATAGAGGATGAAATTAACGAGCAACAGGTACCTGCAAGAGCAGCCGTCGAGCTGAGCTACAACAGCCAAGCCGTCGACAATCTTTTTCATGCAAAGCAGTCAACACGTCAAGTAGTCCAGCCTTCAACCGCTCCAGCAATCCAAAGCGAGCTGTCACGCCATCTAGTTTTACACATTCTTTCTGCGGCAGTCTCCATGTTTTAAATGGCGCCTGAAGTCACCAGGCTAACGGATGCAGCTACCCAACGACGAACAGCCCATGCGACGGACGGCTGTGGCAATTGAACTCCGCGTTTTGGATTTGGTATGGTCAAGTTTCGTCTATTCTGATCGGTTTTTGATTAAGCTAGAATAGATCGCCAACGACGTCTGGTAACACTGAACTGGTCGCTTGGGGCCGTATTACCTGGAATCAACCTCAACTTTACCTTCAACAGTAGCCGACGGAACCGCGCACAGAAAACGACCGAAAAACACCGGATGCATGTCGCGATGCAATTGCCAATAGAAAACTCAATTTTTTGATGATAATACTCCCAGTAATGGAGCCTTGCTGATCCTCAGAATTGTCTCAAGTGTGGCCGCAGCTGGTACAGGTGAGATCGGTTGCTGAGCGGACCGACGCGGCCTTTCAAGCCTCATGAGTGGCAAAAATAGACATCGAAGAGGTTAGTACAATTTGCGAAATGACGAGCACTGTTACACAAATTGCCTATCAAGACAACGAATGAGACAGCGGCGCACGCAGAACCGGCATCACAGCATATACCTCACGCAGTATGCATGTCAGCCGCACCATGCAAGACACTTCACATCCGAGACGCAGCATGCAGCCGCGAACCCCGCTCCAGCACTTGGGCCCAAACATGATGCGTTCTTTCAATCATCTGATATGCCGCAAGTCGTATCGGCAGTTGCTGAAATGTAGTGCCACGAATGAGGGATTGAGACGCATCCGAGACCTGCGAGCTGCAGCTTGAGCATTTACTGTTTTTGAAGCTACATTGGTTGATCATGATGCAGTGCAACACGGTCCAGAATATTGAGCGTCACGGTGATTAATACGCTGAAGAGATGAGGTAGGTCATCCAATACCCTAAGGTGAGTGTGAAAATGAAGTATATAAATTCGCAACTGACCTTGAGATCCTGGTATTCCAGACTTGATCAGTTACCATCACTACAGGCTACGAAAAGCAGCCATCTACATACTAGAAAATCCTTTAACAGCATCTTACCTTGTACGCCGCACGCATTCTAAGTTTTATTTCTTTCCATTCGGCCACTCTGCCGCAGAAAACCCAGCGCTCGCACTACCTGTGTTAGGGTCACGAAAATGAGCTCTGGTTGGAAAGCCCAGGTTCTCAAGGTCTCGGCCGACTTTAAAAAGGCGACAGAGACCGGAGACTTCTCCGCCTTTGTCGAGAGGGCCAAAAACCCCAAGCTCACCGGCGACGAGCTCAAGCGCTACGCCAACGAGTTCCCCGAGGTTAAGTCCGTCGTCGAGGACGCCGTCACTTACCACCAAGGCATCACCGACGAGTTTCAGTCCGTGACGGACGACCTCGAGAGCGGCAGCGCCGACAAGCCCACCGCCATCGAGCGCGTCAAGGCGCAGAGCGACAGGTTCAAGGCCGAGTCCCTCAGCAACACCGAAGCGTCGACGCAGCGCGTCATCGCCCTGATTGAGGGCCTGGACGCGGATCAGCAGCAGCGCGCGGCGGACTACTGGGCGGAGTCGTTTTCCGTTTTCGCGGCGGCCTGGTCCGAGATCCTGACCGAGACCGAGGGCATCTTTGAGACTACCATCGAGTGGCTCAGCCAGGTCTGGGAGCAAGTCAGAGGCCACTGGAGCAAGGTCAAGGCCATCTATACCAAGACCTGGACTTCGCTTCAGGCGCAGAACTAGGATGCAGGCCGGAAGAACATATTCTGCTCACGGAGCGGACAGCAGATACAGTGTCTGGCGGATGCAGAGGCTGCAGACTGTCCCTCTTCTGCTGATCTCGGAGAAGCACTACCTCGTAGTAGATTAAGCGACAGAAATATTGACAGATGTAACGCTATCGCACAATCATGCTTTCAAGTGTTTCTCTCTAGACATAAGTGCAGTAGGGAGCCAAGCTGTAGAAGTACCTAGTCATAAATGATTTCCAATTTTGCAATTCACATCAAAGTTGTCCCTTAATAGTTGGAACCGTCACTCTGTTCCTGATGTGAAAGTACAGTATGTATTTTGTCTTCAGCCAATCGGCGATAAATCATTACTGCATTCGATACATCCGTGATGGTCGCGGTAGTGTTACTGCCCCTCATCTTTGGGGCTTTTATCCAGCAGCTGCCGTGCTGGTGCCGGCCCATGGCGCAGTCAGCATCCGCCGGTCTTAATCCGTGCCATAGTAATGGGCTTTTTTGCTCCCGCGTAAATAAAGTCCGCAGGGCCGGTGAAGCTCGCACCGCCTTCGGGCCCGAGGTCCCGGCACGAGGTTTCGGGGGCTGCCTTAGTCACAGACAGCGGCGGCGAGGAAGCTTATGATCACGGCGCGCATCTGAATAGGCCAATATAATGACAGATTTGAACTTGGAATAATACCTGATAGATAGTCTGAAGAGCAGAGGCTGAAATGAACACGGCATCTGGGAATTCTCGTTCTTACATGATTAAAATACGACTCGACGGGTGACTCTGCTGGACGATACGGCGACCAAAGGTGCACGTCCGCTTAGCCGAGATCCTTTCTCGCGTATCAGACTTGCAGCAACTACCGCTTTTCAAGCTGGACGACCTCGGACAGCCGCCGAGAGATGGGAAAGGGCATAGGGGGTGTGCGAACTGCATTGTTCTGAGAGCAAGAACGGGGATCCAACTACAGTGGGCTGCTAAACTTAGCAGCGGCTATACCGATCAATAGTCACATTGTCATGTTATGGCTGTGAACTTGTAGTCGGAGATGGCGGCACGTCTACGTGGAGTGCTGGCAGAGAAAGGAAACTATTGATGTCTATCACGGTGGGACAATCCAACTAATCCAATCGGATGTGGAAAATGATGGCATGCACTGTATACTGTTAAGAAAGGGTCAAGTCATGTACGCTTCATTCATATCAATCTACGCTAGAGAAATACACAGCAAAGTCACTATATCAATCTGCAATGTGCGCATGCTCACAGACCCGCGGGCTCATAGTAGTCCTTGAAGCGGTCCGTCTCCTCCCAGCGCACATTGTACACCACGTTCCAGCAAGCCAGCAGGAGCGCCGGGAAGCGCGTTGTCCAGAAGCTCAGGTAGCCCTCGGGCAACGGGCCGACGGTCCGCTGCAGGCTCTCCGACATGTCCTCGTAGTGGTTGCGCTTGTTGCGCAGGGCGCGCAGCATGTCGAGCAGGCGGGACCCCGTATACTTGCGCTGCTTGCCGAGCGAGTCGACAAACTCGCGCGGCAGGATCTTGAGGAAGTCGCCGCGCGTCACCTCGGCGGCGTGCCGTTCGAGTTCCTGCAGAGCGGGCGAGGGCGGGTCGCGAGGCTCCTTTTCGAAATGGTCCGAGACATCGCACAGGAATGCCAGTCGCTTCTTAGCTGACCAGAAGAATGGATGTGCCATGACCTCGCGGGCGGGTGGACGCCGTTTGGGATCGGCTTCCAGCATAGAGGCAATCAGGTCCTTGGCCTCCTCGGCAAAGTCGCCGAGCGATTCGAGCAGCTGGAGGTTATACTCGCCCTTGCGGATGTTTACCTCTCTCATGTATCGGTCACCACAATCAAAGGGATGAGAGCCGTTAGTCAAAACATAGAAAAAGACCAGACCGAGTGAGAAAATGTCAATGGCGCGCGTCGCCCGGCGGCTGCCCGGCATGAGACCGTCATTCACAAGGACTGAGCCAGAGCCGCTATGCGTGCTGGCATCGACCATGGAAATGTCGCGCGAGTCGTCGTCGAGTAGCAACTCCGGTGCACGCCAACCTGATGTTCCGGCAGCGCGGCCTGTAGTGGCACCAAAGGAGGACTGGCCTCCCTCAAGCTTCTTGCAGAGACCAAAATCGGACACCAAGAGTCTGGCTTTGCCACCCTTGCCCATGTTGACGAGAATGTTTTGGGGCTTCAAGTCTCTATGGACAATGCGCAAATTATGCAGGTGGCTGATACCATTGGTGATCTGATACAAGACGGCGGGAAGGTCCATGCGGCCAGCGTTTGCCAGTTCCCGATAGTGATGGGGCCTCTCCACAACGTCGGCCAGCGACGCGGCGCATCGCTCGAGAGCAATGTAAAGGAAGCCGTCTTGCATCTGCTGCGAGTAGTATCGAATGACATTGGGGTGGTCGTCACTTTCGCGCAGCAGTCTTGTCTCCTGGGAGGCAATATCGTAGAACTGAATCAGCATGCGCTTCACCGCAACGTCGCGACCATCAAAGCGGCCGGCGAAGACGAGCGTGCCATTGCTTCCAGTGCCAAGCTGTACCTCGGTGTTGACTTCAATGTTGCCCATGCGCATGATTGGATTAGTGACGGCACTCATATCGTTGTGCACGGTCATGACATCGGGCTGGAGGCTGGGCTTGTCACCAAGACGCTTGGCATTCTTGACAGCTTCTTCAACGGTAGAGGCATCTGGCTCATCCTCTTGAGACTGAGAGTTCTCACGTTGCTTCTTGGGTTTATGTTTGACCCCTCCTCGTCGGCCACGGTGGGCCTTCTTTTTGCCTTTGACAGGAGTCTCGGGAACGTCACCGTTTGCGTCACCGGAAGCCTTATCCTGCTCGCCATCCTCTGGCTTCGGTGTGTTCTGCCCATCTGGCGAGTCACTACCTTTGTCATCTGGACTGGCGGGGACAGAAGCCTTGGCCTCCTCATCGGCGGCTTGGACGTCTTTGTCAGCATGACTGGTCTTTTCAGCCTCCTTCTTGTCAATGCCGATGGACTGGTCTTCTTTGACAATCTCGCTCTTCACTTCGCCAGTGGCATCGTGCTTCTCCTCTGGAAGTGTCTCTGAGAACAAAAGTGTCTGAACTTCCTGAACTAAACCCTTCTGTAGACCCTTAGACCGAAGCCTGTGGTAGGAGCGGCGAAGCTTCTTTTGGTTGTATACGATGGCAACAAAGAATATGATGATGAGAATCGGGTTGCTGACGAAATCATACACACTGTTGGCGGCGCTTTGAGGTAGGGACTTGACCTTGGTAATGATGGTCGGTTCCTCAGCGACCGTAACCGCCTCATTACGCGCGGCCGGGTTGGGCTCAGGTCGCTGACCCGCTTGCTCGGTAGCTTTGTCAGGCAGTGTGGGATATTGATTTTTCTTCTCACCAGGTATCGGCCCCAAGACGTGCGTACCCACAAGAGCCTTGTTGATGCGACTCTGGCTCATGGTATCTGCCGAAGGGAAGATGTTTCGGAAATCCGGATCGGCCATCTGTGCCCTAGGTGCGCTGATGATGAGGGGATATGCTTGTCCGGACATGGCATACCAGCTTCCGGCACCGGTTTGGTTCAAAAAGATGCTGTTCATGCGCCTCTGCTCCTCAATTTGGTCGCGCGGCGGCATGGGAGGCTGAGGCAGAGCGACAAGCTGCGGGTTGCTGCCAGTGACGGCATCCCAGGGTCGGCAAACGTCAAACACGCTGGCGACGGGAGCGGCGAACTTGTTGGAGAAGCGAGGCGCCGTCTTGCCCTTGAGTGACTGGTCAAATGCGTAGACCTTGCCGTTGTGTTGGCTGGTAATGTATCGATTGTCGAGAGAGCTGTGGTACTGCGTGTAGAGGTCGCTGTCAAAGGTGTTGGGGCCCCATTCGGAGTATTTCAGAGTGGCGATGGGGCCATCCGAGTCGTGGATGCCGACGGTGTATTCGGTTCTGCCCAAGCTAATGGTACCAGTGGTGAGACACTCTTCGTTATCGCGGTCGTCGAAGGTATTGGCTTGTCGACAGAAGTCATCGGTATTGACGTGGGAGCCACTGGATCCGAACCACCTGAGGACTCGGCCGGTAGCGGCATCAAGAGTGACCATGGTCGTCTTTTTGTCGCCTGTGTAAACAATGCTGCTCTCGGTGTCTTCGTACGGAGAAAGCACATCCACCAGGCTCTTCATGGTAAAGCCTGTTTTGACAAGGCCGCCCTGATTGGGGCGCCATATGAAGATGCCTCCGCTGGCGTTGGGCTCGACGACCCAGAGAAAGTGGTCGACGGGTTTATAGTCGTCGTCAAGGATGGAGTTGTTGAGACGAAAGTGTTTGGTCTCGACCATGGGTAAGTCGACTTCTAGGTGCCAGCGCTGTCGACCGGTGTTGCGGTCGCTGGCGTACAAATCTCCATCGACGGTCGCCAGAAGAACAAAGTCTTCCACTTCCCAATCCTCCAGGTTCCGCGCATTCTGCGTCGATGTCAGCCCCGAAGCCGGGATGCTTCGAGGCCAAAGATCGCTGGGAGGTTTTGGTGCTCTGACGGGCTCGGCCGGAGCTAAAGTTGCAAGGGCGCTCTCATCGTCGGGCATGATGATGTTGCGTTTCTGGTTTTGCCGGCTGCTGGCGCTTCGGGCCGTGTACCGGGGCTTCTTGTTAGAGGCAGCGGCGGCGGTGGCCTGGCCAGGCTGGCTGGTTACGGCGTCAATGGAGGAGGCAGCCCAGCGGGCGGCGTCGTCCATCGACACCTTGTCATTGTGTAAGTCGTGGTTCGCGTGCGGCGAGCCAGAATGAACGGCGGGAGGTGGGTGCTGCGGCGGCGGCTGCGGTTGATGCTGAGCGTCGGCGAGCTGCAGCCACGGGATGAGGATAATGGCAAAGGCGAGCAGCAGCCTATTCTGTTGAGCGGAACGCCGCCCGTCGCCGGGACGGCGCCGCATCATCGTGCCGGCGTGCTTTGAAGCAAATGGTATTGTTAGACAAGCCGAGCAACGGCATCCAGGTTCAACCAGGGCGGATCCAGCGGATGCTGCTTGATGAGAGCATCAGCCATGCCCAGGATGACTAGGACGGCGGGTGGCGGCGATTGGCGAGTGTCGTCGCGGCCGAAGAGGAACGGGCGTAAAACGGTCGTAGGGCGTGGCGAACGATGGATCGATGCTGTACAACGCTGTTGTTGCGCTTGTTGGAGATGGTAAAGCTATTTCGTTAGATGCGTGGAGGATGAAGGAAGAGCGGAGACGGCAGTGTGCACCGACTGACTCGATACTGTGTGGGAAGGGCGGCTCGCCGTTCCAGGTGGGCTGATGTGCGCGATCCAGCCCCCTATTGAATTTTTTTGGTGGTGCGCAGCGCTGTTACCAGTGTGGGTGTGAGCCGCCTTGCCAGTTGATTGGGTGACGCTGCAGATGTGACACTCAGCAGAGTTCACCACACACTCGCAAGTATTGCTTTTGTGTTTTTTTGTTCTATGTTTTTCTGTGTCTTGATTTGCTGCGACGTTTCTTTTCATTTTTTTTTTTTTACTGCTTTTCTTTTGGCCCGTCAATATCTGTGCCCAGCCCTCGTCTCAGCCCCTGCAAATGCAGCTACACAGCCTGCTTCACCAAGACAAGCAAGGCTCGCTCGCACAGAAAAATCCAAAAAAGTCTCCACTGGCTAACCTGTCTCCCTTGTCAAAGGCTTGGAAAGTTTCCAGCGCGTTCCACCCCCAACTGTAGCTGGCTAGTGTTGTTTTAGCCTGTCTGGCGCAGCGGCCCGGCTACGGCCCTTCTCAGCGGGCGGTGCGGCGTTCCTAAGCTGTAAACGTCTAACAGGCCGTAATTGCAACCTAGGATTTGATACAATGTGTGAGATGTGCGTTCAGACAGCTTGCCTCAGTTTTATTGCTTCTTCATTTACCCCAGTTGCTTTTCTTGATTTCGCCGCACCGAAAACCGGCGACTTACGTGGCTTGCGTGTCAGGCTGAATGGCGACATCGTCCGATCCAGGATGCTCGCACTAACATCCACATCCCAGCCGCCCTTCACACACATAACATTATTAAGAACCGTCTTCTTATCAACTGTTTTTATCAATTGTTTTATATATGAATCATAACAGAATGTCTTCAAAAACGTCATTACTGAACCTCGCCGTATTCCGTCTTTTTTTCTACCCGTACAGCAAAAAAATCACTCCATGTATATGCGTGGCAAGCATCGGCTTTAACCAACAATCTCCTCCGTCTCCTCTAGCACCTCTTCCACAATCTCTTCGATGATGCGCTCTTCCCCTGAGTCGGCGCCTTCGACCTCCTTCGTCTTGGCCGCCAGCAGCGCGGCGTGGGGGTCTTGCGGCAGACCGAGAACCTCTCTCTCCTCGTAGGTGTCGGCCTCAATCTCCTCGCGCCACATGTACCACTCCTCGAGCATGCGGCGGCGGGCCTCCACGACAGCCAAGTCGGCAGAGGCACCGCGGTCGGCATCCTCTTGCTCAAACACGCGGCTGTACTCGCGCAGGTTCTTGCGCACTTGCTTCTGCTCGTCCTTGGTCAGCAGCGTGGCGGGACGGGGACGCCATTGGAACTGCTTGAACTTTTCGACAGGCTCTTCTCTCAGAACCTCACCACGGAAATCGTAAATGTGGTAGCCGTTTTCCATCTAGAATTGTTAGTCATGGTCATCTTATCAATGCCATCATATGTAAAGGGCTATACGTACAGAGTGCTTCCAGGCAGAGGCCCAGGTGGCGACGAAACGACCAGAAGGATCCCACTCAATATCAGTGACACCGTAGTGATCGCCAGTGTTCATCAGCTGCAAGTTGGCAGTCAGATCCTTGTCCGACTCGGGCTTCTCACCCTCAAAGTCGAGGTCGAGGAAGTCCAGATCAGAGCTCTGCTGGTTGCCAATAGTGGCAATCAGGACGAAACGGCCCTTGGGGGACCAGTAGATGGCGTTGCTGTTCTTCTTGTCCAGCGTGCGCAGGTGCTTAAAGTTACCGGCGACGGGACCCTTGGCCTTTTCAGGGCAGAAGAAGGCCACGGCCGTCTTAGGAGCGACCGCGGTGGCGCCGACGGGCTCGGTTGTGGTGATGATGGCGAAGCGGTCGCCCTTGGGCTCCCACGCAAAGTTGATGACGGTGTCCTTGATGGTATCAACAACTTCAACAGGGACACCCTTCTCCTTGACGCGGAAAATCTCCAGCGTCGTGGCCTGCGACTTCTTGGACTTGGAGTGACGGTCGACCTTGACGCACAGGTAGGCGCCCTCAGACTGCCAGTGGAGCTTAGCGTCGCTGACACTGAAGAGGTTCAGACTGCGAACAATCTCCTTGGAGGGGACGCTCATCAGGCCGACCTTGGCGGGGTTGCTGCCGATTTCGGGAGTCCAGAAGCAGAACAGCTGCTCGTATGTCTTGACGCCATCGCGCTTGACCGTGGCGGGAGCCCAGTCAAAGTCCACAACGCTGTCAATCTTGATGGTGGTCTTGTCGAGCAGGTTCATGCGGGGCAGCTCGTAGACGGAGATGGACTGGCCAGGGTTCAGACGAGCGACGTACTTGTCGTCGGCAGACCACTTGAACGCAGGCCACTGCTGCTTGGGCGGGGGCTTGCCCTCCTCGGTCGACTTGGGGGGCTCCAGGTTGGCAAAAGAACGGATAGGCATCTCGGACTCGATATCCCAGATAACATAGTTCTTACCCTCATCGTCAGCGGTGAGGGTGCCGTCGCCGCCATCCTCTGGTACCGAAATCGGGCGGTTAGACCAAGTAACAAGGTACTTTTCGGTAGGAGAGTAGGCGACGAGGTTGACAAAGGGATGGGGGAAACGGCCCATCTTTGACCAAGAGCTTCCACCCCAAATCTGAACACCGCGGGCGTGAATAGAGGTCAGGTAGCTGCCGTTGGGAGACCACTGCAGGAAGGTCTCGGTCCAGTGCTGGCGCTCAACCACGCTCTCGGGCTGGTCCTTTTCGTTGTTCCAGAAAACGCCGACATTGTCACCGCGGTACATGACAAACTGGTCGCGACCACGACCGGCGGGATCCTTGAGCCACCACTTCAGGTGCTCGCGCTTCTCAAAGGGAGCAATCTCGGGGGCGACGTATTCTTCCTTGATGCGGCCCTCGGCGCCGTATCGCTCAATATCGGAAATCTTGTTGATGCGGAGAGTGTGCTTCTTATCGAGGGGAACCATATCGAGGGAGCGGACGGCCGCAGCCGCCTCGCTGGCGGAGGAGTACTCAACGAAAGCGAATCTTGAAACTGTTAGCGGGAGGCGGGGACGGGCGGAAACGGAGCCACGCACCCTAGAGACTTGTCCTTTTCGCCCATGGGCATGTAGATGGAGTCCTCGCGGGCCTTTCCAACGGTGTTGAGCTTCTTGATCAGGAACTTGACGAGCTTGGGCTTTTGCTCCTCGGTGACGATGGGAAGACCGTCGATGACGACAAATGTGTCGTAGCCCTTGTCGAGCTGAACGTCGAAGCGCTCGCGGAGATCGGAAAAGTCAATGTCATCCTCGTTGAACTCGTCGTCGTCGAGGTCGGCCTCGCGCAAATGGTCGAAAGAGGGCGCCATATTCGCGGTTGTGTTGCAAGCGAGGGGTCTGTTAACGATGCCCCGCTTTTGTCACTTCTGCAGATAATTACAGAAAGAAGTCTGTAAATGAGCGGGCGGGCGCGTCAGGGTATATGTAGGCCGGAGCTGCACGCGGGGGCAGAGTGTCGACTATGCCGTGGAAATCCTCGTGCGGCGCGAATGTGGTGGCCGTGTCGTGCGTGGGGGAGGAGATGCTGGTTTTTTTTGGCGATGGCCTGGCCTGGCGCAAATTTGGTGGTTCTCGACTTTCCACAAAGTGTGCGGCGTGCGGCGGAGAAGCGATCTTCCTTTGCCGGGCAGTTTGGCCCATCGAGGGGCAAGTCACGTGCAGGGAACGGTGGTGGGGTTGTGCCTGCAAGACGCTGCTAGAAGCTCCAGAAAAAAAGGCTGCCTTCGATGGGCTTCGAGGGGCGGAGAGCAATAGGTTCCAGCTTCATTATTGCACACGATAGGCTCAACCAGCAACAAAGCCTAAAATGGTAGGATTTTTTTGCGTCGACCTGCAGATTTACACCAGAAAACGAGCTAACCTCTTTACTTTTTCAATAGTCGTTTGCACCTACACAAATCTTCGAGGAGGGGACCACCGAGGAAAAGGGTGAGAATGCGCGTCTCGCCGCCTTTGTCGGAGCCATCGCCGTTGGCGACCTGGTGAAGAGCACTCTCGGCCCCAAGGGCATGGACAAGATTTTGCAGTCTGCGTACGTCTTACCTGAAGATGTTTGCTGTTTCTTTTATAGAAACAGCTTCTCTCGTGCATACCGCTAATACACCGACAGATCGACTGGTGAAATCATGGTCACCAACGACGGCGCCACCATTCTCAAGTCCATTGCTCTCGACAATGCTGCCGCCAAGGTCCTCGTCAACATTTCCAAGGTGCAAGACGACGAAGTTGGTGACGGTACCACCTCGGTTGCCGTCCTCGCCGCTGAGCTGCTGCGCGAAGCCGAGAAGCTCGTCGACAAGAAGATTCACCCCCAGACCATTATCGAAGGATACAGAATAGCCAGCCAAGCTGCGCTCAAGGCCCTCGAGGCCTCCGCCGTCGACCACAGCAAGAACCCCGACGCCTTCCGCAAAGACCTCGTCTCCATCGCCCGCACGACCCTGAGCTCCAAAGTCCTCGCCCAGGACCGCGAGCACTTTGCCGAGCTCGCCACCGACGCCGTCCTCCGATTGAAGAAGTCGTCCGACCTCAGCCACATTCAGATTATCAAGAAGGCCGGTGGAAAGCTCAGCGATTCGTATCTCGACGAGGGCTTCATCCTGGACAAGAAGATTGGTGTCAACCAGCCCAAGCGCCTCGAAAAGGCCAAGATCATGGTCGCCAACACCTCCATGGACACGGACAAGGTCAAGATTTTCGGCGCCCGCGTCAAGGTTGGCTCGACTTCCAAGCTCGCCGAGCTCGAAAAGGCCGAAAGGGACAAGATGAAGGCCAAGGTCGAGAAGATCAAGGCCCACGGTATCAACTGCTTCATCAACAGACAACTGATTTACAACTGGCCCGAGCAGCTCTTCACTGATGCTGGCATCATGTCGATTGAGCACGCCGATTTCGACGGCATCGAGCGACTTGCCCTCGTCACCGGTGGCGAGATTGCTTCCACCTTTGACCACCCCGACCAGGTGAAGCTGGGCCAGTGCGACCTGATTGAGGAGGTCATCATCGGTGAGGACACTCTGATCAAGTTCTCTGGTGTGTCTGCCGGCGAGGCCTGCACTATTGTGCTGCGTGGCGCTACCGATCAGCTTCTCGACGAGGCCGAGCGAAGCTTGCACGACGCCCTGGCTGTCCTTTCGCAGACTGTCCGGGAACCCCGCACCACCCTTGGCGGTGGCTGCGCCGAGATGCTGATGGCCAAGGCCGTTGAGGGTGCTTCCACGAGAGTCGAGGGTAAGCGCCAGATGGCGGTTAACAGCTTCGCCACTGCTCTGACGCAGCTGCCTACGATTCTGGCTGACAATGCCGGTCTGGACTCGAGCGATCTGGTGGCTCGCCTGCGCAACACAGTCTACAAGGGCATGTCCACATATGGCCTGGACCTGTCAACGCCGGGCGGCGGCCTTGCGGACATGCGCGATCTGGGAGTTATCGAGAGCTACAAGCTGAAGAGGGCTGTTGTGTCGTCTGCCAGTGAGGCTGCAGAGGTGAGCACCTAACCGATGACTACTGACCGACCAAATGCTAACAAATTGCAGCTTCTCCTGCGTGTTGACGATATTATTAGAGCCGCACCGCGACGCCGCGAGCAGATGTAAAAAGGAGTAATGGATATAAACAAAAGTAAATGATGGTATGGAGCGGAACAATCTGTAATGATACCATATATAGAGCGTGAATGCATCTATTAACTTAGCTGAGCCTGAAGTGAATGTGATGCAAACGGCTTCGATAAGCGCCGGCGTTTTTCATGAGCATACTTATTATCCTCCTGCACACATCATTGCAATCATTGCGCACCATCTTTGCGCATCATCATTTCGCACCATCATAGTTTTGCATTTGAGTGACGATGGATGTTATTGAAATCAGCTCTGACTCCGACTCCAACTCGGATTGCGTCCTCTCGACCCAACCTTCGCCCGCGAAACACCCTGGGACGCCTTCCAAGGCGAAAGTTCCCAATGAACGCTGTAAAGAAGCGCGCAATGCCCCAGGTTCGTGATCACGTATCAGCCACATTTCACTTCTAACCTCGCGGATCAAGATTTGCCATCGCCGCAGAAGCGAAAGCTGAGCGCGAACAGAGCCCAAGGTGCGTATCTATATTGAAATTGTTTTGGCCTTTACAGTTTAATCGCCGGAGGCTAACTCCAAAGCGATTTCAGATTTACGCATCGCCAAGCAAAAACGCCACCGCGAACAAAAGTCCGTGCAACGACCTCGACCGCGACCACAAGACAGGAGCCAGATCAACACTACGTCCGATACAGAACCAGCGCCCGCGGCCCAGCCCTCTCTCACACCGGAAATCCCAAACGTCCACGACCGAGGCCTTGCCAAGACTCCTCAGCTGCCCTTCCCGATGGCGCTCACTGAAGCTTCCCTACCCGCCACGGCTGCCGTCTCTGCGGTTCCGCAACGACAGGCACCGCGGCCGCCAGCAGCTGCTCGTAGTAGCACCGGGAGTGAGCCGACCCCCCGTAACGAGAGATCCGCGACCAAGGCGCACGCTGAAATACCAGCGTCCGCGAAGCCTAAGCAGGATGCTCACGGCCTTAGCGTCTCAGCGTCTTCGTCTGGGGGGCAGAAGAAGAAGAAAAAGCAGGTATCAGCTTCATCCGGGGACCAGCAGCGCCAGGAGCTTCCGGTATCAGCTTCGTCTGTAGAGCAAGTGGCGGTGCCCAGACAGCCGGCAGCAGCCCTTCGGGAGACGAGGCGCGAGGCGGGGGATTCGCCGCTGATGGTGGTGATGCGACACTGGGCCAGGCTCTGGCGGCATCCGGGGGAGCTGTACCGGTACTGGCTGGGTCGGCCGCTGTTTCGGCGCGCCAGGCAGGCAGGTGAAGAGATGTAAGACCAGCGAGGCTGGTCGCGGGACTAACCGGAAGTCCCAAGACCGACAGCAGTAGATATTACCAACCTTGGTACTCCTACGATCAAAGCACGACTCGCGGGGTTTTATTGAGATAGCAGCTTGAGCTGCTGGCATGGTTAGCCGCACGTTGGACACATTCGCGAACGGGGGCAATTCACACGAGATTGGCTTTCTGAACCCATCTTAGCTAAATTAGACGCGCAAGGACTTCAGAATGGGATTTTGCATGGCAAGATATCTTAGCTTAGTATCAATTTGTGCTCTCTAATCTTGCTTTGGCCGTGGCTATTAAAAACATATTCAAACCCAGAACCTCAAGGTTGTATATCCGCTGTCACAAACCGCAGCGGATGAGAAAGTCGTGGCCTATGCGAGGCTAAGTTTGCTGTCATTGCCTATCTAATTTTGCTGTCAAGGTTGGTCCAGCGACATACACAATGGAACTTATGTTCTTGACAGTTTCTTATCAGTCGCCTGTGAAATATACGCGCGACGGTGGCACAGTCTCGTCATTTAGGAGCTATTTTAGTCGCCATGGCAGTTCATCCTAGTTGGACTTGGCTTAGTTGTTTTTACTTCCAATCTAAATTTCGGAAAAATGAATGAACAAGCATACACTTACTAGCTCGGGATAGGCGAGCAGAACTCGTCGGTGGTATTATCGTTGCCGGCCATGGGTTGGCCTTGGCGGAGCGCCATCTGCCCAGGCCAAGGCAAAGTAGCATGCCATACCAGCAGTGACATCGGCCCCCGGATGCGATACCAGGCGATAGATTTTCTCTAACTAGTTTTTTTGTTCCATTGCTATCGATATAATGCAGGCCCTTGTCATCCTGGATCGTAGTAAGTTCATGCAGATATAATTGCAAATCGCGCCGTTGACTGGGATTATACATCCGAAATGGGGATATGTATGAACGTGTGGTTTGCTTCCTTTTTTTTTCATCATTCGCCGTTAAATGAAAGAAACAGAGCGAGAGCCCGCCATCCTGTGAGAAAGTCTCGTCTGCGTAAAATGTGGGATATGCTACTAGTTACGGCGCCTGTAGAAGTAGATGCGTTGGTTGCGCTTTGGTGCTGCCGGGTATGGCAACACTCCGCGATTAATACACCCGTCGTTGATGACGGCATGGAAGGCGGCATGCATACCAAACTGCTTTATATTACGAAAATACTTTATAAGTGACTAGTTCGAAGCAAGTTTCGCTTTGCGCAGGGAATATCAACCCGATGGGACGTCTTTTGATATTGGAGCTCTCTTGTTACAATCTGTGCAGCCTGGGGACACCGGGCCAGGCTGCGCGGCATCGGGGCAAGCCATGCACTCCATACGGGTACTGGCTGGGGCGGCCGCTGTTCGCCGCGAGGCAGGGGAGTAGCGTAAGAAGCACATTCAGCCAGGCTGGGGAGGTTCAAGACTATTTCGTCGGTCGGGCCACCATGATACTCGAGCGCTGGCTGCGCCGTTGGGGCGCCTGGGCCGTCAGCTCGACTGCCGTGCAAGGGGGCGGCGGCGCCAGAACCAAGGAAGAAGAAGAAGGCTGTAAGATATGGAGCAGGGAGTCTCATAAGGACTGACCAGGATTCGGAACAAAGGTAGGATTAATTAGGAATAGTGCTATTTATTATTGCGTTGGAGCTTCTTTTGGAAGCGGCGGCGGATTCCACGCCGCGTGGGCCGGGAGGAGGGAGACATGGGTTTGTTGGACGCGGAGCCAGGTTATTATTAAAGTTGGGAGCGTATTGACATTGCCGAAATTGCATGACGAGAGAGCGGACATGACCGGACGCCGAGCGTTTCCGTGAGATTCCATGACCTTGGTGACTGTGACGAACAAAAAAGATTTGTTATTCAGTCTTTGCCTTGTTTCTTTTGAAATATGGAGAGAGCGCGACAGGATGGGATTATGGTGTCTTGGGGCTACGTATTTTAGTGCCTACGGGAAGGAGGCATTGTCTCATCCGTGTATGGCGATGACACTGGCGCGGCCGAGCTGCGAGGGGCGGTCTCGGGACAAAGGGCCGGGCGGGATGACAATTCGTGCGACATGAAAGATGTAGTATTTGGAAAAGGTTTATTGGCAGGCTATTAATAAAGTAATCGCAGTATTATTCCCACAGCTAATCTGGGCAGTGCCCGCCATGGACCTTTGTATTCGTGCATAAACTTGGTTGATTACGGAGAATAAAAAACAGGCACAACGATGTGTTACAATGAAAGTGGTCTATGTTGAGATAGGGCGAAACCGTCTATTGTCCATTTGCAGTTTTATTTCGCCTGCGCCTCGCCGTCTCCTGATTCAAAACCAAGTATCAGGCTGGAGCGTGGCAGAGGCAGCCTAGTATGGAACTAGCAAGTGAATCAAGGCGTGGCCGTTATCATGACGTGTTGGGATCGACGTTTTGCAGGCCGCCCATGCTTGCGATGCGATCACAATATGAAGTGGATGACTGCATGGCTGCAGCAGCAGCATACGGCAACCTAAACTTACAGGCGATCTAACTACAAAGGAGATGCTGAAACATGTGGAAATCAGATGGAAAGGCAGAGTTTGGGGCTCGGTTGTGCAGTGTAGTAAAAAGACAATGGTTCGGAGCAATGCGCCGTTGGATAACAGCAGCAGCAGCAGCAACTAGACGAGAGCAGCAGCTTGATGGAAATGACCCAACGCGTTGCATTTCGCGAGATGACTGTGGAAGATAAAGTCATGGTGTAATTGACAGGCTGTTTGATCGGCAAAAAAGCAGACGATGGGGAGATTGGCGGCGATGGGGCAGAGGTGGTTCTAGACCAGTTAGCAGGCGGGCACCCAAGCTGCCAGATTCAGTATCCGCCGCGGACGATGAGGGCAAGGGCGCAAGCCCGTCAGAATAGAGTTTATCAATTTTCAAAGGGCAAAGCGCGATTGAGTTGACACGAGCAAAGTGGGCGAGGGTTCCTTGCCCGTGGTCGGCTCTGCAGAAGACGTTTCATATTTGGGGAAGGAGAGTGGTATTGTATTTACAGTGCGGCTGTCCGTTTTAAAGCGAATGAAAGCATATCAAGGGCAAGGGAAGTACAAAAGAGGAGGAAAAATTGGCACAAATTTTGGGGCCGGATAGAGCGGCCAAGGTCAATGACAGTATCTCAGTGCGTGTGGTTCGACTGAGGAGCAAAAAGAGGCTGCAGTGGCGGACGCCACATTGTTCTGTAGCGCCGGGCAGAGGAGACAGCGGGTAAGATGGCAGAAGTGAGCAGAATGATCCTTATTACCAGCAAACCTCTCCCTCTGACAGGTTAGAAGAGGTCTCACCCAATGGCACGACACCATCAGCATCCTGTTAGTGCCGTTGAGGCTGGCGCCGGCGGGCAGGCTAGCGTTGGATCGTGCATTTTGCACGAGACTGAATGTACCTCGAATCGCAATCAGACCACCTCTTTGCAGCAGGACAAGTACATGAACAGAAACTGGAGTCGACGCACTTGCCAGCAAGGTTCAGGCGCACTAACAAAAAGATGGGTGCGCGTTGGACGGGTGTGTGGTGGCCCCTCTCCCCTGAATAGAGCGCTAATTATAGCCTCTTTTTTTTTGGTCCTCGCTGCGCTCGATGTGGGAAGTTGAATTTTGTAAAGACACGTTCGAGCGAAGCGAGGCCAAAAAGAAAAGGCGAGCGCAGCGAGGACAAGACAAGAGGCGCGTCGATCTCGGTGTATTGTTGTGTAAAGACAATGCTCGTTGGGTGACTGGTATGCGGAGGCTGTATCTGTATTTTGATTCCCGCGTGCGTTGAGTCGCGATGCTCACATGGAAGTACACTTTTGCTGTGTTTGTGTGGATAAGGTACTTGGGACAGCCAGAACCGCCGTGGCTCCAGTGGGCGCGTGCCTGCTCCACCACTGCATTCAGGTACCATCAGCGCTGCAGCCCTCTTCTGTCAGTTGTGTGATGCGCTGTAATGCCCTGTAGGTAGTCTGCACCCCTGCACCTTGCACAAGTTCACGCTACCAGCTCCCGCCCATGCTAATGTCTACGGCCGTCATCGAAAAAGTCTCGACGCTCTGCCTCCCCTGGTCCGTCCGTCGTCCGTTCCATTCACTGTCTCTCTCTTTTGGCTTCACCCGTCGTTGACTTAATTTTTTCTCTGTCCTTGTTACTGTCTCAATCATCGTCACTTGTTTACGCCTCACTCGTTGCATCTTCATCGACTCGTTTCTATTTTTTTCTCAACGACGACGACGACCACCACCACACCCCATCAACTCGCTCGCGCCGCTTGCCCCTGTCCGGCCCTCGACCCCTCGGACGACGCTGCAATCTCCCGCTCGCGCACCAGACCAACAAACGTCTCCGATCGACTTCAATTCGACCCTCTCGATACCCTCACGTCTCGTCTTCACCTCTTCGTCCTCTAGCATAGTATCTTCCAAGCCGGCAATGTGGCCATGAGCTCCACCTACGCGGTCGGCACCATGCTGCAAAGTCCTGGCTCTCCGCCAGGCATGACAACCTCCAAGAGCTCCAAGTCGTCCTCCTTCCACTCCCTCACCAGCGACGATGGCAGCGTCCTCGCCGACGTCGGCCATTTCGAGGAGATTGGCCTCGACGACGACATGCACCACACCACCCCCAAGGCCTCGGCCCAGATTCTCGCCCGCCGCATCACCTCGCCCTCGCACAACGCCGCCCCAAACCCGTCCCCAGCCGCCGGCGGACGCACCCTCGCTGCCGGCGCCCGCAGAGGTCCAGCCCCCAGGCGCTCCTTCCCCAATCTTCGAACCAACTTACATGCGGCCAACCCGCGCAGCACGAGCACCGCTGCCCTGACAGCCGATCCCCGAACCGTCACGCTGAAAAAGGGCTACTCTACCACCTCGTTGCCCCAGGTCCATCGCCAGCGCAGCATCAGCCCGGCCCTCTCCCACCAGTCTAACGATTCGCCCTATCCGGGACGCCCTCGTCGCGGTAGCTGGCAGGCCAACCGCGACCGCAAGTCCATCTCCGACCTCGAACGCGAGTGCGACGAGGATGAAGGCGACGACATTCCCGACGGCCTCGTCCTCGACAACGTCCCCATCTCGCCGCGTCCCCAGCATGAACGCCCGCCCAGCCGAGCGCCCTCCGCAGGCACCTCCCCCGAGAGGACGACAAAGGAGCGCGTCCGCAGCGTCGGCAACGGCACACCCGCCGTCGCCCAAGCCCAGGGCTCGCTGCGATCGCCCACCTGGAAGTCCGAGGCCGAGAAGCGCCCAACGAGCCCCATGAAGGTGCGCGCCCACAGCTGGAATCTGGCGCACGCGGAGCTCAACGCCGAAGCGCGCGCGCTCACGGAAAAGCTCGAGGAGCACGCGGATGAGATGGAAGAGGTGCAACGTCGCCCTTCCAACGCTCGCCCCAACACATGGGCCTCGTCCCAAACACACGACTACGCCTACGACCGCAAAGAGCGTGGCAAGTCCTCCACGCCCGAGCTGCCGCCCCTCCGCCGAACCGACAACATGGTCGATCCCCTCCCCATCTCCAAGGAGAAAGAAGCCGTCCTCAGCCGCACGCGCCCCTCGTGGCTGCCGCCCAAGGACCCGGCCGAAGAGCGCCGCCACGTCAAGCAGTACCAGAAGATGATGGCCGCCAGCGTCAAGGCCGACGAGCGCCGCGAAGCCGCCCGCCGCGCCAAGACTACGCACCGCGACAACAATGCCGAGACGCTCATGCACCTCTGGGAGGACGACATTATCCCCCGCTGGAACGACGCCATTCGTGAGCGCCGCACCCGCGACATGTGGTGGCGCGGCATCGCCCCGCGCAGCCGCGGCGCCGTCTGGTCCAAGGCCATTGGCAACGAGCTCGGCCTGTCGCCGGCCTCGTTCCGGGCCGCCCTGGGGCGCGCGCACGACGTCGAGCAGCGCATCCGGGAAGACCGTCCGGAGGAGGGTGACGAGCAAAAGGCCAAGTGGTTCGAGGATATCCGCAAAGCGGCATCCGAGAGCACGTGGACCGAGCTGCGCATCTTCCAGGAGGGCGGTCCTCTGCACACGGCTCTCGTCGACGTCCTGTCTGCCTACTCCATGTATCGCGTCGACATTGGCTACGTGCCTGGATGCAACGTACGTACACCTCACAATGTATACAACCGCAATCGAACATGCACTAACTGACTGACAAACAGACCATTGCTGCCCTTCTCCTCCTCAACCTGCCCGACGCCGAAACCGCCTTTGTCGCCCTCGCCAACATCCTCAACCGACCCTTGCCGCTCTCCTTCCAAACGTCCGACGCGACCGCCCAAGTGTCCGCCTACAACCTCGTCCTGCGCACGCTCAGCCACAAGTCTCCCGCCCTGCACGACCACCTCACCGCCAGCAACAGCGTTCCCGGCGTCCCCGGCCTCGCGCCCGAGCTGTACCTGCACGACCTCTTCTCCAGCGTCTTCACCAGCCTGCTCGCCATTGACGAGGCCGCGCGCCTCTGGGACGTCTACGTCTTTGAGGGCGACGCGCTGCTCGTGCGCGCCGCCGTCGCGGTGCTGCTCGCGCGTGAGATGGACCTGCTTGGTAGCAGGACGCCCGAGGAAGTTGCGGCCGTCATGGCCAAGGCGTCGACGAATAGTACCGCGCCGCGTGCCGTTGGCGAGATTGGTGCCGAGGATAAATTTATCCAGACGGTGCGCAACGCAGGCAAGGGATAGACATGTCCGCATGTCTGGCGGATGTATGAAAACAACGTTGAAAAAGCAAGTTTAGAATGGGGTTTATTTTTCTGGGCATTATTTTTGGAATAACCGGCGTTTTTTTTTTTGGTTGGCTCGACACATTTCCCTCGCCGGCATTGTCAAAAGACGAGGAACACCACATCGAAAAGCACATATTTACAACACACAACACAACACAGCATATTTTTTATTTGGCCGAGTCGACTTTGCGAACTCGTGGAAACATCAACTACTGGTATATCGGGATCAACAAGGGATCAACAACATTAATTTTCTTCTAGTACACCTTAATATGGTTGGCTATCTTTTTTTTTATTTTCGCTTCTACACTATTTACGGGGGAGATTCTGGGGGATTTGTTTGGTGTCTTTCGAATGGGAGGAATGGGAGGGATGTCGTGAAATATTACAACAATACAGCGACGAGAAACCATGTACAGTAGCGTTATATATATACAAATATGAGATGTGGATTTAAGTGCCGGATATTACTGACCTTGACCTCTGTCGGTGTTTGCTAGGTGAGTGGTGAAGATGTGGTCGGATGGTGCCAGACGTTCGCAGCAAGGGCTGGCAGCTTTGAGTATTGGGAGCTGCCAATCCAGCTACGTTATTTCTTGCCCGAATTCTCGTAATGAGACGCGTTTCTCCTTTGGCGTTGACGAAACTGTGGCAGCTGGCAAGTCCTCGCCGGCCTGTGGTAGTTTTGTGCCTGCTGGCGATGGTCCTGCGGCCAAAGAAATTGTCATAATGCTCGGAAATCATCAGAAAGATGAACTGAATTGGAAAAACGACGGCAATTAAAAACATGAGAAGACTTTGACATGCCCAGTAATGAGCAAAAATGCAAGAAAGTGTAGCGGTCGGAGGCATCGAAAAGAAACAATCATTATCTGTCCTAGTCCGCAACCAGACAGCAAGTCAAACAGCAGCCCTCCGTCACACCACGCCCCCCGGGCTGACGTCGAATGCCCTGGTTTACAGAAGCAGAGATGTCTGACTGCTTTCTGTCGGTAGTTTCTGGCACTGTAGGCTTTACAGGATGCGACGCTGGATCCAAAGCAACGCCAAGATGGCGGAACCACCCTACAACGCGCTGTGAAGGATGAGATGCAATGCACGATGGTATTTGTTTTGTCACGTTTGCAATTGAAAAGAATAACTGGCAAGTTGATTTATTGCACTACCCAGAGGCTGATTCTATCCGCGGTTCCTCGAGAGGACAACTAAGGGAATGACGAGAATTGGTTGAGAAGTGAAAAAAAGCAGACTGGGCGGAACCCGAGTCGATTAACACTACTCCATAACACGCTCGTCCGAATTGATCCTATAATATTCGATCAGAGTCTTCCCAAAGACCTCGGTATCCACAAACTTTCCAATCGCCTCCATCAGGGGGCGAACGTCGAGAGCAGCGCATATCTCAGCCGCGCGGTCCTCTACAGCGTGTACTCTCGCACCGGCCTCGACCACAGCCTTCTGCGCCTCCTTCAGTTCTTTCACGCGATCCTCCAACTGGCTGACCCAGATGGCATAATAGCGGCAATACTCGCATTCAGCATGCTCCGCCGTCGCGGGAGCGTCCTCGTTCTGGACACCGAGGTGCTTGGCCACAGCAGCGGCGACAGCGCGTTCAATCACCTCGGCGAGCGTCTCCATGTTCAGAGACCTTTATTGCGGTTAGCATAGTGTTTTGACCTTGGTCAACATCGTAGAGCGCAGTGTTATGGACTCACATTGTCGGAGCGAGACGGGTCGAGGAACTTGTCTGGGCCGTGAGGTAAATTGCTGCTATGGTAGTCAGTATCGAGAATCAGGTTCAGCATATTGGTATTATACATACAGTACTCGAAGCTTGGAAAAGGCGATGGTGAGATGCAGAGGGTATTGCGGTGGTTTCTTTTCGTTTCACGAAGAGAGAGAGGATGATGTTTGGGAAATTTGAGAAAGAGGGGCGGAAGAAACGGGAAGGCAGCGGATATTTAAGTTTCTGGTATACTAGGATAAACAAACGACATGAACCCAGGCAGCCAAACACGTTCGCAAACGCGTTCATTTGCACCTCACTTACACGGGCCAGCCCCTGCCAGCAGCCCCTCTTCTCGCATCTCTCTCCCAAACAGGAAGTTTTCGAGTACGAATCTCGGTTAACTGGTCTGATTAACTGCGATTCTGACTTTTTTTTTGCTCGTGCAGTCCGCTGACGTGTTCGTGTTTCATAACGAACGCTGCCGACGTTGGCGATAAACGGCAGTTTTCCGCGCATCAACGAACGGACTATGCGTGGCTACCCTACATATATAGCAACTTTTTAATTAATAGACAAGCAGTATTATAACATCAACAAACAACATGATAATATAGCCAAGGTTGTATTGACTGATGAATGAAAAGCTTTTTAGCGGCAGAATTAACTGACAATTCGACGTTGTGGTGACGCGGCGTCAATCTCGAATGGCGGGGCGAGGTCGTGTAGTTGATATTGAAAGTGGCCGCGGAGCTGGGTAACAGCCTCACCCCGGCTCGCTTCGTTTGCCACCTAAACTCACATTTTGTTCCCAATTGCAGATGTTAAATGCAAACGGAGATCATCACTAGTCCAGCGAGCTCTCGTTCAATCCTATTCCTGCAATCAATTTGACAAAATTCGTAGGTCATCTTCAAATCACACATTCATCTCATAGAATTGTAGAGCCTTAGGAATCGCAGTCTATTTTAGCGAGGTTATTCTATAATAAAACTTGTCTAACCACAAAACGTCGCTGCAAATTTGGGCACAAGTCAATTTTCGAGGCTGATTAGATGCAAAACAATCAAAGGGAAACGTTAAAGATAGTAACTCCAGGAACCACACTCATTCAAATCCAACACATTATTTCTTTCTAGTTGGCAGCAGCCATCTTGGCGGGCTGGGTGCCCAGGCCGTTTCTGTTGCGGAAGAAGAGAATGTTCTTGCCGCTGCCGGTGGCCTCGGCCGAGGGCTCAACCCACTGGCACCAGCGGGCGCTCTTGTACATGGCGGCGATGAAGCCGAAGAAGCCGTTCTTGGTGTCGGAGCGGTAGTGCTGGCCCATGACGGGGCGGATGGCATCGGAGGCCTCGTCGGCATTGTAGAAGGGGATGGAGGAGACGTAGTGGTGAAGGACGTGAGTCTCAACGATGCCGTGGAGGAGGTGACGGCCGATGAAACCGCACTCACGGTCGATGGTGGCAGCGGCGCCGCGGACAAAGTTCCACTCCTCGGTGTGGTAGTGAGGGAGAGTAGGGTCAGTGTGCTGGAGGAAGGTGATGGCGACTGCGGGAGTTAGCTGTGTTCAGATTTCATGCAGAATATGTGGTTTATAGACTTACCCAGCCAGTGGTTGACCCAGAGGTAGGGGAGGAAGTACCAGACAGCCAGGTTGGACCAGCCAAAGTTGGTACCGAGGTAGTAGAGAGCAGAGCCGGCGAGAATCAGACCAATGTCGGACAGGACAATGAGCTTGGCATCCTTGGCCTCGTAGAGAGGGCTGCGGGGGTCAAAGTGGTTGACACCACCACCGGCACCGTTGTGCTTGCCCTTGCCGCGACCCTCGCGCTGCTTCTCGTGGAAGTTGTGACCAGTAACGTTGGTCATGAGGTAGTTGGGCCAGCCGACGAGCTGCTGGGCGATGAGCATGGTCAGGGTAAAGGCGGGAGCGTCCTCGGCGAGCTCAGACAACTCATGGACAAACTTGCCCAGGCGGGAAGCCTGCTCCTCGCGGGTGCGGGGGACAAAGACCATGTCGCGCTCCATGTTGCCGGTGGCCTTGTGGTGCTTGCTGTGGGAGATTTGCCACGAGAAGTAGGGGACGAGCAGAGAGGAGTGGAGGACCCAGCCGGTGAAGTCGTTGATGAGGCGAGACTCGGAGAAGGCGCCGTGGCCACACTCGTGGGCAATGACCCAGAGACCGGTGGCGAAGAGACCCTGCATGAAGGTGTAGACACCCCAGAGCGCGCCGCGCGCGTAGACGTTGGGGACATACTCGGCGGTGTTATAGTTGTAGAAGACGTAAAAGGTGGTGGAGAGGTAGAGGATGTCGCGGAGGATGTAGAAGTAACCCTTGAGGGCGGAGCGCTCGAAGCAGTGCTTGGGGATGGCGTCGCGAATGTCCTTGATGGTGTAGTCGGGCGGGGTGAACTCGTTGCCGTAGGTGTCGATGAGCTTGCCGTAGGAGGCCTTGGGCTTCTCCATGTCCATCTCGGACAGGGACGAGAGCGAGGTAGACGAGGCCGAGGGGCGAGGCGAGTCGGCGGGCGAGACGGCTGCAGAGGACTCGGACGACTCTGCGACGGTGCGGCGGGTGACCCTGGGGCCGCTGGCCACGGCGGTGGAGGAAGCCATGTTGATGAGGAGGAGGAGGATAGGATTGATGTCGAGAGGGGAGGAACTCTGAGGGATCAATTTAAAGGAGAAATGTACAAGAGGTTACAAAAAGAGGTGTAGGAGAAGAAGAGAAGAGTAAAGAGGTGGAGGAGGTTAGGTATATGAGAGAGCAAGGAGGGGGGGTGGGGGGATGGATGGAGGAGGAGAACGATCTGGCAGCGAATATGTCCGAGCTTTTGGCTTGGACTGACAGCAGAAAGTACAGGCAAGACAGGTATAGCTGGCTTTTCTTGCACTTGATCGACCCGTGCGTGTGGGGGAGATTTTCTTCTTCTCCTTGTTTGTCTACTCGAATGTCTTTCTGCTGCAGCTGAGCGACGGTGTTCCCTTTGCTGGCGGCAGCCAAAAAAAAAAGTGTGTACCTGAGCTACGTACAAGTTTGTTGGGGTCCAGTTACAGGGTCCGTGGGGTAGGTTTAGAGAAAAAAAGGCACAGAGGGGGGGTGTGAACTAAAAAGGTAATTTTTCGACGTCGATGGGGTTTACCAGCAGCACAATGGAATGCGACAAAACATAAAGAAAAAAAATGTCAAAAAACAGAGAAGTCAACTGCATCATTCTCCAACGATTCAACAGGCAATGGTCAGCAGAATTCTTTTTTCTTCTACTCCAAGGAGCGGCCGAAGTGGACCGAGTCAGGGGAGGCCAACATCGACAGGCTGTGGAGATGGCTTGAAGACGGGCGGGTAGGGAAAAATCGGAACCGCAGAGCATTCCAGCCTCTTTAGCTGCTGGCAGTGGTGTACAATGGAGAGACTGCAGTGGGCGGCGGACAGAAGGAAGCTGGACTTGGTCGCTCGTATGGCCACACACACGCCACCGCTGCAGCTCGGCATGCAGAGGTAGGCTGGGCGGCCCTGCCTGCTTGTGATGGTGGCTCACACGGCAGCTGATGCTATCTGATGGGCATCGCATGCTTCCGTTGCGACGATGGGGTGATGTTGGATACACCGCTTCCGAGACCTTGACGTCGCAGCAACGACGGGCTGAACTACCACCACAGCCAGCCACCAACGCTACGCTGTAGTTTTTAACAAGTGTCAGGCTGTCGACCTTTCGACTCGCGTGAGCGCAGCTTTTGTCAAGTACATGCAAGTCATTGCATTGTTCGGGCTGCACTTCTCCAGCACTCTGCCAACTACCCACGCAAGCTTGGCCTCGCCACCTGCATGGGCTGTTCCAGGGACACACCCGCCTCGTTCTCAGCAGATTGACACAGTAATACCTGCCTGGATAATTGTGTGCTTTGTTAGCGCTAGCGATCCTTTCGCTACAGTAGTGCGTTGAAAGCGTCCGTCTTGGTGCAAAAGGGGGACGGCAACGCATGTGAAGCCGAGACGGCAGCCAGCCAGATAGCCTGCCACATGGCGCATCTCGCCATCACCACACACCCCCTTGTGTTGCGACTGCGGGTGTGTTAGTGGTCTGATGTCGACTGGCTGCAGCAGCATTCCTCCCCAGAACTTTTTTGTCCCTGCCAGCAAACCTTACACGGCATCTATATGCCCATTTAGAAAGTATTTCGGGTGCCCCGTGTCCATCAACTGGTTGGGCAACCCAGAAAGCCCATCTGCGAACGGAAAGCCTATCTTGCGGCGGATGCACGTGTAGGAGCGGCCGGCCGAGGTTTGGCTCAAAATCTCGCACTAACACAGCAACTCTGATGGCTGATGGTGTGCGCTAGGCCCAGCCACAGGAACACACACACACACCTGCGCACATCTTTCCATACTGGCCATGGGTGCAGCAGAAGGCTTGACTTCTGTAAGCTGAGCTGGACATGCAATAACTTATCTATTATACCTGACCATGCAGAAGCGCACATCACATCGCTGTACAACGCATCACTTGGGCTCCAATGCCCACCCCGGCCAGCGGTGTGGACACGTTCATTTTCACAGAGGGGAAAGGGTTCGGAAGAACCATTTCATGGAGAATTGTCATGAAATAGAACTCGTCCCATTGGCAAGCCTGGGAATATTGTCACCAGTGTGAAAAGGCGGGCAGGTGGTCGCTGCGGCCGAGGGCCACTTCCCCCTTGTTGGAACCCCACGTCGGGGTTGGCGCTGCAAATTTTCTGTTGGGAAATTTGTTGAGCCAAGAATAGCTGGAACCACCAAGGAGACACCGTCACCCTGCAGAAGGGAGGGACAAAAAAAAAGACTTTTTCTCTTGCTGCTGGTAGGGCAGCTTAATTGGAGCCCCGGCCCCGTTAGCGGGAGTTTCCCTTAGTCTTGTCTTAACCCGGCCCCACTGCCGGTCGCGACTAGCGTAAACTGTGCGTGTTAATGGATGCTGCGCTGGCGAATGCTTGTGAATGACCTGAGAGAAAGCCGACTGGCAAGGTCTTTGGAGACAAGTAACGTTAATTGGAGGGTTGCCCAGCGCCCGCACCTGGAGAAGAGTGAACTTGTTGTCTTAGGCTAGCGTCCTGGTCCGTCTGATGTGTGACGCATCCTACCATCTCGGCTACGCTGCCGATCTGTCGCTTCTGATTCTCACGTGCAAAATCATGTGCGACAGTTACAAGTGCTGGTTGTTTTGAATTTTCTTTTTATAGTTTCCGATAGAGTCATGTGCTGTACCAGGCCAGGGCTACCCTTGCTTTGGCGGGCAGTAAGTGTCGATGTGGTGCACAGACAGCATCAAAAGCAGCCACGAGAGGGGCCAGCACGCAAGTGAAAATTAATCACTTTTTGCTAAAAACAGAACAAAATAATCTTTTCCTTCGGAAAAGAACCTTTCCCTTCGATTTTAACCGTTTTTGTGACTTTGTTTGAGTTTGAATGTCGAAAAGAAGCGAGGATCCGGCCGCTTTACTGACTATTGAAGTGCGACAAACCATGCCATGGCAACGACGATTCTTCTGAACGTCATTCCTGCCATCGAATGTATCATAATGCTACCACAAGACGAAGAAACAAAATGAACCAGAAATAGAAAGATGGCTTCGACAGCTGCAATCACTCTTAGCACGGGCATACAAATCCCAGCCCGGCAAGCTTGACCGTCTAAGTGCGCGTGTAAGCTATACTGCTGAGGGCTTGCCAACGGAAACTGCGAATTAAAGCAAAGGGAATCATTGTATAGAGACGACTATATTTTTCTCTATACCTACCACTTCGACAAAACTCCCCTCCCCCGGGCTACCACTTCACCTCTGCCATCACGCCATTCTCGCACTCCCAGAACGTGCCCGCCGGGACCTCGCCGCTCGCCGCCTCTAGCAGCCTCGCCACGACCTCGGCGCCGTCTTCCGGCGTCTTCCTGCCGCGGTACCCGTTGAACGCCGTCTTACAGTGTCCCGGGCTGACCGCCCAGTACGCCACCTTTGCCCCCTCGCAGTCGTCGCGGCCGTCTTCTGCCTGCTGCAGGTGCACTGTGAGCATGTTGAGCGCGGCCTTGGCCACGCAGTAACTCACGGCGGCAACTGGAGGGAGCTTCACAGAAGCTGTCAGCGGAATGTTGCGTCGTCTCCGTCCTCCAAGGGCAATGGGGTGGAAGCTTACCTCTTTCGCCGTCGTCCTCCCGATACTGCCGCGCGCGCTAGAGATCATGATGACGCGGGGCGCGGAGGCTTTCCGCAGAAGCGGTAGGAAGGCGCGCGTGACGATTTCGTTTGAAGTGATGCCGTTGTTATAGATGTCGTTGGCGGCACGACGAATGTCTTCGAGTTTGTCGGACGCCGGTTGCGACACACGAGCTGCATTGTTGACGAGGTCTGAAGTAAAGTCTGTTAGAAACCCGCCTCTTGCAAGTTTACTGCATTTGAAACAGTGTCAACCCACAGTCTAGCTTTCCGTATTTCTGGTCAATGGCGACGACCGCGTCCCGTATGCAGCCGTCGTCCTCAATGTCAATCCTGACCACATCAAGAGCCGCACTGACGCCTTCTCCACGTAGCTGCTCAACCGCATGCTCCCCTGATTTCGTGTCTCGGCAACCGATGACGAGAGTGGCAGAGGGTAGGCGATCGCTTAACACTTTGACGATGGCGTAGCCAATGCCTCTGTTGCCGCCGGTGACAAGAATGACTGACATGGTGCTGATGCCGGTTGGACTAGAGACCGCGGCGACTTCGGCTGGAAAATATCTTTCTTTTTTATAAAAGGGTTGTTCTCTCAAGAGCATTTTCTTCCTGCAGATATAATGCTTTTATACCCAGCTCACCGGAGTTTACGCTCCGGATATATACATCCGCGTCTTCAAGTAAACCCGACACAAACAAGGCCCAACGCCTCAGGTCCATATTCCGCCAATCATTAATCCACCCCTCGATACTATCATTTTTCCTTTTCTCCCTATGCCTCCCCGCATTAGCACCTTGTACGAAGCCAAGGCCTTCCGTCCTCTCTGCCATCTGGATTGCCTAACTAGGCAAGTGGAGCTATATATATCCCAGATGACGATCCGGAATTGCAGCACCTCTAAACTCCAAACTCCGCCAGTTTTTGTGAAGTTTCTTCTTTACGACTTTTCTGAAATATGTTTCCACCTACCGTAATAGGAACTTCATTCTGAGGATAGCCCAGTTATACGGCTGGATCATGGCCCTCCAACCTTCCACTCCCTGCCACGACCAGGTCGAACGGACGGATTTTGACGGCGCCAAAGCCGTCGCTATTGCAGTCGGAGGGAAAACGTCGGGTCGAGAGGGCAACCGAAATCGCGTATAACTATAATAATCTTCTATTAGAGTCGCGTTTGGGCTATTGTTCGAAGTCAAATCATAAATCCGCAGACTCCCATGTTGTAGCCGTATGTGTGCTTAAACACAACATGTGCCTTGCTCTTTGCCGCTAATTTTACTCCCTGTAGCTAAAAACTTTTTTCGATTAACCCAAGTAAAAGAATCAGAGCATTTTACACCAGCAACGGGTTAAGAAAGATATGAATGATACTACTCCTTAAATCCGCCAGAAAGGAGTGCATGGCTTCATATTTTGAGACATTCATTAATGCTTTTGGCAAGGTGGATCATTTGCAGTCAAAGAATGAAATCTCTTACGCCAAATGCGGCATAGGCAGTTGGAAAATCTTAAAAGGAAATTCCTCAGTGTCCGAGGTACAAGACGAGAGCCAGACGAGCCTGCTTGAGGCTACTAAGCTCCGAACGCCCCAGAACCGCGCTTTGGCTGTTTTCATTCAAGATTGAAGTTCCCACGCCAAGAAATACACTTGGGAGACCAATTGAACCTGGCTTTGTCAGAGAACTCTGCGATTTCTTCCCATCCTTGCATCAAGTTGGCGATGAGGATAGACTTGCCTATCTTGGCAACCGGGCAGCAGCGGATGTCGGCGCAGACGCCCAGCCACCGACTTCCGCCGCTCGGGCGCAGAGGATAAACTCTGCACCAGCCGCGATGCCCTGCTTCAAATTGCCAAGACGGATTCAGAAGAATTAGACAATAATTTAAAGCCCTGTCAAAATGCTTCGCCAAGCCTTTATCCCGGTAATTACATTGCAGCTCCCGCACGCACCAAGACATCTGCTGGCTCTTTCCCCCTCCATACTGCCCGACTGCCGCCCACTAGCACAGGCGGCTCGGTGCCTCTGGATTACTTAGTCGTAGAAATTGAACGTCAAAAAATCCTGCTTGTCCTTCCCTTCATCATCTAGCTGTCTTCTTTTGCGCTCTGCAATTGCTTTTCTCTGGTATTGTTTTGTCATTGCTGCGATCCTGCTTTGAAGACATTTGTTTGACACCTGCATTGCACGCTGAGGGGGCGATTGATCACGACATCACTGCGTGCCACGAAACTGGCCATATATGGTGCTGACGCTCATCATCGCCACGTCCTACAGCAATTATTATTATTCCACGCTCTACATGTGTCGATAATATCGAGTTCAATCATGACAAAAAATGCCAGTACTAGATTCGCCAAATCGGTACTTGGCGTCGACACCAACGCCCGCTATGCCCATCAGCCTGAGGATCTGGACGAGCGCGCACGTGCGGTGCTTGGATCGACTGGTCTCTACGCAGAAGAAGAGCCAACCGTCACAGAGTGGATTCGAGAGTTGGCACCGACTAGGGCCGGTGTAGTGTACTATCTTCGAAGCCTTTTTCCGTCTGTATTTTGGATACAACGCTACAATGCCAGGTGGCTACTTGGGGATCTCGTCGCTGGTGAGTGACGCGCTCACGACAACGTTCGCGTCCCATACTGATTTATCTTAGGCATAACTATCGGTTTGGTCGTCGTTCCACAAGCTATGGCCTATGCGGTTCTTGCCGGCCTTACCCCGGCATACGGATTATACACATCCTTTACCGGTGCAATCTTGTATTGGGTCTTCGGTACTTCAAAAGATATTGTCATTGGAGTAGGTAACCTTTGCTACTAGGCAATGCATACGCTAACAATCACAGACTACCGCTGTCGGATCATTGCTCGTCGGCCAGGTCGTCGGTCGCGTAAGAGCAAATAACGAAACCGAGGCAAGCAGCCAAGAAATCGCACATACACTCAGTCTGATGTGCGGTGCTGTTCTGCTCTTTTTTGGCCTATTCCGGCTGGGCTGGATTATCGAATTCATTCCTTACATTCCAATCTCTGCGTTTGTTACGGCTGCTAGTATCACTATCATGTCTACTCAGATCCCAACGGCGCTAGGAATCACAGGAGTCAATAATCAGGCACCTCCTTATCGTGTGATAATTGACACCATCAGAGCTCTTCCAACTATGAAGCTCGATGCGGCCATCGGCATCTCTTCGATCATACTTCTGTTTGCCATTCGCGAATTCTGTTCGCACATGGAGACAAGGCAACCGTCCCATAAGCGAGCTTGGACATTTGCCTCATCACTTCGCCTGACATTCACGATGCTCCTTTTCACGCTTATCAGCTTTCTGGTCCATGGTTCTGGTAACAATATCACTCCGAAATTTCGCATCGTTGGCCCCATAGAACGAGGTATGTCCAGCCAAAGCGAAGCTGTCTTGATGATTACTGACGTCCTCGTTAGGTTTCCAGAAAATTGGAGTTCCCAAACCTAGCCTGGAGCTTGTTCAAATTATCCTTCCAGAACTACCTGCCGTGGCCATAATACTGGTCATCGAGCATATTGCAATCGCAAAAGCCATGGGCAGACTGTATAACTATACTGTCAACCCTTCACAAGAGATCGTCGCGCTCGGGGGCGCCAATCTGCTGAGCCCCTTTGTGGGTGGCTACGTCTGCACCGGCTCATTCGGCGCATCTGCAGTGTTGTCAAAAGCTGGCGTGCGTACGCCTCTTGCTGGTGTTTTCAGTGCTCTGATGCTAGTTTTGGCTCTATATGCACTAACTGGAGTTTTCTATTACATCCCCAGGGCTGCACTTTCGGGACTCATCATTCATGCCGTCTGCAACTTGATCGCACCACCGAAAAACCTGTACAAATATTGGCAGTTGTCCCCCTTGGAGCTGCTCATTTGGGTTGCTTGCGTTGCTTTGGCGATTTTCCAATCGCTTGACCATTCGATTTATCTTGGAGTCGGCTTGTCGCTTGTACTGCTGCTGGTGCAAGTAGCCAGAGCAAATGGTGGCTTTGTTGGTGTCGCCCGCGCCCGCCGAGCCCCCCAAGAAAATAACGACACATGTTCTGCGCATGCACCAAACTCTACCTCCGCCAAAGACGTCTTTTTACCGTTTAACCGAAAGGATTCTTCCAACCCCGCGATTTTGTTGGAAACACCTTATCCTGGTGTCTTTGTGTACCGTCTGCACGACAGTTGGACCTATCTCAACCAAGCACTACATGTCGATATTTTGCGGTCCCACTTGATGGAAAATACCAAGCGAACCTCTGATGAGCCATATGAACGTGAATCGGATCGTCCATGGAATGAATCCGGACCGCGTGATAAACTTCTATCACAGCATCTTCCTCATCTACGCGCCTTGGTGCTTGACTTTTCGGCTGTCAACAATCTCGATATTACTTCCATTCAGGGTTTGATCGATCTCCGCAATTTGTTGGATCGCTACGCAGCCCCTGGCACTGTTGAATGGCATTTTGCCAATGTCCAAAACCGCTGGACTCGCAAGGCACTGGCTATCTCTGGTTTTGGTTATCCAACCAGCCAAGACCCGGGGGCGCTGTCAAAATGGAAGCCGATCTACTCCATTGCGTCGGTCAATGATGAGCCAATCCCTACACGTAATGGCCATGGTCACCACAGGAAACCCTTTCTCTCCGTCAGTGATGAAGAGAACCAGGCCTCCCCGAGCTTTTCCCGGTCTACGACAACTCTTGAAAATTCGGGAGAGAGTGCTACTATCTCAGGAGTAGACCGACCATTTTTCCACGTCGATCTGCACGATGCAGTAGACACAGCTGTACGCGATGCACGCCAGAAGGATGGCAGTGGCGGCATTTGAAGACCACGAAGTTACGAATTTGCATAAAAGGCGTTTTGGATTAATTTTAGACGAATCGACTACATTTATCAGTAGACATGATATAAGTTTTGAGCGAATCGAATTCCATTTCATGATATCGCGATGTGTTTTTTTTCTTTTGTAGGCAACAAATTCCAGAAGCGAAACCTCAGTAAATGTTTAGTCAGTGCATGCGTCGCAGGCGGAAAGCCATGAGCGCCGGGAACTGCGTAAAATTAGCAGTTGACTGGACTCTCTTGTGATCCACGTGCTCCTCGGTGAAACTTGGCTCTTCCAGCGCGTCCATCACAAGTCCGGCTTTGAAAAAAACACCAAAGAGCTCGTGCAAGGGCCGATGGAAATGGACCTGCGAATGATATCAGCCAATGAGGATGCGCGGAGGCGATCAGCACCATTGTCTTCATACCAATGGAGTCTTCTGCTTGTCACTGAATACCATGTTAAACGGGCTGACGTTTAAATATTCTTTGATAAGTTTGCCGCGGGCGATGGCCGGATTGCCGGTCACAGGGTCGAAGGAGAACTCCATAGATTTGGAGAGTGTTGCAGTCATAAAGACTGGGTGAAGTAGCTGCGCGACAAACCTAAGAAGGGTGTAAATAAAGTGTAATAATGAATAAAATCAAACAAATCCTGTATCTTTCACTTACATTCCATCGGCCTTGAGAAGTCTTGAGAGGTGTTTGGCCAATGGCTCGAGGGTGGCAATGTCGTGTATAGACATGTTCATGAGAATGATGTCAAACCCGCCATTCTTGCTCGCGAATGTCAGTGTTTGGACCAATAGTAGGCAGAAGCGAAATAATAAAAATTATATAATTCTTTCAGGATGCGAAATTCGCAGCTGTCAACCAGCTCCAACGTTCGAGTGAGACATGCAGACAGAAATACAATTACAGTGCACATCGGAATAATGAGGAATAATACGAAACAGTTCTTACCGCATCTGCTTGCGCCACAAACGGCAAAAACCCAGCCTCGTCCGTCACATCCAGCGTGCCGAACGTGATGCGGCCGCCCGCATCGCCCCGCGACCGCGCTCCCTCGATCATCCCGACGCTGCCGTCCGTGGCGGTGACGTCGGCGCCACGCGCCGCCAGCCAGCGGGCGCCAATGCCGTTACCTGTCGACAGCTCCAGCGCCCGGCAGGGGGTGCCCGCGGTGGTGTGCGCGGCGAGGCGATCGGCGAGCAGACGAGCGATACAAGGCTCCTGGAGCGCGTGCCAGTAGATGTTGCCGTCGAGGCCGACGCTTTCGTTCCAGACGGCGGCGTTGGCGTCCCAGGCCTGCAGGCTGGTTTGGGCGAGTGTGTTGTCAGACATCATGTAAATTTCGCGCAGCTACTGAACTCGGTTCTTTCCTTCGTGGTACTGTCTTACGGCCGTTTCTTAATTCGGCGCCGAGTTTGATATGCTATTTTGTGGAAGGGATACTTCGGACGCGATAAAATGCCGTCAATGCCAAAGGAAAAAACCCAGATACTTTTCAGCCTTGAATTGCCTGTGTGGTTACACTTTATAGAAATCGAGCAACACGAAACTTCTCCCGCGTCGTTCATTTCAGCTCACTCTGAGTCACCGGCAAGCGTCCCCAACCACCGTGAGAACGGGTGAATGAACGAGCCTCTCTGCCACAACGCCAGGCGTATTTTTTGGTACAAACTCGACTGCTCTCGCACGGCAGCTTGTTGTCTTTAGCGCGTGGAACCCAATGAGGTTCATTTCATGTTCGTTTAATCATGTCCAACTGTGGATATGCATGAGGGCGACAGGCGGTGGCGCACAGGACGAAAGTTGGCTGCACCAGACAAGAACGAATATCTGCATTTTATAGTTGATGAAGCAAAACGGTCAGCCAGCAACATAAACATTTCTGGGGGACACAAGAGAAAAAGGGTCCGGTCCCTAATTTCTGACAACCGGCCGACCTTTCATTTTTTCCCAGTGCCGGCGCTGGTAGCCTGCGGGGTACTTCCTAACACCGGTAACGCCACGGTCCTGTCTGGTTTAGGTAATTTGGGCAGGTATCGGGTTCTCAGTTGAGACCGGCCCCGACAGCTGTAGCCTTACCGGCGCAGGCAAACCCGGTCGCGCTACGAGACCATATAGCGAACTTTTCGTGAGATGCGGCCTGAATTGGGAAGGCGAGTCCGCGGATAGCCTTGTGCATGACGGACATAAACCCACCGCCCGAATGATGCGACTAGGGTTAGAAGTTTACGGAGGAGGATGGGCATCATAAAATATCTGAAGCGCCTCTCGCCTTGGCATCTGTAAAAGCAGATCTGTTCTTTATATCTCGAATAATAGGCAATTCGTTCATAGGTCTTGTTGCAAGAATGGAGAAGTAGGTAACAATCCATTGTCGGCTTGAAACATTGTATTAACTAGCACCAGAAGTGCAGATGACACCCGCGGGCATGCGCCCCTGGATGCACGACCTCAGAGTAGCAGCGACTCCTCTACAGCGCAAGAGATAGTCGAACAAATGGAACCTGTTGGCCCAGAGCTATCGAGAGTCACTTCCATGAAGCCAGCCAGCCCCTTTGAGCTCTTCGCCATTTTCATCGGTCTGGCATTGATGGTGATCTGCATCGCTTTAGTATGCTACCAACTCTTCAACTTTTTGCAAACTCTTTACTCTTTTTCTAATTTACATTCCCAGGATCGATCCATCGTCGCCACCGCCATTCCCAAAATTACATCCGACTTCCACTCGCTCCCCGACGTGGGCTGGTACGGCTCCGCCTACTTGATGACCACTTGCTGTCTGCAGCTCTTCTTCGGCAAGCTATACGCAGAATTTCAGGTGAAATGGGTATTCTTGTGGGCGCTGGTGATTTTCGAAGTTGGATCTGTGATTTGCGCGGCGGCCCCGAGCTCCGTCGTCTTGATCGTGGGCCGCGCCGTTGCGGGCGCCGGCTGCGCAGGCCTCATGTCCGGCGCATTCATCGTACGTCTCCAGGATAATGTTTTTTTTTGGCAACTTCTGCTAATTTATATACTAGATGATTCGCTACTTTATCCCCGTCAATGAACTGCCGAAGTATACGGGCGCGTTAGGCGGCATGTCTGGCATTGCACAAGTCATTGCCCCTACACTCGGAGGTATGCGTTCGATACAGGCAGCCAGTGATTCAATTGTGTTAACAAATCACAGGTGTCTTCACTGACAAGGTGTCATGGCGTAAGTGGTTTCACCGTTTTCCCCCATTAGTCCTGCTGCTTCTATTTTTTCTCTCCTTCCTCGTGGTGTACTCTCCGAGTTTCCCGTTTTCTCCATTCAATGCTTCGTGCCGAAAACCAGAATATGCTGATGATAATATAGGCTGGTGCTTTTGGATCAATCTTCCAATTGGCGGAGTTACGTTCTTCGTCATCCTGTTTCTTGTCAAAATCCCTCCGGAGAACAGAATCGTCAAGAAGCACTCCGTCAGCGATTTCATCTCTCGTTTTGACCTGATCGGCACACTTATCTTCATCCCTACCATTATTTGCCTGTTACTTGCTCTTCAGTGGGGAGGTGTCAAGTATGCATGGGGCGAATGGCGCATCATCCTACTCTTGACTCTCTTCTCAGTACTGCTGGTCGTATGGATGATCTCACAGTATCTTCAAGGCCAAAAGGCAACGGTGCCTTTATCCATGATCAAACAGCGCTCCTTGGCGAGTGGTGTTTGGTTCATATTTTGCTACTTTGCCGCCTTTTTCATCATCACATATTATGTGCCCATCTGGTTCCAGGCTGTCCGCTCTGTTTCTGCTTACACGTCCGGTATCAACATGCTCGCCATCAGTGCTGCCATGTCAGTGGTAGTCATTGCTTCCGGATTTATTGTAAGTTCAATTACTCCATTCTGTCATGCTGATGCTAATCGGGTCCTGTTGTAGGTCTCAAAAGTTGGATATTACGTACCGAATATGATTGTTTCTGTCATCATTTCCGCAATTGGCTGCGGTCTGGTATACACCTTTGATCGCCACACGAGCACAGTCAAATGGTAGAGCACTGTTAAAATCCAAGAAAGAAACTGAGCTAACTGGTTCTCTAGGGCCGCTGCACTGGTTGTTACTGGTCTCGGCGTCGGCTTGGGTGTCCAGCAGCCCATGATTGCTGTGCAGACGATTTTCAAAGGTCCAGACCTGGCCATCGCCACGAGTATTCTCATCTTTTTGCAGAGTCTGGCCGGAACCGTTTTCCTCTCTGTTGCTCAAAATGTTTTCGAAGGCAAATTGCAGACCGTGATAAAGCATGATCTTCCCAGCGTCAACCCTGCTGACGTTCTCGGCGTCGGCGCCTCAGACCTGGCAACAAGTTTGCAGAAACTGTACCCTGACCAGTTATACGCCATCCTGGACTCATACAATGAAGGTCTCCGAGCAGTCTTTCTAATTAGTGTCATCTTTACCTGTGCCAGTGCACTTAGCCTCCCATTTATGGAGTGGCGCAATGTCAAGAAGAAGGCGGCGGCGAAGGCGGCGGAGACAAGTAAGAGCGATGTGGACGCGGAGAAGTCAGCGTGATCCATGAGTCCAAATTGTATTTTTAAATTTCTTCCTTCCCAATATAGCTCATAATTAATAACTAGCGTTTATAAATATTTTGAAATATTTTCCAAACCAAGTTTATTTTCGCCCTCGCTGCAGGCGCATGTCCTACTCACGAAGACATCTGCGGCATGACAGCAGCGATTGGTAATGTTTGACTACATACAAGACACTCTATTATGAGTTAGGTGCCTGGATATTTTCATCTGTACAGTTTCACGATGTTCGAGTGAGCACTCCTTAGCATGTGCCATCCACGAGACAAGCGCTGCTGCTGGTTCAATGGTATCCAAGCTCCGAAGCGCTGGCCTAGTGAACCAACTCCGCCACTATCTCGACGTTCAAAAGCCTTCAGATGCGGAACTTTGACATTTCGCCGAAGATCTTCGCACATACATTTTTGGCAGACATTGATTCCCTTCCGCTCAAACCGCGTTGGTGTGACACATCATTTTCCAAGTCTCGCTTAGGCGTAGCTGCAGGCCGTCCCACAGCGTTGCAATCGGCAATGAAGAATGAGTACCACGCAGCCCGATTAAAATGGCATCACTGTGATCGAAGTCGGGGATCAATATAAAAGTTTCTGTTACCTAATCGACTTCAAGGGTCTATAAAGGCAGCCAAGAAATGCCAAGCCGGCAGCCAAGCCCGTCAAAAAGTATCGTGGGGGCGTGGCGCGCGATGAGCATGCTAACACAATGTGGAACACAATGTGGCAAGAGCCGGCGGGCACGAAAAGCGGAGGGCATTCATTAGTACTGTCTCGAATCAAGAAGAAATGAATTTATACTCGAAATTTATGGATTATTTATTCTTACCATTGGTTATATTGGAATTTGCTGTCGATCAAATACACGGTACTTCTTGTAGCCTCCTCCTCCGCAGACTAGGAAGCGCCATCAGGTCCCGTAGCATACGAGAAACTGCACCAACCCAGTAGCTGTTGCTCTATATTCATATCAGTTTTACCATAATACAGGCTCTTCTGGTAAGCAGTCATTAAATAGCTCGATTCATGAGAATGCAGTTCTTCTTTTTCGTGTGTTTTGCGTGGTCGCTCCGACGCACGTAGAGAATGACGCAGGCTTATTAGTTGGCCCAATGAGACATTGCTAATCGATCAAGCTGTTTATGATGACATTGTGTATTTTTTGCTTCTTCGTTAATAGCCAAGATAGTCAAAAATTGGACAATAGATTATGACAAACTCTATTATGCGATTATGAAGTATGATAAATGATAACGGCTATGAAATCAACGGCTCGCAGAGTCTGTATCTGCGATGGCTTGTGCTAAAGCTTGTCGTGCCCTCTTTTCGCGTCGGGCAAAAGGCGCTATAAAGTGGTTGGTAGTATCGAGGCTGTGGGCGTGAGGGTCGCTGAAGCTGATGGTGGCAGCCGGACCGAGAGATGAGCGGGCGAGCCTAACAGCTTCGCGCAACATGTCACCACCGATTCCAGCGTTCCTATATCGCAGGCGCGTGGCCCAGGCCCGAATCTGAGCAGTTGAGCCATTTCCCGGCTGCTGCGACGCTGTCTTTGAAGATTTCTTGGCTTGTTGGAGACGCAGCACTAGGGTGCCAATCATGTTGTCGCCATAGCGGACGTACATGACGGTGTCTTGTTGCGCGGGGTCGTCGGCCGTCGGTGTGATAAAGTTCTTCCAGTTGAAATTTTCCGCGCGCTGCAGATAGCCATAGGTGTAGTATTGAACGCAAGCAAGGTAGGCCACAATGACGCCAGAGAGAAGGATGACAGCTCCAGCCCAGTCGTTGCGACAGCGGTACATGAGGCCAGCGAGCAGCGCAGCAAATGGGCCTAAAACAGCCGGGTGGAATATGATGGCAGTAGATGCTACCTGGCGTTGTTGTGCTATTGTGTCTGCGACGAGTCGCAAAGCATCGCGCTTTTCTTCGTTGGTCTGCGCGACGGCGTATGTGAGCTGAGGAATCTCGCTCTCGTTGGCAGTGGTGAGCTCGGGCTTCGCCATTTGAGTCTGTGTCGTAGACATTCTGCGCCTTGATTGTTTGCTACAAGGTAGAATATTTTGGCTTGCAAAAACAAACCGAGTAAATATGGAGGAGAAGAAAACCGGAATAGATATGAAAGCAAAAAATGAAGAGCTGCTGCAGGCTAGTAAAATCTTGAGGAAGAGAAGGGTCTGGCTCTCGTGCCTCGGGATTGTCACGAGTCGCGCGACACTGCTACTTGGGAAAAAAAGCTCACCGAGGCGAACCGAATTCTATAATTGGAAGTACATCCGAGTCTGGACAATGACAAACAGCTGAGGCGCTGAAAGCCTGCAATCCGCGACGGGTAGGCACCCACGTGGGCGAGTGCAGAGTGGACACGACTTACACTAGTTCGAATAACGGCCCAGGCACAACACGAGAAGAGTATCGATTCTGGAGGAGCAGAGTGGGGACGGATGACCCGAAAGTAAGAACAGCCTAGAAGATGGGGGAGAGGCAGCTGAGAAGAGAGTAAGGCGGAAGGAAAGGGGGTGGCCACGGAGGAGCGGATGAGAACAGACATTGCATGTCTGCAGCATATCGGGGCAAGACGAGGCGGGTACACGCACGCAACTGAAAGTCAAACCGGGCGGAACTATTGAGGAGACTCGGTGGCCTGAAAGGGAATGGAAGGCTGATAGGCTTGCGACAGTCCGGTGAAATGAGAAACGCCAAGCCAACGATTTGGCACTCGCGCTCATGCAGCTAGCCATGACAAGGGTGAGAGAAGCAGTGTGACAATAAAAAAAAACCAATAAAAATATCAAACAAAAAACTACTGGCTGACTCGAAGCAAGGCTATCAGACCCTGCAGAGCTGGCTGTTGGCACGAGCCAATCCGGCCCGAGAAGACAGAGCAAATATCGACAACAGGCCACGCAAGTGAGGCTGCAGCAACACCACAAAAGCCGCAAGCCTCTTGCGCGAAGAAAAGACGAAAAAGACCATCATCATTAGCGGCCCCCGTCCAAGGAACCCCTGCAGTCCCTTCTGCCCCCGCAAACTCATCTCTTGGCCAATCGGCCGCCAAGAAGCCTCTTTCGCGACCGACAGGACCTGAGGCGCCCTAGCAGGACGTTCGACTGGTGGCGTTACAACGTGCTGATTTCCCGATCTCTCACTGGCTCAATCTCACTTTTATCCGCTTAGCGGCTGCCCGAATTGGTCTAGACTTGGCTCCGCCCATCAACCATACGACTAACACCACTTACAAACAATTTCAGTTGTTCAATTGCCTATGCACAACACGTAACCTCACGCGCCGTTCAGCTTTTCTTCCTTCGGGCAGAAGCCTCTCCGTTGCGAGCCCAGACCTGTTACCTTTCGCCTCCATCCATAAACGCCTCGTCCCGCCACACTAAGCCTCTCACAGCCAGTTTGTCCGCCGAGCCCCCCCTTCCACTAGTCTTGCCTCGCTCTCTGCCTCGCGCTGTCCGGCAACAAGTAGCCGTGAGCGAGAGAGGCAAAAAAATCGCTAGGTGATCCAACAGCTGCATGGGTCATGCGCGCCATCTTTTCCAGCTCCGGACCATTCACGCAGCTCCGTTGATCAGCATGGCAGCTTGCGCCCACCCTGCTATCGGCCTACCCCCGGCCTGAAGTGTGCCACCCAGACACACGACTGCTTGCCTGGTCATCTCGCCATGCATAATATAAGAAGATCCCCTAACGCCCACCTCTCTCCTTCTTTTTTTTCTTCTGCAAGACTAGCACCTTGGCAATCGACCTTGGCATCTTGGCAGATCTTTTGCTCTTCTTCAGCTTCCTTCACTTACCCACTCATACGCCACAATGAGCTCTGAGGAAGAAACCCGCACTACCACTGTCTCTGCCTTTGGCAAGACTGCTGGTGGTAATTCTGCTTTCACCAACTTCAACAACCAGTACAGCGACGTTACCGATCTGGCGGAGAGACGTCGTCTGGCTTTGGCAGAGATTGACAAGGCTCCTTTTGGTTGGTACCATGTTCGTGCCTGTGTGGTTGCCGGTGTCGGTTTCTTCACCGATTCGTACGACATCTTCACTGCTTCCATGTTGACCATCATGCTGGGAATTGTCTACTACCCTGGCGTCGGCAAGATGCCTGCCACCTCTGACAATGCCATCAAGCTGGCGACCTCTGCTGGTACGGTCGTTGGTCAGCTTGGCTTCGGTATGATGGCCGATATCGTCGGTCGTAAGAAGATGTACGGTCTCGAACTCATGGTTATCATCTTTGCCTCTCTTGCTCAGTCTCTCACTGCTGGCGGCCCTGCCGTCGACATTGTTGGCCTCATCATTTTCTGGCGTGTAAGTCTTGGAGCATCCACACTGGACTACAAAATGCTAACTCAACCAGGTTATCATGGGCATTGGTATTGGTGGTGACTACCCCCTCTCTTCCATCATTACATCCGAGTAAGTTTCATCTTCGTTACGAATTTCCTCGTTCGTTTTGATGCCATCGTTGAGTCCCGGACACTAACCCCGCCTAGGTTCGCTACCACCAAGTGGCGCGGTGCTATGATGGGTGCCGTCTTCGCCATGCAGGGTTTCGGTCAGCTTGGTGCTGCCCTTGTCATGCTTTTCGTCACTCTCGGTTTCAAGAACGCTCTTGAGGGCGCCAAGGATGTCAAGCACTGCACTGGCGACTGCCAGGTCGCTGTCGACAAGATGTGGAGAACCCTGATTGGCTGCGGTGTTGTTCCCGCCTGCATTGCCCTTTACTGTAAGTTATCTTTGGCGTTTCCGTCTATGCACTGGTAAAGCCTTGAACGGCGCTAACTACTGTCTTAGACCGTCTTACCATCCCCGAGACCCCCCGTTACACTTTCGATGTCGCCCGTGATGTCGAGCAGGCCGACGAAGATGTCAAGGCTTATATGAAGGGCAAGCATGAGGGCGAGGTCGACCAGGTTGTCCGCGCCGAGGCCCACAAGCAGGCTGAGACCACCCTCCAGGTCCCCAAGGCCAGCTTCCGTGACTTCTGCCGCCACTACAGCAAGCGCAAGAACTTCCTCCTGCTCCTCGGAACTGCCGGTTCTTGGTTCTGTCTTGATGTCGCTTTCTATGGTCTCTCGCTGAACAACGGTACCATTCTCGAGGCTATTGGTTACTCTACTGCATCCGGTCATGTCAAGAATGTCTACGAGCTCCTTTACAACACTGCTGTCGGTAACGTCATCATCGTTCTGGCTGGCGCTGTCCCTGGCTACTGGGTTTCCGTTGCCACCATTGATACCCTCGGCCGCAGACCCATCCAGATGGCTGGTTTCATCATTCTCACCATTCTTTTCATTGTCATGGGTTTTGCCTACCACCAGCTTCCTCCCAATGGTCTCCTCGCCATCTATGTCATTGCCCAGTTCTTCTTTAACTTTGGCCCCAACGCCACCACCTTCATCGTTCCTGGTGAAGTTTTTCCTACCCGTTATCGTTCCACATCTCACGGTATCTCCGCCGCCTCTGGCAAGATTGGTTCCATCATTGGCCAGGGCGCCATTGCCAGTCTCCGTACTCGCGGTGCCACTGCCAAGGATGCCTCGCCTTGGCTCAACCACGTCCTCGAAATCTTCGCCCTTTTCATGCTTCTGGGTTGCTTTACTACTCTTCTCATTCCCGAGACGGCCCGCAAGACTCTTGAGGAGCTCTCTGGTGAGGATGATTACGCCACGCGCCCTCATGATGTTGAGGCCGTTGCCGAGAACAAGACCGCCACTGCTTAGATGCAGTTTGGCTTCAGAGCTTGATGTATTAAAGAGGGGATGAAACTAGTCTAGAAATGTGCTATTTGGCGCTTGATTTATGTTATTTACTTTACGAATCATTCGGGCAACAGCCCATAATACCTTAGATTGTAGCAGAAAGCATATCATTCATTTCCACAATCCAATCTGACCCGGTGCGACCACATCTCTAAAATAAATCCACGCGAGAACGACAGAACAAAGTCAAACTGTTTCTCTAGTTGAGCGCTTTAGTTGTACATGCCGATGATCTCGCCGACAACGCTGCGATACAGACCCTTGGGGTCAAATTGATCCTTGACAGCTTTGAAACGGGCGAGGTACTAGAATATCGGAGCAGTTTAGTCGCGGATCCTCATTATGAAGGATTAAGCATGGAAGTAGTATTTTCGTGTGACTCACCGATTTATCAAGGTTCTTCACGGCACGCTTAAAAACGTCGCGGGTGTTCTTGGTCCAGTGCGGGCGACAGGGGAATTCGTCAATCAAAGTATTGGCAAGTCGGATATCTTTTAAAAAGTCAACAAAGTATTCTCAAAGCTTTGCCGGATTGGTAGAGCAGCAACACCCAGTCAAAAAGAACGACATTATCGGAGATCAACTTACAGAAATCCTCGTTGAAGCGCTTGTGGTCACCGACCGCGGGGCGATATGTTGGAAAGTCAAACATGATGGCTCCCTTGCTCCAATCCTGGCCGTCTTCGGTATTAACCGTAACTTGACCCAAGAAATCAAAGTTGGCCTTGCCGAACTTGATGTTAATGCCGCTTCTATAGGTCGCAGTCATCCAGATGAGCTTCTTCTCTTCCTCGTCAAAGAGCTGCCGAACGCGCTTCAGCATCTCATTGGCGCGGGTAATGGGAAACGCGAGCTCGAGCGTGTAGCCGCGCAGGCCATAGTCCCACTCGGGCTTCTGATTCGGGTAGAGGCCGCCGATGAGCATGTCGTAGTTGGAGCCGTAGACGGGCCACTCGGTGATGGCGGCGTCGGTCACCTTGTCGTGGAAGTTGGGCTTCTCCCAGATGCCGAAGAAAGTGGCTTCGGCAATCCAGTTATTGGACTGAACATATTTGCCGCCATCCAGAAGAATATGAGCGGCGGTGGCCTCGAGTTCGGTGATGGAGAAGGTAGACTGGAAACCGTTCTGAGAGGACGTGTCGTCGGACACAACATCATAGTAGCGCCAGTGAAACTTGCGCTTGTACGGCCACCACTTTTTTCTGCAGTTAGAACAGGTCGCTGGGATAAGACAAAATGATTGCAAGCATACCCAGAAATTTGCCGTCATGTAGGGGGCAATCATGCCATAAATATCGCCATCGAGGACGTCTTTCTCGTCGAGACTGAAATGGTCAGCGCTACATGCACATTGGATATAGGAAAAGCCTTACGTCTTTTGCATAGCATAAACCTTGGTCTCAGCATAGACCTTCATCTTCATCCTCACAATTACGCCCAAAAGTCCCAGGGATGTTGATGCTGCCAGCCAAGTGTCGTCCTTCTCGTCTTTCTCGATGTGGCGAACCTCGCCAGAACCATCCACAATATCCATGGACAACACGCCGCCGACGACGGCAGCATCTTCGCGAATCGCGGTTCTGTGGGCACCCATGGCCACACTACCTGCGACGGTAATATTCCAGTTCACCAGCCCAGTGCCAATGTTGGCGCCGTTCGCGTGCAAGTAGTCGGCAAGCTGGAAGAAGGTCACGCCGCCCTCAATGACAACGGTGCCCTCGCTGGAACCTTTATCGAGGGAGAACTCCGAGATTCCGTTCACATATTCGGTGCGAATAATCATGGTCGCGTCATCGGAGCACTGCGTGTCATACCACATGTGGCCCTTGCCAGCGGCACGGACCTGGAGGCCGCGAGAGGCGGCATCGCGAACCAGCGACTGCACTTCGGCAACTGAACGCGGATCGTGAACTTCAACAACGTTGTGGCAAGACGGAAAGCCCTCGCCATCAAACGTATTGTATTCAAATGCGGCACCGGTACTGATACCCGCAGCCAGCAGGGTTAGGGTTTTGAGGGAATGCATCATGGTGGATTAGCGACTGTGTACGTCGTTGGCGGATGCACGATACAGCGGCGCAGCAGCTCTGGTATATATAATAACATTATAACCCGTGTGATACCAGTTCCTTCGCTGCGAGGCAGAGTGCCATCGCGTGATTGATGGCTTTTTTTCTTTGCCAGAGGTCATTTCCGGGGAAGTTTCTCCGTGGCTGTGACCGGTGCAATTACTACTTTGGGAGGTTGTTCCGCTACCACCCACCAGCGCCCAGAAGGGGCGCCCGTGATCACAGGATGATCGCCGACGGGATCAGATGAGACCGGCAAAGCTTAGCCCATCATTTTAGTAGATCAGCTGCAGGGCGGCACCTACACCCTATTTTTAACCTTGTCTCAGATGGGCTTAAGCAAGTTTTTACTGTTTCCCTCGTTGAAAAACGGTGCAAAAACTCGTTTTCTATCCTGTTCTTCGATTTCTCCGAAGTACGATCGTATGTGCGCATTTGGCCAATCTTGATGTCGTATTGTACATGTTCAACCTCCTGACAAAACAAGCTAAATCTCCGCAGCTAGATACTCGCTAGTAACTGCATGTGACTGCGACACAATATATAAGATCGGCATCATAGTCATACATCTACACACCTTTCAGCACAAATAATATGTTATGGATTGTCTTTAAACCTCGTCGATGCCCGTATCGCCCTCTAGCGACACGCCAATGACTGTTTCAAGATCCGACAGCGCGCGCACTAGCTCGTTGAACGTACTTGCTTCGGAAATAGTCAACTGCATACCAAACACTCTCCTATAGCCACCTGGTGCTGCCGTCATCATTGGCGGTGGCAACGGAGAGCCGGAATCAGCAGTGCGCATCGTGGACTGGCGATCCATGGTCAGTACGGGGCTCTGCAGCGTCGCCACTATGACTTCTTCCACGCGCTTTACGTTTGGCGAGGCGCCTCGTTTTAAAATCTCGTCCGGAATCCGCTCAGCGCCGATATTTACGCTCGAGTAGCGAATCGTCACCGAAATGTCCTGATTGGAGTGTTTCGCTCGCATCTGCTCTACAGTCACCTAAATAAATGGGAAGAGGGTAACTGTGAGAAAGTATAAGGCTGTCGATGAAGTTGCCAATATTGGTAAGCCCGCGCACATCGCTCCGTTGTTTGAAGATGATTCCGCCACCAATGAAGCCGATACCAGATACGATTTGTGCACCAATTCGAGACGGATCGAGCACAATTTGCGAATGATGGATGACGTCGGTAAAGTCGTATTTCGATACAAGCATGAAGAGCGCGGAGCCGAGTCCGACAAGCGAGTTGGTGCGCAAGCCAGCGCTTTTGTTACGCAGCTGCCTTTCAATACCGATGAGTGCAGATAATCCAAAAGACATATAAAGAAAACCAAGTTGCGTACATGGCCGATGAGCTCGGCCTGCACCGCGTCTCCAACCGGGGCAGCGACTTCGCCGTCTCCCTCCACCGTGAGTTGCCTCCCTTCCACTCCGTTGACGCTTGTCATCAGTTGGCCTGCCAAAAGCAGCTGACAGAATTGCTGCCAGTGTTGGCCAATGTCTTCGCTAAAGACTGTGTCCAAGGCGTTTATTAGTGGGTGGTACGGCGTCAAGGGTCGAAAAGGTTTTGCTAGACACAGCTGGTAGTCAAGTATGAAAAAAGCACTGGCAAAGCCGTGTTAGGGGCCGTGATCCATGCAATTTATAATTTTGGTGCTACTTTACCCTTTTAGCTCACAGAGCCAGGAACCGAACCGTTGCTTGGAAATAACTGCGGAAATCATGCTCCGTGCCGGAGCCGAGTTTTGCGGACAGTATCGCTCGTTAATCAGTCCTCTGGACCACAGCCATCGGAAGGTCGGCACAAATGACATCAGTCGGTGTTATGCAACCTGCGTGGCTATGACTGAAATAAAAAAAATTTGCCATTATACTGCTTTCTTAGTGCGGCATCGGAACCCCGAAGCTGTCGAAGGATGGTGTGGCATAACTAACGAGCAAGACTGGACTTGGTCAAGAGACTCAATCGAGCCCCCATCATTAATATTCAGCTAAATACAACAGTAAAGGTATATAAAACGAAAGAAAATATCCCTGCCTAGCTAGGCTGTGTACAGTGGTATAACCCCGACCTCATAGTAGGTCTAAATTCTAGCTTGATGTTCACTGCAAGTGAACCCGTCTGTTGTGTAAGGCTGGATTTAAAGGCCGCCGAGAGCGGATCCAGCACCCCCAGCACCTCCAAGGCCACCGAGCGGAGAGCCTGCAATATCGTCTCCCTGTCCCGAGCCGGAGCCTCCAAGTCCGGGAACCAGGCTCTCGACGCTGTCGAGAAGCGGGCCGACCGATTTGATTTCGCCAGAATGGCCGCCGAGGAGAGGCAGGTCGCGCTTTTCAGTTGGGGCGGCCGCGGCGCTAGCGATGAGGGTGGCCACAATGGCAGCAAGAACGTTGGCCTTCATGATGTGTGTGGATGAAGTGGTGTAATTTGGTTGATTGAGTGGTTTGAATTTTTTGTTTAAAATGAGAGAATGAGTTTGTGTGTTGAGATTGTTCAGCGAGATGGAAGCATCGCCTGATACTCTTATACTTTGGGTGGGCGTTGGCGACCTGAGACACATTATTGACGCCATTGTTCGTTTTTGCTGTAATTGTCATGGCGCTTCATCTGCCGTTAGGTTGCGCATCTTCTCCTGAATATGATGCGATCTGATAGCATGGCAGTCGGGAGATTGCTCTAAGACTTGCTCATGGCGCGATTTTAGTGCCATGTGCGAATCGTCCCTCGCTGCCGATCGCGACTAGACAACTTCGCGTCGCTCAGCATGGGCAGGCCGCTGAGGTCGGGCAAGAAGCTTCCGGCCAACTTCATCTGTCTGAATGTTTTAATCCATTATTTTTTTCCGTTTGATATGAAATAATTTCTGGGCCGCAGCGAGCATGTAACATGTCTATTGAGGCTTCTTCTTACGGTTGTTTATAGGGGAGAATTGCAACCACCGACTTATAAGTAAAAAGTATCTAAATCTGCAAAGTGCGAAACATAGTGTAGCCCCAAAATTATAATTGTTATTGCGAGTCTCGAAGAAACTTAGTGTAGACAATATGACCTCTTCAATCAGGGCTGATCACGGAGCAGAGCCATGAAGCTCCGCTGCTCACGGCACAAATCCGATCGCTACCACTGCGCCAGATTCCAACACCGAGATACGCCCCATTCACTGTATGATAGGTTCCAACAAGAGGCTGCGTGCATATCTCTCCAGAATTATTAAGCACCAAATCATAATTATGTTGCATCACCTTGCGCTGTGCGACAAAATTAGCACCTGCAGGGTCCAGCGCGGCTCTCTGCAGGTCGCGGAGCGCCGTCAACCACGCCTCCGGAGACAAGTCTTCGCAAAACACAATACCCGCTCCTTTGCCTCCGCGCACCGGTTTCAGCAAATAGTCATCCTTCAGCTTAGGGTTAAGCAGAGACTGGTGGAGCAGGTCGTGCATGTACGGTGAGCCGGGTAGAGCCGTGTCCGCGATGCCCCGGTCCAGAGCCTGGGCTTGCTCCACCGAAAGCACACCACGAGCCACAAACGACAGCAGTTCTTGCTTGATGATGCCCAGCATTCGTTTGTCGTGGACGAGCAGAATAGTGCGCATATCATTGAAGCAGCAGAGACAGATCTGACGCAGCATCTCGGGGTCCAAGGCGGCAAGCTCGCGTTGGTGAAGTTCCAAACCAACTTGGTAAATTTCTTCCACCACCTCGCCAACGGGTGTTCTCAGAATCGACGAGCTCGTAGACGCAGATTTAACCAGACAGCAAAGCTTTGTGCGGTTCGGGTCTTCTGGATCGGGAATCAGCCTCAAATCTCCTGGTGTAATCAGGCGCGGCGTTACACCAAAACGGCGTTGAATAGCGTGGATGACCATGCCGATGTCAATCCCTTTTTCTTCGCCTTTCAGCAAATGGAGAGGTTGATTGTGACGAAACAGTCGCAGTAAACCGTTGAAAAGCTAGTTTGGTTAGAATATGGCGGAAATTGAAAGGATATGGAAGGCAATCCTACCTCCTCTCCGCCAACAGCGCCAATCAGTCCAGATGCGCTCATGCTCATTTGCTCGAGCGCCGTCTGCCCGTAGCTTGCATGCATGAATCCATTGAAGCAAAATCTGGCGTTAATTTCGGTGAGTCGGAAGTTCTCGTCGCCATCGTCGTCTTCGACAAGAAAGTCTGGTCGCAATGATCCAAGGGTTTCGGCCGAGTACCGGGCGATCTTGCCATTGGCAACTTGTGTATCCAGCCACTAGCATCTGTTAGACTCCAGCCCATCTCTATTCAGAGAGTTCAATGCTTGTACCTGCAAGAGTTTCTCCTCCTCCTCCACGAGCGGCATCCTTTCTTGAAACTTGGCATCGCAATCTGTCAGCCACCTGTTGACAATGTCGACAATGGCGATCGTGACTGACTCATGAAAAAGCACCAATTGGTTGCGATGGTGCTTGTGCATGAGGATCGGTCGTGGACAGCCATATGCGTAGGATGTTCCACCAGGCCAAATGTCAGATGGGCACTTTTCCACCAAAATGGATTCTTGGGCGGCGTGTTCGTTCGCGTAGACGTTTTCGGGTATCGCGAGTGTCGGATTGACGGCCAAGTGGCCGAGCGGACCACGACCTAGGTGCACCTGGCGCATGCGAACTGGAATTGGGCCCGGCATGGTAAACCCGCGACCGAAGCAATGTTCAGACGATAAGTGTGATGTAGTTGTTTCTCAGTACAGGATGGGGGTCTATGGTCTGGGCATCGTATATCTATAGTGGAATATTGATAAAACCCGCCCTACCATCAGCCGCCCCATGTCTACAGGTCTCAGGGTTGACAGGCACAAAAAAAAAGAATCCATTGAAGGAACTCGGCTGCAGAATGACTATTTTTATTTCTATTTCTATTGCCGTCGTTATGCGTCTTGGTTAGTATGATGTGGATGCACAAGTTGCATGTAGTGGACCATAATGCGTCAACTATTGCAGCTTCATTCAAAGCCAATGGCGGCAACAACACACAAATGATACGATATTATCTGAACTTAATTTATCTTGAAATAAGCTGAGTGTTGCGCCCTCAGCTGATGTTATAGCCAATGCCTTGTGACGGCGCGGGCGCGAAGTATGTCCCGAGGATCAAAGACTCTGCCTCATGTCTCCATCTTTGCCTAGGTCACTTCAATCAAGGCGAGTTTCCGTCCGGTTGTTGCGATTAGCCGCTGTTTAATTTTGCCAACAATCTGTGCGGATGAGAAATTACGGGGTCGTGAATATTTGGCTGAATATTTGAAGCCGATCATGCTGGCAGGTACTGTCATGTTCTCTCTGAGAGCGGTTACTGGACGTTAACTTGAGGTTCCTGCAACCGGTCTGTATTATGCCAACCGGGTGCTATAGGATGCCATGTGTCGAGTTGCACCTGTCTTGATACTACATTTCTATAGTCAATAGCCTCAATAACCTACAGCAGAGCGATTCTCAAGAAAGCTACACCAGTTCCTGTAATCTGTTCCAATTGCTCCTGACGTAGCAATAGGAACGGCATAGGGTAAGTGGCAAAGGCTGAGAAACAGAATAAGTTGGTTTCATGGCAGACGAGCTGGGTGTCGTCTAAACTATAAGACCAATTCTGTTATCTTTAGCTACTTTTCTATCCGACATCATTCCGAATTTTCTCTCTCCTGTCGAATTCAAGAGCATGATGCATCATGATACCTTGGCATGCAAGCCAGAGGCGTATGCCCCCAAAGCGAGTACTACACGCAGATGATTTGCCACTCGACATTCAGCTCCAAAAGTTTAGAGCGTCTCTTTAGCTAAAACAACGCTATCAGTGCCAATATTTATGCTGCAGAATAAAAAATCCAGCGAGTGGTGCGAGGGCCTGGAAGCGAAAAACTGGAGGTGCCCTAGCACTGAGCTCATAGCGGGGAAGATATAGCGGGGCAGCGCTGGAATGACACTGTAAGGGTGCGCCGATGCCTGGAGGAAGCCGCTGGCACCGCGGAAAGTGCCCTGAGAACCTAGCGACATTTGCAACAGGGCACCTTCTCTCTGTACACGGCGCCCTCGGCCGTCGCCACCGAGCTCCCCGGCGAGTGGCAACTGGTCCCAAGCGGCCGTGGCCCTCCAAACTGACCAGTTCCAGTGGCAATCTGGACGAGAGCAGCCTGTCAGCTCTGGTCTTATGCACACGCCCCCAGTTCCCCGCCACTTCCCCTCCTCTGCGATCTCGCCGCACTCCCCGGAGCTTCTTACTTTTCTTCACCCCGCCGCCTCTTAAAACTTGGAAGTCAGTTGGACTTTCTTTTCTTTCAAAAGCGCGCTGGACAGTCATCTTAGTTACGATAGACGTCCTTGTTGCGACAAAATATCATATCGACAGAGCTTAACTTGCGGATCGATCCATAGCTACCGCCATGTACGCCTACAACAAGCCCATCAATCCAATGGAGTACGTTTTGCGACCTGCCGTCTTCTTTTCCTTCCTGCACTTCAATTTCTCGTTTTCGAATCGAAATCATGTCGCCTCCAGATTTTCAACGCAATACTGACCATCTTCATCGCGACAGACCTCTAGCCAAGCTGGTAAGACTCGTACACGAGCTACCCTCAACACCAAACGTTCCGCCACTTTGAGGCGCTACGCCCCACCAATTTTGCCAGCGACCTTCGCAACGGCGCACAGAGAACTAACAGAGACGACTTAGGACCATTACATTGGAATTGATGTCGGCACAGGATCTGCTCGCGCCTGTATCATTGACGAGGCCGGTGACATCAAGGCTCTTGCTGCGCAAGATATCAAGCTTTGGCAGCCTCAGACTGGCTACTATGTATGTCGCATTCCGCTCAATTGCAAGCTTCAGTGATTAACGACGTCAAAAATAGGAGCAATCCACGACGGATATCTGGCAATGCATCTGCGAGTGTGTGCGCAAGGTAGTTGGCGAATCGCAGGTCGACCCCAACTCGATCAAGGGCATTGGCTTCGACGCCACTTGCTCGCTCGCCGTTTTCTCGACCGACACCGACGAGCCGGTCCCTGTTACCGGCCCCGACTTCAAAAATGACGGAAACGATCGTAATGTCATTCTTTGGCTCGACCACCGACCCGTTGAAGAGACCGACCTCATCAATAGCACTGGTCACAACCTTCTCAAATACGTCGGAGGCAAAATGAGCATCGAAATGGAGATTCCCAAGATTCTCTGGCTCAAGAACAACATGCCCCCCGAGCTTTTTGCTCGATCCAAATTCTTCGATCTCGGCGATGCTCTCACCCACATCGCTACTGGTAACGAGAGTCGCAGCTTCTGTAGCACAGTCTGCAAGCAAGGCTTTGTCCCGGTCGGTGTGGATGGTAGCGTCAAGGGCTGGCAGGAGGACTTCTACGACACGATCGGTCTCAGTGACCTTGTTGAAGACAACTTTAAGCGCATGGGCGGCGTTGATAAGGTGGTGAGCCGCATTTCCATACCCGTCACACTGTCTTTCGCCCGCAGTCACTGTCCCGCTGAATAGTGACAGCTTCTACGTGTTAAGCAATGGAATCTAACTTTTGATTTCACAGAACGGAAAATACGCCAGCGCTGGTGAATGCGTTGGAACGTTAAGCAAACTAGCAGCCAATCAGCTCGGTCTTCCTCAAGGCATCGCAGTTGGTAGTGGCGTTATTGATGCCTACGCTGGCTGGATTGGCACTGTTGGCGCCAAGGTCGATCTCGGCGATGACGAACTCAACGCCAATGTACCTCACAACGACTTGTCCCAGGCATTTACTCGACTGGCGGCTGTCGCCGGCACCTCGACTTGCCATCTCGCCATGTCCAAGAAACCCGTGTTTGTACCAGGTGTATGGGGTCCGTACCGCGACGTATTATTGCCAGACTATTGGATGGCCGAAGGCGGCCAGTCTGCAACTGGCGAGTTGCTCCGACACATGCTGGATATTCACCCTGCTTTCAATGCCACACAGGCTCTTGCCAAGGCTGAAGACAAGCACATCTACGACTGGCTTAATGCTCATCTTGAGCAGATGACCGAGAAACAGAACGCACCCGCTGTATCCTACCTTGGACGCCATCATTTCTTCTACGGTGATCTGTGGGGTAACCGCTCCCCCATTGCCGACGCCAATATGAAGGGCGCCATGATCGGGCTCGATAGCGACAAGAGCACTGATAACTTGGCGCTCTGGTACTATGCCACCATGGAGTTTATTGCCTTCCAGACGCGCCAGATTATCGAACAGATGAACAATTCTGGCCACGAAATCTCGTCCATTTTCATGTCGGGCTCGCAGTGCCAGAACCCAATCTTGATGAGTCTAATGGCCACCGTTTGCAGAATGCCTATCTTGATCCCTCGATACGTGCACGCCGCTGTCGTCCACGGTGCGGCCATGCTGGGTGCCAAGGCTGCCAGCCACAACGAAGAGGGCCGCGAACCCGAGTCGCTCTGGAGCATCATGGACCGCATGAGCAAGCGCGGTCGCCTGGTCAACCCCGGTACCGACGAAGGCGAGTTGGCTATGCTCGACGCCAAGTACGACATCTATTTGGAAATGTGCAACACCCAACAGACATACCGCAAAAAGGTGGACGAAGCCACTGCTAAGTGGAAGAAGGAGTTTGGCGACGATGCTTAAATTACGTGACCACGATTTTGGCGTAGTCGAGTCTTCATGGGAAATATACGACACAATATAGAATAGCATGCATATTAATGCTTGGGACAGGGTTTATGGGAATCCTACATAATAAAATAAATTTACAGGAAGATTGGATAAATTAATACAAAAATACAGTTCGATACGGGCGATCAATCGTATGCAAGTAGTCCACAAGTCACCATAGCGAGATACCACTCTCTTTCAACCAGTTACTTTACAGTATAAAATTTTTGGACTATTTAAAGTCATCGTATTTATATACACATTTCAGCAATCACAAATTACGCTCCACGGCCTGACGAGTTGAGACGACATGCGCATTCAACGTCGTCTCTATGTGACCCACTTATGGTCCATAACGCGCAGCTGATTGGTCCAAGCTACCCGTGCCTGGCCAGCAACCAAACACCAAAATTCTAGCACACAAGCAAAGCAGCAACGCAACACCAACGCGACGGCGCATCCAGTCTCGGTCATCGATACGTCAAGCTGGGCCAATATTCGCATCAGTCCTTTTCCCGCGCAGCAACGAACGTGATTTCTCTGCAATCACCGCGTGCTAGTCGCCCACGCCGCGTCAATCCCGTTCGGCCACCGCCTCAGCTGTTGATTTTCAAGCTCTCCGAGATCAACAATCAGTACTGCCCGCCCGCGCAACCATGTCTCTTTTTGGCGGCGGCGGTGCCACCGGTGGCAGCTCGCTCTTTGGGCAGAATAACCAGAACCAGCAGCAAGCGAACAATGCGACGACGACTCCTGCGGCTGGCGGCGGTTTGTTTGGCGGCATGAACCAGAACAAGCCTGCCACGGGGGGTGGTCTCTTCGGCCAGCCCGCCCAGCAGACACCAGCCGCCGGCACAACTGGCGGTGGTCTCTTTGGCCAGCAACAGAATCAGACGCAACAAACCGGCGGCCTCTTCGGTCAAAATACCCAGAATCAGCAGCAGCAAACAGGTACGGCTGGTGGTGGTCTCTTTGGCCAGAACAACCAGACGCAGCAACCAGCGACTGGTGGCGGTCTCTTTGGTGCGGCCGCGCAGACTCAGCAACCCGCGACTGGCGGCGGTCTGTTCGGTGGTGGTGCTGCGCAGACTCAGCAGCCTGCGACTGGCGGCGGCCTTTTCGGCCAATCAACTCAAAACCAGGCGGCGAAACCATCTCTTCTCGGTACAGGCTTGTTTGGGGGTCAGCAACAGCAGCAGCAGCCTCAGCAGCAGCAGCCCGCTGCGTCTGGTTTTGGTGGCAGCTTGTTCACCAACCAGGCTCAAAACAACACTCAAAATGCTGCGACCGCGCCGTCGCAGCCAGCAGGGGCATACTTTGACAGTCTCTTTGCAAAGACGCAAAAAGCTGGCCAAAACAACTCCAACATGGAAGACCTTCCGAGCCTTGAACTGGGCCTCGGTGATCTTCGCCACCGCCTTCGCAAGCTCCAATCCAAGCCCAACGAGAAGCCTCTCGAAGGCAAAGCACACTATTTGCTTGCTGCATCCGGTGTCAACCCTGGTGCTGCAGCCAAGGACCTTGGACTTCTCGACGTGCAAGGACGCAGCGAACGCACAGCGCATGGCGGCTATGCCCCAACCGAAATCGATGTCGAGACCTACCTGTCGAATTTACAAACCAAGACCACTTTGAGCATGATCTCGGACGGCTTAGAACGATCGGTACGCGACTTTGATAACTTCCTCGAAGACAACGTTGCTATGGAATGGGATGCGCAGCGCAAACGCATCTATGATCACTTTGGCATCAAGCCCCGTGAGAGTGGAACGGCTGGTCGCGAAAGCCAAGGCGGATTTGGCCGCTCCCGACGAAGCAAGGCACAGAGTGGCACTGGTCGCCTCTCGCGCGGCTCAGTGCTCGCAAATTCCACGATGCACCGATCTGTTATTGGTGCTCCTAGTCGTATCGGAACGCATGAATCCGAGTTTACAGATGTTGACGCAGCCGCTGAAGTTAAGAAGAAGAGCGGTCTGGAGGACCGTGCTGTGCGCGAGAGGCAGCTCAAGCTGTCAGACAAGGTTCGCAGCCTGAACATGTGCCGTCTGGATAACCGCTCCTACCCGATCTTGCGCGAGCTTTGTCAGATTGAAGAGAAGTCGCATGAGCCTCATGCGCGCCATGTGGTGGAAGCATATCTTGCTATGATTGAGATTGTTGGCGAAGAGTCAGCTGATTCTCCACTCGGCTATAGCACAACGAAAGAGCGCCAATTCGCGGGCATGTATCTCAACGAGAACCCCAGCTCCCCTCAATCTGTTGAGATAAAGAAGAGGATTCTGAGCGGCGCAAACACATTCCTGGAGAAGCAATTCATTCGAGAAGTTGAGAGCCTCATTGCTAAGCATCCCCACGAGGCTAAACTTGGCGGTCTGCCAGATATCACAAGCAAGATCAAGGCTTACATCCGTCTTCGCTCCGCTAGGAAAGACTTGGTACCCGACAACACCGAACTGCAGCAAGTCCAGGGCGAATTTGTCTGGGCTATTGTATTTTACCTGCTGCGATCTGGCAACGTCAACGAAGCTGCCAAATATGTCAACGACAATAGCAACCACTTCAGAGGAATCGACAGGACATTCTCCACATATCTCAACAACTACGCCGCCAGCGAAGACCGCAGAATCACCAACAGAAAGCTACTCGAGCGCTGTACAAACGAATACGTCCAAAGATACCGCAACGCCCCGGAAAACTCCATCGATCCGTTCCGCATGGCTTGCTACAAGGTCATTGGCCGAATTGAGTTGGCCAACCGCAATCTGGATGGCTTCAACACGGACATTAATGACTGGATTTGGCTTCAATTCAACCTCGCTCGCGAGGGTGACAAAACTGTCGAGATGGCTGGTGAATCTTATGGCCTCGCCGAGTTGCAGACCAGCATCCGAGAGATTGGTCTGAAGCACTTTCCTAAAACTGTCTCTGACGATAACAGCGGCAGCTTTGGCATGTTTTTCTACCTCCAAGTTCTGTCGGGCATGTTTGAGGATGCGATTGGCTATCTCTACCCCTTTTCATACATCGACGCCGTCCACTTTGGCATTGCCCTCGAATACTACGGTCTCTTGCGACCCAGTGACCCGATGTCGGCGCCGAATGATCTGCGCAGCCACAGCAGCAAGAACCTACCTCAGATCAACTTTGGCAGGATGATTGGATACTACACTCGTGATTTCCGTGCGGCTGATGTCGTATCCGCGGTCGACTATCTTACCCTCATCTGCCTCAACCGAGATTTGGGCGGCGAGGCTGGCCGAAGACAAAGCAGCCTATGTCACGAGGCCCTGCGCGAGCTTGTGCTCGAGACCCGCGAATTCAGCAAACTCATTGGTGATATTCGCCCTGACGGCCAGAGAATTAGAGGCATCATTGAAATTCGTGGCCCTCTTATTGGCTTGCGCGATGAGGACGACTTCATCAACACTGTCACGCTTCAGGCTGCCAGCTTTGCTGACGAAAATGGAAGAACGACTGACTCGGTCCTTCTCTATCACTTGGCTGGCGAGTACGATTCCGTCGTTGCTATTGTTAGCCGCGCTATCAGCGAAGCTATCTCTCTCGAAATCGGCGAGGATCCCATGCGTCTGATGCCTATTAAGCCCAGAGCTGGTGGTAACGATGCCGATGCTCAGCAAGGAACTAGCTTGAGCTTGGCAGCCGTTGACGACCCTATCGAGCTTGCCAAGACGATGATGCGCATGTACGAACGAGACGCCATGTTCTACCGCAAGATTCAGGACCACAACAAAATGGCCTGCCGAGTGTTGCTGGAGATGAGCACTATCAAGAGCCTCGTCGAGGCTGGTCAGTGGGCTCAATGCCTTGATGTAAGCTTCTTTTCTGCACAACTCTATGGATCACTACTAACTCTACTTAGAAAATTCGCGGCCTTGAGATCCTGCCACTTGATGCCGGTGGTGATGCCAGCACTATTCGTGCCTACGCCTCCAAATTTTCCGCTCTGCCGCAGCCCGTCTCTATCAACGTGCCGAATCTTTTGATGTGGACAATCATCTGCTGTGTACGACAACGCGAGCAGCTCACCAACGGCCAGTTCAGCGGTAACGAGGGTACTCGCAGGATGATGGTCGATCAGCTCAAGCAGATGACACTTGATCTGACTACTTACACGAGCCAGCTGCGTTACCGCTTTCCGCCTCACCTCCACGAGGCACTGGCCAGGGCGTCGGCGGAGTAAATGGGGCAGGGCTCCAGCAGCAAGGATTTTATATTTTTTTGTATGAGAATGTTGATATTAAAGGAAGTCATGGTTTTGGCTATGTGTAGACTAAAAGGAAAGCTCTATCTAGGATGGTCTCTGTGAAATGAAACGATTGTTCTATTATACACTGGTACATGTGGTTTTATGCAAGCTCATGGGCGTCGGCCTTGGTCTTGGCTTCGGCCGCAGGTAGCTCAAACACCATCGGTGCTTGGTTTGAATGACTGGAGGGGGGCCCTGAGCACATCTCAACCTTTGATACTGGCGAGGGTGACGGGAGCTCGCTGCTGTACGCGGTGTAGGGGCTCGCATGCTCTGGCGCTGGTGTGTGCAGCTCAGGAATATTCGCCAGCGCATGTTGCGCGGGCGAGACCTGTGTCATTTCGTTGCCCGCCGGCGGCGCAGGGGTACCCTGAGGCGTTGGATACATGAGCGGCGCGCCGGAGTTGGCCTCCTCGGTCGCCGCCGGGGCGGCGGCAGCCATGCGCTGCTTGCGCTTGCGGTAGCAGACGCAGAGGACGATGCCGACGACGACCATGATGAGCAGCACGCCGCCGCCCGCGGCGATGCCTGCGATGGCGGCTGTGGAAAGAGAGGATCCGCCGGACTTTTTGTCTTGCGAAGATGCAGCTGTCGATGATTTCGGGCTCGAAGAAGACGAGGTCGGTTGTGAGCTGCTGGAGCCTGGTGAAGAAGGGAAGAGGCCGTCAATGATGGAGCCAGAGCCAGAGCCGCTCGAGCCTGAACTTCCTGAGCTGCCGCTACCTGAGCTTCCCGATTCGATTTCGGCGCAGACATCCGACAATGCTAAAAGAGGGAATCAAAGTTAGAGGTTGACATTTCGTGCGTGGGCTCGTCTTCTCATGGTAACTGCTTACAAAGGAGGTCATCGAGCGAACAACCAATCATGCACATGGCGAAGCTCGTGTCGCTGGTAACCTGGTCATATTTGCTGCAGAAGCACGTGTTGTCGCTTCCTTCGCAGCCATATTTTTTCGCGGCGTTGGTGACGCAAGTCTGCGTACAGTCTGAGAGGCCCATGGCGTCGAGATCAAGCGTTGTTAGTAACGAGAACAGTTGGAAACAAACGATGAACAGACAGATTGAGAGAGAGAAAAGTGAAAAATGAATAGCCACATTCTGAATAATCGGATGTCCTATATCATAGGAGTTTTCTTTCTAATGAATCTACCATATATGCGAGGTGGCGCAACGCAGTTTACGAGGTTCCCAATGCGGCAAGGAGCGTGTCTTGGCAAGGCTGATCTATTTCTACTGCCGATCATACCTTCGCGTGCAGTCTGTGAAGCGAAATGTATGCTTAATAAAATTTTCATCATTGTCGTTTGCTTGTACTATTGCTGCCTTCGCTGTTCTGCTATCTGTTGTTCGTCAAGAGTCAGTTCTTCAGGTGTTACTGGAGTGGAGCCGTACAACTCGGTCCCTGATTAAGGTCTCGCATACCGAAATGCGACAAAACTGACTCTTGAATGGAAAATCTGGCAACCACTGCTATGATTCGAAAATATTTCCAAATTATTGCAAACCCGATTTCTTCATTATTTACAGTAAAATGCATAAGATATTACAGCTGGTGTGATGACGCATTTCTGTTAATCGGAGGCGCATCGGAGTTCGTGGTCATCATAAACTGCTGTTGACTAGTGCTATTGAGTCATCAGCTGAACATGCCCTTGACAACTGCGCACGATCTTAGACTCTATTTAAACCAAACTTTCACACGCCATAATTCCTAACTGGTATCATAATAGCAAGAATAACATGGCGACTTCAAATGCTGGCTCAGTTGGGCTGGCGCCCATACAGTCTCCTGCCTTCGATGTGGTGAGTGCCGTTGGAGTGCGCTGCGAAACGGCCAATATCAGTAACACAGGGTAGATCCGACCGAAACTCGCCCGGAGTGCAGATGACCAACGGCCAATTATAGTGATGACGTGCGGCATTGCAGGTTTGGAGCCCCCAAAAGTGCCGCGCAGCGCGACGCTCATCGGCTAACCTTCGACCAGGGTCGGGCAAAAGCACCTTGGCCAAGACCATTATCGCCAAGCTGCCAAATTTCAAGCGTCTTTCCGCAGACACAATCGTTCGCGAAAAATACGGTCTATACGGCATTGACTTTGCGAACGAAAAGTACGCTGATTACCTGGAGGAGGCGCAAGCGCAAATCAAGACTACCTTGGCCAAGCTTATCAAGCAGGGAACGAATGACGTCGTCTTGGACTTGTCTTTCTGGAACAAGGAATATCGCGATGAATACAAGGCGATTATTGAAGAGGCCGGCGGACGCTGGGTCCTGGTGCACTTGGACGCCGAGAAAGAGCTTCTCTGGAGTCGTATTCAGGGTCGGCGAGCGGCAAGGGACAAAATTCCCGTTGAGAGTGGCACAAGAGACGGCGACTCCGCTTTCAACATTGAGCCGGAAACTTTCGAAATGTATTGGGGCGGATTCGAACCTCCGACTGGAGAAGGCGAGATCAAGATTGCTGTTGTTTAGGTCCACAGAATGTTTCGAAGGAGTTCTGCTCCGACAATAATGTTACGTCGCTCTTGGTGTCACGGTAATGACGATAAAAATTAAGAAGGCAGATATCTCTTTTGTAATGCCAAAGCTCTATGCTTTGTTTTTTTCTGGGCTATCGTACCAACAGTATTAAATACAAAATCGATATGTATAATTCTTATTACAGCGAGTATAAGTAAATCCAAAGAGGCTGCATCTCAAAATCGTCAAGAACTGTTCTCATAATGCAATAGATTGCGCGGTGAGTATTGACCACGGCACAACCTGGCAGGTTCGTTCGACCAGACCATGGATCGTGTGGCGGCACCAGTCCTGGGCATCATTGAGATTATAAGACGTGGCAAACTGGTTGAGCATACGCAGAGGCATGATCATTGCCTGCATACCAACAAGGCTGTTATCCATGGCGATGCAGTGGGCGATGACATGCTGCATGCTGTGCATGGTCTCCAATATCATGAGCCACTCGATATCACCATCAAGACTTTGGTTCATGCTCTCAGGAGTGAGTGGCATCGAGCATCGGACTTTTTCGTTGGTGGTAAACACAATCATCTGAGCAAGCCAGATAAAGGCAAGTCTTTGGCAAGCCGCGATGTTCATGCAAGGAGTGTTGCTGCCGGAGCAAGAGTTGAAAGTGTCGTAGGGGTTCGTCACCCAGGGTGCAAAGTCACCACAAGCCAGCTGGCTTGTGTACAGACCCTGTATCAGTGCAGAGAGTTGCTTGTTCTTCTGTTCAAAGTTAAACTTCAGGGCGTCATCGTAGGGGTTCAGGGCGATGGTGTCGGATTGCTGGACATGAGCGGGGAGAAGGGCGACAACGTCCAGCACACGGTGTAGATCGTCGTCAACGGCCTCTCCCCATGATTGCAGGTACCAGGCGCTAGGATCTGAAGGCTCACAGCCGCCGAAGAGATCGCGAGACAGCATTGCTGAGCGGCAAAATGTCAGTGTCGAAATGTCGGAAGCACCAAACTGCTGAATGCTCGCCATGGGAGGCAGGCTTGAGATTTCAGCCGAGTGGCTGAACCAGTCTGCAATGGGGGCATTCACGCCAGCAATCACCTTAAATATCTTGTTAGTAGCTTATTTTAGAGACCAGAGAGAGCAGAAGGATAGGGTGCTTACCTCGGCAAGTTGGAGCACCAGAGAAGTAAAGGCAGTGTTGTGCCAGCTATCGTGACGCTGGCTCGTTTGCTGCTTAAACTGACGGAGCTCAAGCAGTGCTTGACTGTACAGAGTTTGGGACTGCGTGGGATAGCAAGCATCCGGTTGGGTATATGATGCTGAAGACGTGAGGAGGGCGTTGATGGCAGAATCAAGAGGCTTAAACTGCGCGCGAACCTCGGCCAGGTCGAACAGGCTTAAGCTAGACAAAAGCTTGCAAGGCGACGCGGCCGGTGGGCAAGCTGGCGGCGGCGGAGGGGTGCAATAGAATTCGATGGTGGTGAAGGCGGGAGGGTCAGGCGATGCGCAAGAGCTTGACCTGGAGGAGGAGGCAACTTTGACTGGCTTCTTGACGCCGGGGGAGCTGGTGCGGCTCTTGGGCGCTGTGGGAGGAGGGCTGTTCATCTCAGCATTGTGCGAAACAAAGATGAGGTCACGTTCGTAGCCATCGCACTGGAGGTTGGAGCGCTTGCATTGGCTGCATTCAGGACGGCCGTAGTCGCACTACAGAGGGTTTGTTAGTATTAGGTTTCGTGTGGCTTCTGATTCGTGTCTCGATGTCAAAGAAAGAACATACCTTTATCTTCTTACGACGGCAGTTGTGGCATCTTGGCTTGGTTATGGGTCGCGGCGCCATTGTGGAATATGTGTAGTTGGTGCGTAGTCCGTGCTTGTATTCCGTGTATGTGATGTGTGTTATCCGCTTCCGTGTATATATGGTGGCGTAATATTTGAACTCTGAAGCGCTGGTTTGAAATTGAAAATGATGGTCTGATAGTGAGGAGGGAAATATGTCAATTGACGTGGCGTGAGGCGGCCTTTATCAAGATTACGGTGCTGGCTTTTAATTGTGCATCGTGCACCTTTTTGAGGGAATCCGACGATCCCGTAATATTGATAAAATAAAATAAAAAAGTATGAGACGCTAGCAACTGCCACGCCTCATCTCCTCAGTACCGTAGACCCGCAGGTCTCTCTAACTCCTAACCCCATGTCTTTTCTCGCCTCAAAATCAGCCCTGCCGCCCACGGTGAATGAATCGTCTGGGGGCAGGCGTCGATCCAGAATAAACCGCGCTACGCTCTTAAGTACCCAAAATGGGCAAGTGCATCGCCAGAGTCGGTTTCTGTCAAGTGTCCAATAATACGAGACCGTTGCTAACACGAATAGGGAATAGACGAATTACTTCTTTGGCTCGCCCGCATTATTTACCAAGCCTCGCTCGCCCCGTTCTGCCACCCAGCTGGGTATTGACAGCTACCGGCTCTTGCTGCAGGAAGCCAGTGGCCCTGATCTCCATAGGAAAGTGGCGCCTTTGCTTCCGGCACCCCCACGCCTAGCCCGCCAGTCTTCTGAATACAGCATCATATTCGGTCATAGAAAGTAGAGCGTAATTGGTCAGAGAACCTGAAAAGAGAGCTTGTCCCTGCCGGCACAGTAACTAGTTGCTGAGGCATGTGGGCCACGAACGAGGCTTAACGAGCGGCCGTGGATATTTCTTGACTAGGGTTTTGCAACGTCGGTAATTGTTTCGCTAGGATTGTTTTCATTTTTGTTACCCGACGACTATGTGGTGTTCTATATCGAGTTGTCCCTAGTTGGCACACCCTAGTCGGACAAGTGCGCGCCGAGGTCCAACTATCATCTAGTTACGGTGCTAGCTGCCACATAATCCCATCGGCCAAGTACGGCGAAAAGGAATCAATGTTTCTACATTTAGCCGCAAGGGATTCCAGCCACATCGGCGATGTTGTGTTAGTACTGGCCATACAGATCGCTTGCTTTGAGGCCCTGCATCACGATCCTCGAGAATGCTCACAAAAATGTCGAAATAATATTACGGTTCTTAAATAGGCATCTTAGTCTCAAGCCATATCTTTCACTTATTTCCTCTGCCCAACGCACACTCTTGAATGTGACTCAATTATGGTGCTGTTCCTGCGCAAGGCTCCTTTCATTCGTTCTACTGCACGGCTGACGGCATGGACGTGAGTAGGACGAGGCCGGGTTTCCAGAACCTTGAGTTAGTGTCCAGTACCGTGGTCTTAGCATTGCCGCATCACTGCCGACAGGTTTTAGACGACGGCCAGTTAAGGATTCGAGAATCGACACTTGACAGGGTCATTGAGATCATCCGTTGGGGTGGTCGAAGCTGGCTTGAACGAGCAAGGGGGTCGGATAGCAGACCGCAGGACTGGGGACCGGGGCGTGGCCAGGGACTACACGCTTTCCCTCTTTTGGAAGATGAACGCGATTAGCCAATGACGGAGCAGTTTTGGCCAAGCGGTTGACTGGAGCTTTTGCGGTAACGGACCTGAGATGTAGGGCTGGCTGACCTTGCGACCTTTAGCTTCCGCGCTCAATTTCCCGATCGAGATAAGCTCAGCCATCTCCCAAGGTCGGACCGAAGTGTTAACTATGCAGGGGATCGGCTACTAGAAAAGGCACATTAACGTTTCCGTCAGCACTTGTGACGTATTGGTACAAAGTCGTTTCGAACCGCCCCCCAAGATGTTCTCCCCTATTCTCGTACTTGAGCGGGATCGGAGAGGTATAGCTGCAAATTTGTGTTACATTGTCCACACTGGCATCCTCATGAAGCTGAGTCCGCCGGGGAATTCCTGAGGCTGAAAATGATTTCGGCCCAGACAAGCGAAATCTTTTATAGTTTTTTTTCTATAGTTAACCATCGGAACTGAATTTTCGTTTGTCTCCAGCGCGTTGCCAGTGTCCGACGCCGTGTAGTGAAGTGGCCTCTCGATACTTCACAGTTGTCCCCCAATAGTATCATAACTGGTATTCGAAACTCATGAAACTCATGACCTGCAAATGGTATCTGGTGTGATAGAAAACAGCGATTTCCAGAAAGAGATACCGGGAGCTGCGGGATGTGGTGAGAATGCAGCGAGGAGCTTTCGGCCTGCCCCGCCGCCTCCACGGGCACCTCGTGCGCCTTGTCTTGAAGAATAAAGCTGCATGGGGCATGACGTGTAGAGCTTGAGATACGGCAATAAGGTACAGGAACGGTGTCTGGGATGCGGATTGGTGGACTTTTCTTCATCAGGCACACATACTGTTGTTATGTACTCTCCTGGGATGGGGCCGTATCTGTGTGTATTCGGTCACAGACTAAGACAAATGGCTGTCGGCAGCCCCGAAGTGCCCCCCTCCAAGTTTGCGAATGTGGCTAGAATACGTCACGAGATCATCAATTGTCTACACGTTGAGATTGTGGTTTAATATTATGTTTATCTCGTTCAATCGCTCGTTCTCCAGAGTCTCGTGTTTTCACTTGGCCATGAATTGGACTGTTAAGCTTTGGTCATTTCGAAATCACAGGTGGGACCTTGACGGAGCAAATACGGGATAACTAGGTTTTCTACTTCGTAGATTTCAGCGCCCTTGTTAGCTCGCGCCAAATTTTGAACGAGACAAACGAGTGAGCGAGATATGGTGAGCAGTGCCTCCTCCGTTACTGGGTCCCAAATGTTGTCCCGCCCCTAGATATTCTCATGGTTCAACATAAAAGTTTAATCCTGATGGGGAACACAGATGTTCATATCCATCATGTTCAATTGAAAGACCATCTTAGTAGTCTTTCCGCTGTTTCGGGCCCTGTGTCATTTCTTATTTCATGTCGTTATTGACCATCAGTCACTTGGCTGGTTATGACAGTGCGAGGCTGAACTACATAAACTCCCAGGTTATCAGGCGAGTGCCGGGCGCCAGTGGATCGTTCTTCTTTCGGCCGAGTGCGAGGCCTCTCTTCACTAGTGGAGGTTGACCTCTATTGGTCCTGATACGGAGTTCCTGACAGAATTTCCCGATAAAACGGAGCCAGTACATCTGACCTTGCAAGGTGCCCCGGACCTTGGAAAAGTGCCACCAAAAGCCTCAGTCGAGAAGCGGATTCAGCAACTTTTGCTCCTAACAGTACCGTGCGGGCACAGAGCTGTTGAGAGTTTTATTATTAGCCTGTAAAACAAGGTTCTTGTAGGGAGCCGCTTCCACGGTTGCCCGCGGGCCTGCACTAGAGATGCCAGGTGCTATTTTTAAGTGCGTACCGAGTTCAGCCACAGCTTCAGCGGGCATACGCACGACGTAGCGATGAACCCTCGTTCGGCTCATTCGGATGGTACGGTACGCTAGAAGTATGCAACTGGTCCTAGTTCACAAATGAAAACATAAACTGGTATTCCCGTGAGGAGGGAGAATGTAACGCTCATGATACGAGCAATGACACCGCGCAATATTTATCGTACTCTATAACTGTGCCAGCCTGGTTATTATGCGTCTCCAAGCTGTCAATATGAGCCCACCGAGAGCAGCCAGGGTAGCCAAGGATACAGTTAACAGAGCTCGTGAGTAAGGATGTTGTCTTGGTCAATCTACATCAACACTAAGTATGCAAGCATTGGCGTGACAAGGCCCATCGGTCTACGAAATTGTCTGATGTGTGTTCGCAGTTTTCCATTCCTTCGCAGCTGCTTCGCTACAACGTGAATTGATACCACGCAGCTCTTCGTCGGATGGCTGGCGTTCTATAGTGGAGTTTGGTTCAGTTGACCCGAGTCTCGGACAGAGCGTGGAAGAGACGTGAGATTCACTCAGGAATGATCAGCCAGCCTCCCCTCGATAATGGCATAGCAATTAACCGAAAACTATATTCGCACCAGTGCAGCCTCCATTTTAGAAGCATCCGATTATTTCTGGATGGTCGATTGGTTCGTCTGGACGTGGGTTGCGTCATAATTCATTCAAAGCGTAGCTACTGTAGGGTAGGCCACCGAATGAGCCGAGGCAAACACGGTCGCCATAAATAGGAAGCTCTTCCCTTGTGAGCGAGACAGAACGCATTCTCGCAACAGGGCTTGCAATTTCGCAAACCTCTCAGATTCAGAGTACCACCACATTTTGATCAATGGCGACTGAAATCACAGAACGCCCTCAGCCGGGCCAAAAGACCGCGCTCGTCACCGGTGCGGGCATCGGCGGCATCGGAGGCGGGCTCGCCACGGAATTCCATAACCAGGGCTACTTTGTCTTTTGCGCCGTGCGCCGTCCGGACAGCATCAAGGAGCTCATCAAGCCCGGCATGGTCATTATCAAGCTCGAAGTGACGGACACGGAATCAATTAAGGCCGCGGCGGCCCAGGTTGCCGAGGTCACTGGCGGTACGCTGGACGTGCTCGTCAACAACGCTGGTGTCGCGAAGCACCGTCCGGCGCTGGACGCGGACATTGACGGCGACGTCCGCCACCTCATGGATGTCAATGTCCTGGGCCCCATGCGCGTCGTCAAGGCCTTCTCCAAGCACCTGATTGCAGCAAAGGGCTGCATTGCCAACATTGGCAGCATCGCGCCGATTATGCCGATGCCCTTGTCGACAATGTACAACGCCTCCAAGGCAGCCCTTCACGCATACGGAGATGGGTTGAGCATGGAAATGAAGCCGTTTGGGTATGTAACAGCCAATGCTTACTTTTATTTTGCATTTTCCATTTTGACTACGCCCGATTCTGGCGCAACGCTAACTCCTCATGATAGTGTCGATGTCGTGACCATTCTCACAGGCGGCGTAATAAGCCAGATAAGTACTGGTATGACCTGATAGATCTATTATCCTGTGTCTTGTACCACCATACTCTAACATTGACTTAGGCAAAGATACTGAGAGCCTGCCCGAGGGCTCGCTCTACCAGCCGATTGAAAAGTTTTGGCGTCTTCGCAGGACAGTCTCCAAGGGCGCGGAGGCCCAAACACCCGAAGTTTACGCTCGCAAAGTCGTGAACATGATTGAGTCGAAGAAGCGACCGCTTCAGTTCTGGGCGGGCGGAAAGGCGACTTTCGCTTGGTTCCTCTACCTCCTGGTGCCTTTACGCGTGCGTATCTGGATGATGGCCCGGAGATTCGGCCTGATCGGGTTTGCGCGTGATATTGCCGCTAAATAAGCAATAAATCTGGAAATAAAATTCGAATAATTGAACAACGACCTCTCTGTGATTAGCGTCCTGCCCCCATGCCTGTGCCCTGTGGATCGGCAAGAGCAACGGACAGGCATTTTACATAAATGGTGACATTACGACACTGTGCTTTAATTGTGCATGCCGATCTTATCAACAAATTCACGTTTTCCGTGTCAATCGCACTCGAGTGGTGGGGTGCCAAGGGAGCTTTGTCCTCCCTCAACCCAGTGCACAGCCGCCCGCGTGAAGGGTTCTGAGAGGATGTTTTGCGGGTTACAAAAGTGAGACACTTGGTCCAAAGTCGTTCCCGTCCGCCAGTCAAATGACGTTTAGGCGCCGGCGCTGTGGTTCATGACGAGAGGGAGACTTGGTGCAACCCCTGTTGATCTGGAGATGCGGATAAAAGGGATGATGCCCGTCTCCTCTCCATTCGAGACCCTTTGACGAGCTGCCTCAAATACACGCGACGGCATTAATTTTGTCGGCCTTGTCAGTCATTCGCTTAGCCTTTATCAATCTTTTCTCCTGTTTCCATTTTTGGACTGCAATCCTCCGTCCTTCTCAAAACCATGAAATTTGTATCCTCGGTCTTTGCTGCGGCGCTTGGCGCTGAACTCGTCGCTGCCTCCGCCAACATCATCGGCGGCCAAGTCGCCAAGAATGGCGCTGCGCCGTACATTGTCAGCATCCGTCAAAACGGCGCCCACGAATGCGGTGGAAGCCTTGTCAGAAGCGATCTCGTCCTCACCGCCGGACACTGTCTGATGGATGTCATACCGAGAACACTGACCGTTGTGGCGGGAAGCAATTCAGTGAAGCAGGGCGGCGTTGAGCGCAATGTCTCGAAAGGCATCAGCCACCCCGACTTTGACTCGATCAAGCGAATCAACGACATTGCCCTGCTGAAGCTCACGGAGCCGTTTGATTTTACCGATGCCATCAAGCCCATTGAACCGTTTGAGCATCCCGAAGTCAACCCCGGCACCAACGTCACGGTCTACGGCTGGGGCTACACCAGCTTCCCTCCTGGTCCCAGGCCTGACGAGTTGCACGTTGTGAGCCGCAACACAATCAAGAACACCGACTGCAACGCAGCATACATTGAATACGATGGCAAAAATGTCACGGATCAACAAGTCTGTACGCAGGTGGGCGGCCACGGAACGTGCAAGGGGGACTCTGGTGGCCCGCTGACCTGGATCGACGACGACGGCAAGGTTTACCAGGTCGGTCTTGTGTCGTTCGGTGTCCCTTGCGCGGACAAGTATCCTGATGTATTCACACTAGTCAACCCATACGTGCAGTGGATCAAGGACAACGCTGCATAGCCAGGAGATTTGGGACAGAGTTGACGAGCGGCCCTGTCGCTACAGCCGCGCTTTCGGCATATATATAGAGTTCTCTTTCCATTCCTATATACTATACAGGCACATTCAAAATTGCGATCAAATAAATGTAAAATAAATAAATAATATCCATACCCAAGTCCTTTTTGGTTCGCAAGGACACCCAAACGCCAAGTTCTGCTAGTAGGGACATCATATGTTTACATATCCATGCTCATCAAGTACATTTCTAAGATCCTCATGAACTTGGCCACAAACGCCTCGAGATGGAAAATGACCTTTGTACCTGTCTTGATGCGGTGTTCGTAAAATGCGGACCATCGTACAACCTCACCCTTAAGGCCATCATCAATCATACCCAGAAGCTTGAACGTAAGTGTCTTAAGGATCGTCGTCGGGGGGATGCAGTGTGTCAGCAGGTCGTAAAGCTTCGATCGAACTTGAAGAATGCGAGCAGGCGTGTGTTCGTCCATAATCTCCTTGGCAATCTGCCCAATGAGCGCGTCCCAGTCTGCAGGCGGTATCGGGGTACTGTCGGTAACCTTTTCGCTGTAATGGGAGTCAGCAACACGAACGATTTCGTACACAGCTGAAATATGAATATAGCTGAAACTTACTTTTGGGCGTGCACAGCCTCATACATCAGCAGGGCCTTGCGCAGATTGCGCCCGCTTTCCACTGCTATTCTCTGGTGCAGCCCCTTCACCACACTCCAGTTCTCTTTCTTTGCCGCGTACGCAAGCACGTCACAGATCTGCTCATGTGACGGCGCTGCGACTCGGACAAGCAGTGTTCGAGACCGGATTGGAGCAATAATGTTTGAGGTCGAGTTCGCGAGCAAGATGAGGCGCAAATTGGGCGAGTACTTTTCCATCGTGCGACGAAGCGCAGCTTGTGCATCACGGCTCAAGTGATCGGCTTCGTTGATTACGACAACCTTGAAGCGCTGCTTGGCCGACTGATCAACCTGCTGCGTCTGTGCGACCTCCTTAAGCAGGTCCTGGACAACCACCCTGTCATAGTTTCCGACATCAGAGGGCGTGATTTCTTGGTGGTAGACTGATGCGACAATGTTGAATTCGAGCTTGCGGTTGCTGCTTGTTTGGAAAACACGCGAGTCAATCTTGATCTTCTCCACACCAGGTCCGTACAGCTCCTTCAGCGTCGCTACAATTCGAGTTTTCTTTCCAGCGCCAGATGGTCCGTACACGAGGAGATGGGGGAAGTCGCCGCTTTGAGCCTGTTCACTGGTTAGCTTGGTGTTCGCGTCGGCCGCTGGCGGTGGTGCTTCATACGAGAGAGCGAAGGCGCTCCGTGAGCTCATCGTGATAGGTGAGTGCGTCGAGCGACCTCGGCCTGTGCTTGTCGACAATGAGAGCCATTGCAGTTGTGGTCGTCGGATTGTTGCGTGGAAGTGAGGATGTCTAAAGGGCTTTTTCAGGCTTGGGAGCTGAGACGCGTCGGCGCGTTAAGTGCAGAGGTGGCCCTGGAAGCTCCCCACCAATTGCTGCCTGGCCCGTGCTCCGCTGCAGTCAAACTGCCAGACAATGCAGCAATGTGTGCCTGTTGAAACACCTTTCGGTGCTGTGGTTGGGAATTAGAATTTCGTAAAGGAAAAGTGTTTTTCACTCTTTAAATCTTAAGTAATAGGTAGACAAGTATTGTGCTATACATTTTCCATCCTCTATCGAGACATGTCGCTGCTGGCCACAGCCCTGTGGCATGATAATATACAGTTTCAGATTATACAATGAGCAGATTTATGAGGAAGCCGGGGGTTGGCTGCCGTTGCCAGCCTCAGCAACTGAGGGAGCAGTTCCGACTTCTTCAATGATCTGCGTCGGTGGAAGCTGGCGTCTAGGACGCTTGAGCTCTTCCAGAGTGACGCCGTCCAATTTGGTGATACCGACAACAGGCGCTTCGCCCCTCTTAACGAATTCCCATTGACCTTTGGTTTGTTAGCACCTGTCTTCTGAGACTATCTCAATTAAGAAGTAAACTTACCAGGCAGCTTGTTGCCCGCTAGTCTGAACGCATCGCGAACAACCTGTTCGTGGAGGCGGCCGCGAACCTCAAACAAAATCTGGCTAACTGCCATTCTCGTCGCCCAATGGTCAAAAGAACCCTTTCCCTTACCCATTCTCATCTATGTGGCGTTAGCACTACATTTGAAAGTTCGGGATCGTTTCGCCTCGTGATTGCTAACCTCGTTACCGCTGACGTAGACGCCAATGTTGCAGCACTTGCGTTTATAGAGTCGGTACTTCTGTCCTCGAAGTCGCACTTTAATGGTATCCTCTGCCATCTTCAGCGACTTTGCGCTGATGCGACGCTGCTTGTCCTTCATGCGCAGGCCGTAGTCGCCCCAAATGACAGTGGTCCCCTTTGTCGAGCCTCCAGTAGCCACACGGGGCCGTCCCTTGGCCATCTTCTTCTTTCGGTTGATATCGGGCTCGAGCCATGTTCCAAAAACGGCCGCCGTGGTCGAGAAGGACTTTGGTTGTTGCGCCCAAGCAGTGGACAGGCTGACCGATTGGCGGAGCACAGGGGCTCGGATTTGTCGCAATGGCGAGGGGCTGCAAATTTGAAGCCCCTTGAAGGCATTCGCCAGCGTTGATGATGTGCTGGGCTTCATCGTGGACGGATAAAATGCTATCTGCGTGATGCTTGAGGTGCTCCTGTTCCTGAAGCTCCAGAAAATCTTAGCCTCAGTCCGACAAGGCAGTTTGTCGTGGCCTGACGCATCAGGCGCTAAAATATTTCAATTAAGCAGCCTGGGTGGTCACGCACTTCGCGTCACCTTCGCGTGCACCCTGTGGAGCTCCCGACAGGGCAAGTTCGATGATCCAGGTTGCCAGGCTCCGACCTCTGCCTAGAATCAATCACCAAAAAAGGCTCCAGCTGAGCTGCGATTGATGCGCCTATAAAGTAGACTGCTTTGCATTGCTGCAGTTCGCGCGCAATCGTGTTTTATACCATCCGCAATGCCTGACATTCGATCCTTTTTCACCCCCAAAGGTGGCGCGGCGGTCGCTCCTGTGAAAGCTGAGCCGCCTAGCCAGAAGCCGGACACGAAAAAGAGAAGTTGGTTGCCACGACAATCCAAATTTTAGGTATTGAAGCTAACTAAACGGCAGAAGTTGGCCGTAAGGTCGTTCAAGATAGCGATGATGAGGAGGTGGTTGAGTAAGGCAATTGTAAACCTTCGCATAGCTTCTGACGCTCACACACATACAGAAAGAAACCCGCACCAAAACCAGCACCAAAACCTACCAAGAAGAAGATTGAGTACGTTGTCCTGCATCACTAGAGCGCATCACTGAAGTGCTCATACTAACAATTGGCAGAGACGATGGCGTAGAGATTTCAACAGACGATTACTTCACATCCAACAAGTCGCGAAGCTCCAAGCAGACCACGCCAAAGAAGCCTAAGCCTACCGCAGCTGCAACCAAAGCCGACGTTCCGGTGAGAAGCAGTCCACGAACCAAGGCTTCTAATGCAAAAGCCTCGGCTCCTGCCAACGACCAGCCGGTACCCAAGCGAACTTCGAAACCGTCGAACCGACGAACACGCGATGATGATGACGATGCCTACATGGAAGACGCTGATGAGGATGGCGATGATATCTTCGCTGCCGATATCAAAGGTCGCAAGAAGAGTGACGACGGTTATGAAGAGGACTCTGACGAAGACATGCTCCCTCAGCCGTCGCGCGTCGGGACCAGGGGGAAACAGGCTCAGCAGACAAAGCCCAGTAGTGCAGCTTCAGCAAGCAAAAAGCGAAAAACCCCCGAGCAGGATTCCGACGACGAAGAAGAGGAATTGCCCCGCAAGAAACCAGCGGCCTCAAAGCCTCGCGCCCCTCGTGCGAAGAAGGCTGACGAGCCGGAAGATGCTGCGATTCAAGACATTTTAGACAGCGTTGCGACAGTCCGCCCGCCCACGCCGCCTCCAAAGGATCCAAATGTCAAATTCGACTGGCGGAAAGCCGCAGGGGGTGGAAACGCGACCGTGCAACCTGTTGATAGTGCCGATATCCCAGAAGGCGAAGAGGAGTGCTTGAGTGGCCTCTCCTTCGTCTTCACCGGTGTTCTGCGCACCATTGGTCGCGACGAAGGCCAGGCACTTGTAAAGCGTTACGGCGGAAAAGTTACTGGCCAGCCCAGCAGCAAAACTAGCTTTGTCGTGTTAGGCGATGATGCTGGCCCCAGCAAACTGGCTAAAATCAAATCGTTTGGTATCAGGACCATTGACGAGAATGGCCTGTTTGATCTGATTCGAAAGCTGCCCGCAAATGGAGGTACCGGTAAAGGAGCCCAGAAAGCTCAAGAAAAGAAAAAGGCAGAAGAGGAGAAGATCAAGCAGCAGATCGCAGAAATGGAGGCCGAGGAAAAGGCCAAGCGCGCCGCCGACGCAAAGGCTGCCAAAGCTGCCGCCAGCGTGACCGGTGTTGCAGCTCGCCCTCCACCTCCTCCTGATGTTGCTACTCAACTCCTTACCTCCAAATACGCTCCTACCCAGCTCAATCACATCTGCGGCAACAAGGGACAAGTCGAGAAAATACAAGCCTGGCTGAGAAACTGGCCCAAGGCCAAGAAATATAATTTCCAAAAGCGAGGAGCAGATGGTTTGGGTGGCGAGAGAGCAATCATTATTTCGGGACCTCCTGGTATTGGTAAAACGACCGCCGCTCATCTGGCTGCCAAGCTGGAAGGCTACGACGTTCTCGAGAGTAACGCTAGTGATGCCCGCAGCAAAAAGCTGGTCGAGGCCGGCGTCAGCGATGTCATGAATAACACTTCCCTTCTGGGCTTCTTTGCCGGTGACGGCAAGAGTGTGGACACAACAAAAAAGAAAATGGTTCTCATCATGGACGAAGTCGATGGCATGTCCGGTGGCGACAGAGGCGGCGTTGGCGCCATGGCCAAATTTTGCAAAAAGACAGAGGTTCCCCTGATCCTGATTTGCAACGAGCGACGTCTACCAAAGATGAAGCCCTTCGACCATGTTGCATTCGATATACGATTTAATCGGCCTACCGTCGACCAAGTTAGATCTCGCATCATGACCATCTGCCATCGCGAAGGTTTGAAGCTACCGCCGCCCGTTGTCGATGCCTTGATTGAAGGAAGCAATAAGGACATTCGACAAATTATCAATATGATTTCCACTGCAAAGCTCGATCAGACGAGCATGAACTTCGATCAAGGCAAAGCCATGACCAAAGCATGGGAAAAGCATGTTGTTCTTAAGCCATGGGATATTTGCCAAAAGATGCTAAGCGGCGGACTTTTTGCCCCCGCCAGCAAGGCCACGCTCAATGACAAAATCGAACTATACTTCAACGACCACGAGTTCAGCTTCCTCATGATTCAGGAAAACTACCTTCGCTGCAAGCCAATGGCACTCAACGGCAAGGGTTACAACAAGCGAGAGGAAAAGCTCAAGGCGTTGGAGTTGTTTGACCAGGCTGCGGAAAGCATCAGCGACGGTGATCTGGTGGACAGGATGATTCACGGTCCTCAGCAACATTGGAGTTTGATGCCGACGCACGCCATATTCAGTACAGTACGCCCTGCAAGCTTTATCGCTGGTCAGCTGATGGGTTCCAACTTTACTTCGTATCTTGGAAACCTCAGCAAGACTGGAAAGCTCGGAAGATACATTCGCGAGATACATTCGCATATGCGACTGAAGAGTTCTGGCGATCACAACGAAATTCGTCAGCAATACATGCCGGTCCTTTGGAAGCAGATGATTGATAAGCTTCAACTTGAAGGCTCGGAAGCAGTCTCTGACGTGATTGACCTAATGGACGCATATTACTTGACGCGGGAGGACTTTGATGCTATTCAGGAGCTTGGTGTTGGGCCTATGGATGAAAGCAATGTCAAGATTGAATCCAAGGCCAAGGCCGCGTTTACACGAACTTACAACGCGATGAGCCACCCTGTGCCATTCATGAAGGCTAGCATGAATGTGGCAGCCCCCAAGAAAATGGCCAAAGATATGCCGGATCTGGAAGAAGCTATTGAGGAAGAAGACGATGCTGAAGTGGTGGAGGCACCTGCGGAAGACGATGACGAGATTGATTTCAAGAAGGATAAGTATATCAAACAGCCAAAGGCGAAGAAGGCAACGAAGAAGGCGAAGGCTAAGGCCGATGGTGATGAGGACGACGAGAAGCCAAAGCCAAAGCCGAAGGCCAAGGCTAAAGCGAAAAAATAATGGATGTCGAGAATCTTGTACTGATTGCATGAATTTGGAGTTTTGGTCTGTATATTTTTCGGTCGATGTATTAATTGGTTAGGAACAGGCATTTGTTAGAAAATATGAGATGGTTTGTTGTATTATCGGCGATGGCGACTGTAGAACCCAGCGAATCAACCAGAATTAAAATGACGACGACACGCTGAGTAGTACGAATAGTTTATTTAGCATTAATATACCGTAATCTTCCTATAAGCAAAGAACGAAACAAGAAAATAGGAAACGAGTAAGTAAAGAAGTATAAATAAATAAATTCATATACTCTAGGCATCCGCCTACAGGCGGCGGCTTGCTAACCCAGCACAGCAGGCACCTGTCGAAGCGCCGTTGCCACCTGGGTCAGTGAAGTGACACGTGCGATAAGTGCTTATCGAAGCGACCACGTCTGCTCTGCAGGCATGCCACCTTGCAGTGCGACAACGCGAAAGAGCTCCGCTACATTGACAATTCCAAGCTTCGACAACCACAACCACGCCATTCTCTATTTACGTCAGTCTTTTGATAGACTAGTGACGACATCGACTTGCGGACGGCAGCAATTGTCGGGTAGAGAGGACAGCTAAAGCTTCCTGCCCCACCCCTATTTGGCTATCCCTGAGCTTTGGAGTAGCGAACACTTGACAACGAGCTGCGCGCTACGAACGAGCCGCGAGACGCACGGAAATCGAGCGAGCGCAGTTGAAAACCGAAATATTTCCCCATTTTACGCAAATTATATCGAGCGGCCGAAGGCTGAAGGGCAACCGGGATCAACATGTTCTTCCTCGGTAACTTGTTCTACGTCAGTTGCCTCCTGATCAATGCGGTGGCCATTCTCTCAGAGGACCGCTTCCTGGCGCGCATAAACCTGTCGCCCGGATCCCACGATCCCGGTTTCGGCGCCGGCGCGGAGCCGCAGAGCGTGCAGGCCAAGATTGTGCACCTGATTGCGAGCGTACGGACGTTGATGAGAAGTAAGTAGAGCTCGGGGTTTGGACGGCGCGCAAAACGGGCATATCGAGGAGCGAAAACGCTAATGAATACGGGCAGTGCCGCTAATAATCGCCAATACGTTGATTATACTGTATGAGCTGATTCTGGGCTAAGAGAGGGAATACCGACTAGAAACGAGAAACGAACAGAAAAACAAGAGACAAAATCACGATGGTTAGATGACAAAGGAGGGAGGCATGTTGATGGCACTAAAGCGAATCAATTTTTTCCGGCTTGCAGATAATAATACATAAACTTGGAGTAAATGGTGGTACAAGACGATGCAATCAAGGTCGCCAAAGACTAGATAGCTTCTAATACAAAGGGCATATATACAGCTATACCCTGTCGAGTTCCCCTGTCCAAAGTAGACTTTCGCTGTTCTATCCATCTTTTTTCTATTTGTACAAGAAAGGGAAACAGAGAGAAACAAATTATTTTCCCGGCCATTTCAGCCAGTTTGCCATGCAAACGTTTTTCTTTCACCATCTTTTCGAGAATCACCATCATGAGAGGAGCATTAACACATCGTGTCAGACCCAACGCCGGCCCAATATGTATCCCAGAAATTTGTTGTTAATATTACACGTGGAGGGGGTCATTGCTCAAGAGCAAAACGTCCCTCGCACATTTTCAAAACGCAAACGTTGATGCAGTTCTATCTGCACTTTGTTTTTACGCGTTCTTGACGACGCCGACCTTGGCGGCGCGGAGAACGCGGCCGTTGAGCTTGAAGCCCTTTTGCTGGACAAAGAAGACGGTGTTGTTGTCCTTGTCAGGCTGCGGGGTCATGAAGGTGGCCTCGTGCTCGTTGGGGTTGAACTTTTCGCCGACGGGCTCGAGGCGCTCGAGGCCGTGCTTGGCGAGGGTCTGGATGAGGATGTTCTCCGTCATCTTGAGGCCCTCGTACAGGTTGACGAGCTCCTTGATGTCGTCGTTCTTCTCGGGGGCGTTGATCTTGTCAGCGGGCACGTTGGCCAGCGCGCGGTCGAGGTTGTCGACGCTGTCGACGAGGTCCTTGGCGAACTTTTGAATGGCAAAGTCGCGGGCCGTCTTGACCTCGCGCTGGGTGCGGTCCTGGAGGTTGCGGAAGTCGGCGACGGTGCGCATGCACTTGTCCTGTTACGAGAAAACGTAGTTAGTATCGAGCAATGTCGAATTGTGCGCTGGCGCAGGCGTGGTGCGACAAACCTTCCACTCGCGTGCCTCGGCGTCCTTGGCCTCGAGGCTCTTCTTTAGCTCCGAGACCTCATCGGAAGCTTCCGAGGACTCGGCCTTCTTCTCCTCCGTCTTCTCCTCCTTGGCCTCGCTGTACCACCGCGACGCGGCGGGCTGGAAGGATCTGAAAGCTGGCGTGGCGACAGCGTAGGCCTGCGGGCGCGCAAGGAGCTGGGCGGCGGAGGCTCGGGGCGCAACGCGCAGAGATCGGGGGACAGCGGCGATAGCTTGACGCAACATTGTGAATATTGGGTATATATGTGTAGAGAAGGAGGGCAAATGAAATTGATACGGCAATTGAAACGCAAACAAAAAGAAGATGCGCAGGGAAATAAAAAGGGTGCAGCTGCTTCGTTCGGGGAAAATAGTATGGGAATGTGACCTTTCAGAAAATTCAATGCAGCTATTACGGCGGTTCGCTCCGGTTTAGGGGAATAATTAGGCGTGCAAGGGTGCTGTCTTGGCTGGCGGATCAATGATTGGCCGAGAGAGGGACTTTCGGCGGGCCGGTAGAAGCCTCCAGCAACTCGAGGCGCAGAGGCCGATGAGCGCTAAGCCACAGCTGGCACTTCGCTGTAAGCTGCACCTTGCAGTGGCTGGTGAAGCTCTGCGACTGAGCCACACGCCCAAAGGCGGCGGCGGCCCTTACGTCCCGCCGTGGCAACCTAGAAGCTCACCATCCACCCTTTGATGCTCTCGTCTCACCATCATCAATTCCACCCTTGACGGAAATCAATCGCGACAAAGAACGCATCCAACGACCGGGGATCCTACGACGCGAATCTAGGTCTTTCTTCTTGACGCATTCACGGCCCTTTCCGATTCTGCCCGCCACTCGATACCCCAATCAACAGCACAAATCCAACGTCCCTCCAAAATGGCAGCCGGCGACTCGAGCCGGGTCCAGGAAGCCCAGAAGATCGCAAAGACAGAGCCCAGAAAAGCCGAGGCGGTTTACAAGGAGATTGTGTCCCAGGCCCCCGCCGCGACTTCAGATGCCGCGACGCGCGAGTACGAGCAAGCTTTAATCAGCTTGGGAGAGCTGTACAAGGATGAGAAGTTAGTTTGCCGCCGAATCGCCAGCCGAATGATGGAAGCAACTGTATGCTGACAGGTTTTTTCTATCAACAGGAAGTCACAAGAATTGGTAGAACTCGTACGACAGAGCCGTTCAGTTCTGTCCTCGTTTGCCAAGGCAAAGTCGTCCAAGCTCAGTGCGTTTTGCCTCTTGCCCGCGCCAAGATTCTTTTCACTAATTTAGTCCACGCAGTCCGTCAACTCCTTGACCTCTTCAAGGAAATCCCCAATAGCACCGATATCGAAGTCGCCGTCACAAAAGACTGTATCGAATGGGCCACAGCCGAACGCCGAGCGTTCCAGCGCCAGGATCTCGAGGTCCGCCTGGTGGCTCTACAAATGACCAAGCAGTCGTACTACGAGGCTCTCACACTCATCAACGGCCTGCTCCGTGAGCTCAAGCGCCTGGACGACAAGTTGCGTCTTGTCGAAGTGCAGCTTCTGGAATCTCGCGTCTACCACGCCCTCGGCAACATCCCCAAGGCCCGCGCCGCCCTCACGAGCGCACGCACGAGCGCCGCCAGCGTCTACACGCCGCCGCTGCTGCAGGCGAACCTCGACATGCAGAGCGGTATGCTCCACGCTGAAGATAAGGACTTCAACACTGCCTTCTCCTACTTTATCGAGGCCCTCGACGGCTACCACACCCAGGACGAAGGTCACAAGGCTCAGGCCGCCCTGCAGTACATGCTGCTCTGCAAGATTATGCTGAACCTCGTCGACGACGTGAACCAGCTCATGACATCGAAGCAGGCTGTCAAGTACGCGGGCCAGAACCTCGAGGCCATGAAGGCCATTGCGCGCGCGCACGGCAACCGCTCCCTCGAAGAGTACGAGCGCGCCCTCTCCACCTACCGCTATGAGTTGGGCAGCGACGCCTTCATCCGCAACCACCTCCGCCGCCTGTACGACGCCATGCTGGAGCAGAACCTGATCAAGGTGATTGAGCCGTTCTCGCGCGTCGAGATTGACCACATTGCCAAGATGGTCGGCCTGGATACGCAGCAGGTGGAGCGCAAGCTGTCGCAGATGATCCTGGACAAGGTCATTATTGGCGTCCTGGACCAAGGCGCGGGCTGCCTCATCATCTACGACGAGACGCACCGCGACCAGTCGTACGACGCGGCGCTTTCGACAATCGACAAGCTCAGTAATGTTGTGGATGTTCTGTACACTAACCAAGCCTCTTTGCTGGAGTAAAGGGAGGGAAGATTTTCTTAGAACGCAGGCGCCTGTGTAGAGGATTAGAAATCTCATTTACTCTTTAAATAAACTGTTAATCATAACCCCAATGGCTGATGTGATTTGTGGAAGTCATTTGTAGACAGTTACAGGTCCTGGCTGGCTACTTACTTGGCAGCCTGCTTGTAATGGTGGGCGGCATGAACAAACTGAAAAGAAATAAGCGAGACGAGGCTAGTAAAAACCAAGACTCTCAGCAAATTCATACTATGTTGTCTTACACAATCGATCTCATAGACGTGTCTTACCGGTTCGACTAATACGAGTGCATACTTGGTGTGACACAAGATTTAGGCGCGGCAACCTGATGAACAAGCAGCCCTGCAAACGCTCAACCGGCAAACAACACCAACGGCGCAACCTGCCGTGTTTCTCCATCCTCCCCCAAACCAGCAGAATGCAGGTTAACATCTGAAAAGGCATCGAATGATTTTGATGGGCCAACTGCGCCTTGTTTCGTAACCCAACATGGGCCAAGGACGCGCCCTCTTCCAGTGGAGCTGCCATGCCCGAAGCAGTCACATCTTTGACGCAAAGTTGGTGCTTAGCTAGCGAATCAGCCGTGCCCAGCGCAAGTGCCAGAATGCAGTCCCACTGCCGAGCGACGCGGCATCCCCAAATTATTATGACTTGCGTTGGCTCCCTGGCCCAGACCGGGCCTAATAAAGTTTGAAGTGTGCAAATCGGGGTCCCCGGCCGCCGTTCTGGCTCTCCCGCTCCGCTTGAGAAAGGACCGCCAACTTTCGGTGTCCCAGTACTTTTACTTCTTTCATTCATTCATCTTTTCTTAGAGACAAATACGAATCAAATCCACGGTCGCCTGCCACCGGTGAACACAAAAGCATGACGCTGGTTTAAAAGCACCCTCACGCGCCAACGTAGCGATGCATCCCATGCTGGACCACGAGCAGCCTCACATTGTCGCCGCCGCGAAGCCGCGCTGGTTGAAGAGCCCGCTCGCTTCCGACCGGCTGCGGCGCCCGTCCGAGGCACACCCGCACGACCAATTGCTATTCAAAGAACACGCCGAATGTGCCGATACTGACGAGGACGGCCTTTACAGCGGCTATCCTCCCTTCCGACGAGTTGCGTTTGAGCCCGCCCGCTCCCCCGTCGTCGCCAAAGCGAGCGCCCGTGAAATGCACAAAACCAGCTAACGAATTGGACTGTGGGCAGTACGACGAACCGACTCTGCTAGAGATTTTCTACGATTTATTCTTTGCGGCGAATTACAATGTCTTTGCGCAAAACCAATCCGTTACCAACCACCAGCGGTTTAAGGCCTACGTAGGCTACTTTAGCCTGCTCTGGGGCACTTGGTTCGTCGTGACGCTCTATGATGTGCGTTATGTGACGGACAGTATTTTCGGTGCGTGCTCCCCGTCTGCGATTTCATTCTCCGATCAATTTGCATCCTAACTACGAAACACAGAGCGCGTGGCACGAGCCGTCCAACTCGGCGTTCTCGTCGGCTTCACCGTCGTCGCGCCGAATTTCGACCCCGAGGAGCAGAACCAGTCCACCATGATGACAATGTGTAGGTCGCCCTTCTCTCAATCCCCCAAAAAATGGACATCGGCTGACAGAGCAAGCCCTCATACTATGCGCCTCGCGCGTCTGCCTCGCCATTGAATACGCGCACACGCTGGCGCAAATCTTCAAGTACAAGCGTGCGCGACGCCCGCTCTACATCCAGATCGCCATCAACCTCATCAGCGCGGCCGTGTACCTAGGCATCACGTTCCGCTTCGAAAAGTACAACAGCCGCGTCTACATAACGTGGTACATTTTCACCGCCGGCGAAGCCCTCCTGAGCCTCGTGCTTTCCAATTTTTGGAAGACACTGAGCTTCACGCGCACGCACTTGATGAAGCGTCTTAGTCTGATTACCGTCATGATTCTCGGTGAAGGCATCCAGACGGTTGCACAAAACATTGCGACTATTGTGAAGACGCCAGAGGCATGGAGTAAGTTGCCTGTTCAAGAAAAACTAGTAGAGCCAGCGTTGACCCGCCTCCAGACCCTTATACCATTGGTGTCATCACCGCCGCGACAGCCACCATCTACTGCATTTTCCTCGTCTACTTTGACTGGATGCGCCACCTTCACCTCCCCGCGCTGCGCCAGCAACTCTGGACCGCCCTGCACTACCCCTTCCACCTCTCCCTCGTGCTCTTCATGCAAGGGTTCACGCAGCTCATCCTCTGGGGCAAAGCGTTCAACGTCTTTAACCGCATCGCCGGCGGCTGGCTCTTCGACTTGGACCCCTCTGACCCCTCTGACCTGACCAACATGACCAGCCGCGCTATCGCCAGCTCACTGGCGAACAGGACGGGCGAGCTGTTCACCCTCTACCCGCCCAAGTACTCCGAGGCGAGCGCCGTCGTCAACGCCTCCATCGCCAACATCTCGACGATTCCCGACACGCTCTGGCCGAAACTGCAGGATGTGGCGCGCACCGGAAACGAAAGCGTTCTTGACGACGCGTCGCTTGAGAGCCTCTTTCGATTCGGGGAGCAAGCTGCCATCATCGTCGCGACGCTGGCCAACAGCGTACTCACGTCTTTCAACATTGATCTGGCGACCGAACTGAAGAAGAAACACCCCGGCGATCCCAGCGCTATCAAGTCGTCCGAAAACCAACTCATTTTAACTGACAGAACGCTTCAACGTTCGCGACTCATCGTACGTCTCCGTCTTACACTGCAATGCGTTTTTTTATGCATCTCTAACATCAATGTGTTCCAGTTCGCCTACACGTACGTCGCCTGCGGCTGCGCCCTCATCCTGCTCGTCTTGATGGCGCTCGTCTCGCGCATGGCGCCGCTCGGCCGCCTCCCGCGCCTGCGCTTCATCGTCTGCGCGCTCGTCGGCGTCGGCATCGGCCTCACCGCCGTGCTCTTCTTCGCGCCCAACAAGACCGACGACTTCCTTGCGGGGCCCTGGCCCATCCCCACGATCCTGCTTGGCTGGTTCCTCGCCACGGTGCTCGTGCATCTCCGCGGCGGCAGTCGGGCTCGGTCGGCGCTCGACACCGTGAAAAACGTCTTTAGCCTGTTCCGGCCGAGGAGAAGAAGGAGATCGGAGAAGATGACAGCGGAGGCGGAGGAGCGGCGGGAGGAGGATGCGGATAGTCAGCGCGTGGCGCTGAGGTTCTGGGCACCGACGAGGGAGAATACAGGCCTCTCGGCGGCGGGGACGCTGCAGAACGCGGGCGATGGGCAACGGCCACTATCGCTCAGGCCTCTGTCATCCAACGCAGGTCTTGGGTCTGAACCGCCCAGCCCCAGATCTAAAGATCCAGATCTAAAGTTTTTAGAACCCGACGGCAGCAATCAAGTATAAGCTTGAATGCCCCGCCAATATAACACATTTGGAATTCACATTACAATCTAAATCAAGTTGCACGTGATTGAAAGTACTGTAATTGCAAATACCTATTAGGAGTATAGACTAGGAACCTCTACATAGCGATCGTCATTCATCACCTCCCTTACTGCCTTTGAAAACTTGGAGCCTTCACCTTGCGGCAAAAAGTCGGAAAGTTCGCGCTTAACTCGTGCTTGCCGAGTCTTGCCGTTTGCTGCCCTCATCGCGAACCGTGGATAGTGCTCTCCTTCGACCATGGTAGACGCACAAACCAGTGCCGCCGCTTTTGTGTCGCGCGTTGGCCGGACACATGGGGCTGTTTGGGAGATGCTCTGGTACGTCAAATTCAAATTTTGACATGTTGTTTGCGTCTCCGTGTCGGACCGGTCGTTGCGGCTTGCCTTCCCACCACTCTCTCGACGGCACAGCCATGCTCATGCGGTGGGCGTTATATTTCGGAGTTGCGTATGAAAAATTCATGGCAGTCACATAACTCCCAGCGCTGGCTGTCTCGATCTCGGGAGGGGTCAGTGAAGAAAAGAAGCCGCGGGGCTTGCCGTCGGCAGTGTCTTCGTCCATTGGAGGTGTGCTCATACGCACTGCTTCCTGCTGGGGGTTAGGTCAAGAAAGAGATCAACGTCGCTTGAGACATACGCCACCTGGAAAAGTATTTGTAATCCATTTGTGATTTAGATCTGCGGCAGTTAGAGCCATGCCGACAGTTCCATGTCCCTGAACTTACAAGTAGCATTATAAGCCATCAATGGCGAGGCAGGCGGGGTGTCGCCCCGGAGAACCTCTCTTATCGAGCTGGATACGCTGCTAAAGGTGGCAGTAGAATCTTTGCGATTCCATGGCGCGCGTCCGAATATTTTCTTTGTTTTCTTGCCGCTGCCGAATTCATCACGCAGCCAGGTTCCCGTCTTGCCCAGACCTGGCACAGCTTTTTCGTGGTGCGGATGAACCTCTGTGGGAGAACCCTGAGCGCTTCTAGCCACCTCTTCATCATGCCAATTCTTCTAATTCACATTTAGACAATCAGACGAGACGGCTTCTGCTAGGGTAAAACTCACGGATTTATGTTTTCTTGAACGGAATTTAGCTTCGACATGATGAAGGAGTTTATGCCATGTGGCATGCTTTTCCGAATTTGCATGCTCAGTTTCAATATTGATATCCACGGTAATATCGGCCACTCTTGGCTGCGAGGGTTGAGACGTTGTCGACACTGGCGTCAGTCGCGGTGCTCGGCTGGCGCGACGAGATGTTGGGACCTGAACAGGTCGCTGCAGGGAAAGAACATGGGCCGATTCAGATAAATACGGACTAGAAGAGTGTTGTGGATGCAGTTGTTTATCCGCAGACATTGATGACATTGGCGACGCGTATGAAATGTCTCTCGCATCTTGCTCACTGGTCGATTTTGTCGAACGAGAGCGCCACTTCCAAAAGCGAGTGCTCGATATACTCCTCCTCCGCATTAAAGAAGGCTGTCTCTCTGCCCAGTAGCCTTCGGGAAACCATACCTATTCGTATCCATCACGCGGCGGGCGAGGGGGGTCGACTCCAAATGGAGGAGATGGGCCGGCGTGTGGCGAAGGCGCAATCGCGGGAGACGAGGCCGAATCTGCAGTGGTGCCGACAGCACCAAAAGGCTGCCATCTCGCTGGGCCGAGACCCTCGTCTATACCCGTTGCCGATGGTGAGAGAATATTCATGAAGAAAAACGGCGACGCTGATGAAAATGCTTGCATGGGAAGGTTGAAATAGCTAAATTGCAGCGTTGGTATTTGGCTGATAAGTGCGCGCTGGTTTGCGACCTACTTTGGCTCTCGAGCTGCATTTGTATTAGGTGACCATGGTTGAGGAAGCAATGACTTCGTCATTGCAGCCGAAGTCTGGTCCCCAATCCACGGTCCGAGCTGGTCGTGCAAAAAATGCCTAGCTGGGGTGAAGTACAACGCTGGATTATGTTAAGTAGAAGCAAAACCGCAATAAAAGCGCGACTGCGAGCGCTGAAGATTGCGGAAAATTCGTAGGAGAGTAGGTTATCGTCAAAGCATGCGACCCAGAGCACAATGTGTGTCGCATGCAATCATTCCGGCATCATGGTGGGGTCTGGTTGTGCAGTGACAAGAGGCAGGAGCACATGATAGTGATGAGCCTTGGCAAGTCAGGTTGAGAAAGAACTTGTACAAAAGAATATATTGAGTGTGCGTGGTTGCTATATAACACGCATGTTGAAATTTTCCCAACCAAGAAAATGACGCCAAAACTCCCCGCAAAACATGCAATCATGACTTTTCCTGCGCTAGCTATGTATATCGTTTAATCAATCAACATGGTATCGTCGCCATCGAGAGCCTCGCCTTCGGGCTCCAGCGGCACGCCGCGACCTCTGCCGGCAAGCAGTTCTCGGCGGACTTCGGGGCCAATGGCAGAGTGGCCATGGGTCAGGAGCAGATCCAGAAGAGCCTCGCGCTGGTCCTCGGTAATATCGCCCTTGTATCGCTGTGCAAAGACGAGAAGGCCCTGATGCCAGATGACGGGCAGCTTGGTTCTGATGTCACCGGAAACGCCCGCCATGGCCTCATCCTCTTGGACCGAAGCTGGGTCGACGCTGCGGAAGCGGAGGAAATGGAAAACAAGGGCGTCGATGGCCTGGTACGGCAGAGCATACTTCTTCTCGAGAAGAGTCTTCAGGAACAGGTTGGTGGCGCCGCCGCCCTCGCTGTTCTGTGAGGCCTCTTGGGCAGCAATGTCGCAGAGTCCCTTGATGGCCGCGGCGGAGTGGAGAACCGGGATGGAAATTCTCGCCAGGACGGCAGAGATGATGTGCGCCTCGCGGATGGTGCAGGTTCCGCTGCCGACAAGAGGGAAAAGGAAGCCCTTGAAAAATGCAGAGGGCTTATAGAGACCCTTTTTTAACGAGTTGAACAGGTGCACGTTGAGTTTCTTGGTTTCGTAGATGTCCTCGCGGACCTTTTCGAGCACAACCATCTCCAGGAAGCGCTGGACGACGTGGGGCTTGGCCGAGACGAAGATGCGAGTCGCTTGGTAAGTGGCGTTGGGTGTCCATCGCTCAGGCTTGGTGATGTCGATAATGTCTTCCCAGTGAGGGATCGTGGGAAGAATCTTGAAAGGCTTGGGGAGGGGGCCGGACTTGTAACGGGAGAGAATCTCACCAATCCTGGGCGGCTGATTAGCAAACATGTAAGGCCCTCGCTGCCGTACAACTTACTTGGTGTAGACTTCGACAACCTTGGGAGGAATCTCGTAGTCGTCCTGAGGAGGGGCGACTTCGCCGCCGCGCTCCTGTCGGGCCTCGTGCTGAGCAATCTTTTGGAGAATCAGGTCGGCGAGGTTGGTAGGCTCCTCATCTTGTTCGTCACCCGTGGGCTGACGGTCCCAGCCGTGTTTCAGCAGGTCGTCTTCCTCGTCGGGCATAAATTTGCGGTATGTCTCCAGGTCATTGGGATCGACCTCAATTTCCTCTACCTCTTCCTCCTCGTCGCCCCAGGCCTCGTCGTCGTCGCCGTACACCTGGGCCTCGTCTTCGAGGTCACCGAAGCGGGAGTCGTAGCCAAAGTTGTCAATGGTGGGAGGCGGCACCATGGCACCAGCGCGCTCGGCATTGTCCTCCTCGGCGAGCTCGCGACCAATACGGAGAATGTTCTTGGACGCTTTCGAGTCGACAAAGGCGTCGCCGTCTTCGTCATCGTCATTCTTGGAGCCCTTCTTGCCGGGCTTGTTGCGGAGGATGCCCGTGGCGAGGATATCGTCCTCGAGGGGGTTGTGACGGCGAGAGCCGCGGTTTGCGGTGGGAGTCGTCGCCTTTGGCATTTTCGTGAATTTTTGCAAGAACGTGGCCTGTCTTCTGCGTCGATGTGCTCTTGGTAGCGTAGATAGGCGGTGCGACGAAAAGTTGCGGCCGAAATACAAAATTTTGTGTCTGGCGGGCAGTACTGCCACCCCTCTTGCTTAAGAGGGTTTAGCGTGTTGGCAAATTTGGCGACTGTGCGCTGACCGCCTTTGGGCTCGTTGTACACGATGAAGCGATGAGGGACATGCGCCGGCGGCAATGAATTTTTATTTAATATTTTACGAACTCTAATTTGTCTAAAGATTTCTTATGCATTTATTGAATTTTTCCTGCGGTCAACATTAGTTTTTTCTGCGACTTCAGACGTAGATCCTACATCCCACTGCCCATTCTTCTAGAAGTCACCACGCCGCTCACTGTAAACCGCTGGCTGCCCCACCAAAGACCAAAAAATGGCCCCTCCAAACATTTATCATTGCGACAGTTGCTCATTGCTACTCTTTCAATTACATACAGATCTGCCGGAAAAGGCCTTGTACAGTATAATAACTCATTATTTGAATCATCGCCAAAATGCCGACTGAGCTCGAAGAAGTACGTCTCAAAATGCCCAAACACAAACCCCATGCTAACCATTGCGCAGCTCGTGGGTTTCATCACCCACCAGAACCCTCAGATCCGGCTTCTCGCCACTGAGAATCTGGTGCCTTACTCTCTCTCAGACCCCAGCATCTTCAAGGTGGATGATATGAGACCGATTAAGAACCTGAAAGTCCTGTTGAATGATCACAGTGTATGTGGACTTTCTATACTCATGCACATATACATGACCGTTGCTTACACATCTCATAGCAAGTCGCTGAACATGCGCTGAGCAGCTTGATAAACCTGTCTGGTGACCCAGATGTTCTGGAATGTTTGGCGTCTGACGATAAGTTTCTGGATCTGGTCTTGTCATTTATCGTGGTATGTCTTCAATCCCCTTCGAACCAAGCCGGCCGGTTTCGCTAACAAGACCGCAAAGGGCCCCAAGGAAGAAAACGCCAATCTTTTGGCCATGGTTTTGGCCAATATGACGAAATCAGACAGCCTCAAGCGCATCTTTGATAAGAAGCAAGAACCACCAAAGGAGCTGGGTTCTGACGACTGCATTCTGAACCAACTCATGGACCTCTTCGTCAAGGGTCAGAGCGGTTCTTACAACTCCAAGGCCGACTTTGACTACCTTGCCTATGTTTTCGCCGATTTATCCAAACACGACGATATTCGCAAGTACTTTATCACCGAGCAGACCTACGACAAGGTTATCCCCATCACCAAGCTCAAGGTCTTCACCGAGCACGAATCAGACATTCGCCGCAAAGGTGTCGCCAGCACGCTGAAGAATGTCGCCTTTGACGTAGACTCGCACCCATCATTCCTCTCTACCCAAGGAATTGATATACTTCCCTACATTATGTTGCCCATCACCGGCAACGAGGAGTACGACGTGGATGAGACCATGAACATGCTTCCCGACCTGCAGCTGCTGCCGCCGGACAAGAAGCGCGACCCTGACAACACCATCGTCCAGACACATCTCGAGACCTTGCTCCTGCTCACCACAACCCGTCTGGGACGTGATTATCTGCGCGAGGTCAACATTTACCCTGTTGTGCGCGAGACGCACTCCAGAGTCAACGACGGGGAGGTGCAAGAGGCTTGCGACAGGCTCGTGCAGGTGCTCCAGCGTGATGAGGAGGGCGAAGGCCAAGAACTTGACCAGAAGAGAATCACAGAGCTGGCAGATGATGAAGAGGAGATTTCTGAAGTTTAAATGAGCATATGATACGCATTGGGATCTGGATAGATAAAACTGGCGAAATGGGATTTCGGTCGATTCCTGTCCGACCAAAAAGCAGAATAACTAAACAGCCACTGTACATAGAAACAAATACCAAAAGTGGCAATAAGGAAACAGGTTTGAATCTAACTGGCCGTAAGGCCAAAGCCATCGTTGCTCACAACCTTTTTCAGCGGACTCGGCGCCCCCGCCGCCGCATCGTCGGCGATGTCTTCTTCCTCTTCTGGTAACATGAACGTTACCCCGAGGGGACTGACGAGGCTATTCGGCGAATAGCCATTTAACTCATAGCTGCTCCCCAGACTAAGGGCAGATACAAGCGATAAATTATGTGTCCGCCGCAACGACGGGTGCGACGGCGGCGGCATTTGGTCGCTGCTGCTGCGGGCAGCCGTGAGGACGGGCCTACCACTCGAATGCCGCAAAGAATAGACAGCCGAGCCGGATTATGTCGCCAGCGGTGCGAGTCCCGCGCTTTGATGCACCGCGTCTGCAGCTGTGAGACCTGTACCGGGCAACTCAGCACAGGAAGAAGTATCTATGGAGAGTGTTAGTGTGCATCAGAGGTAGACACTTGCGGGCGTGAGAGTTGAGCTTACCTCCAAGTTCGCTTATTATCTGCGTATTTTCCATCTCGTAGCATGTGACGGAAGACTCGGTCACAGTGCTATTATGTAGTGTCTCGGCAGAAGAACCCTTCGTAACAGAATTGTCACTGGTGAGCGACGACTTTGGCAAAGTGTGGCGCCTAAACCAGCAAAACAAGCACCCAGGCTTGCTTTTATGAGAAGATGTATCAGGGCCTTGTCGAACAGTCTTTCGAAATCGCCAGATACCATACGCAAGAAAAACGCCTGTCAGCACAACGAGTCCAAACACAACACCCAGTGTTGGGGCTACCCAGCGTGCCACCGTGGTAGACTTGTGGGTTGTGACGGGAACCGTTTCGTTCCTCGTAGAGGTGGGGGAGTATGGCCAGTAAGGTTTAATCTTGTTAACATCGTACGGCGTGGCAAAAACATCTCCGAGAGCTGGCGTCGCCCAACCATGTGGTACTGGCGATATTGCCATGGCGTGCCCAGACCTGTTGCCGCCGATGACCGCCTGGACCTTCTCATGCACACCATATTCGCCATACGACGCAGGATCATACTTGTCCATCCACGTGCCGCTTGTCAGATTGAACAACACGATGGGCCCATCCTCCAGACATGTCAGAGTGCTGCCCTTGAGAGATGTGTAGCCGCCAACAACCATCATCTGGTCGGGGTACGGTAGGAAGCACTTGTGACCGGCACGAGCATGGCTTGGTCTGCCGTCGCTGATTTTGGTCCAGGTGAATGAGGGTAGAGAAAGCACCCAGACGTCATCGTAGAAATCGCTCGTCGAATGTACGCCATCAAACCCGCCGTAGTAGTAAATGTTGAAGCTCGATCGATCCGCGGCGGGGGCGACGACCGCACAGCCTCGCGTTCTGGTACCTGGTCCGGCTGTAGTCGGTTGCTGATACCAAGTGTCGTTGGCAATGTCGTAGACATCAATCGTATTCATAAAAATTGGACTTTCCTTTTCCTTTGAGATATCAGCGACCAGTTTCAAGTCTCGTGATTATAAGGCGACTTACACAAAGAGTTTGGTTCGGCGAAACGTGGATGGGTGAAGCCCATTCAGGATACACTACCCCTCCAAGTGCTACCAAGATACCCTGCTCTCCAACAGGCACCCATACCAGTTCCGGGTTTGCTCTGGCTCTGATGTGGCTCGGCAAGGTCAAGTTGGTCCACTTCTCGCTTGACGAGCTTGACATGTCCAGTGTGATGAGTGTGTTCGAGGGAGCGGACGCTTGAGCATCGGGAGAAATGGCTGCATTCCAAGAGAAAGGTCCCCGATTTGGCGTTGTTAATCCTGAGAAGTACCAAGCTTTGTTTTCTGATGGTGCGCTAGCGGCGCCTCCATATGCAATGTATCGTGTGACGCCATCAGGCAGCCGCCTCGTATTGAAGCCTGGCTTCCATAATGGTGTATCCGATCTATATGTGTACGCCTGATATTGGAGCACTTCATCTCCTGGAGGGGAGCTGTGTAAGTCTCTGTCTTGGAAAACGGCCCCGCCATATAGAAAAAATTCTTCGTCGTTGGCAAGGAGGGCTCCGTCATAGTACGTCGGCGCGTCACTATTTGCGTTGCCTTCACCACCGCGGGCTTTTGACAGACGCCCGTCAAGCAAAATCCCAGTTATGTTTGTGGCGTGATCAAAGAGCTTGCTCAAATTGTAGGAGAGTATCATTCCTTGGGAATTCCCTGAGCATAGTTATGACAGGTCAGCGATTTGTGTCATAGATCATATTATTGGACGACGCACCTTGATTCGCGGCAGGGCCGAACGTCCCATTTTCTAGACCAGCAGTCCACCAAATTGAGCCGCCATCGATATATATGGCATCTCGCACCAATGCCGCTATTATGAAATGATGTTAAGTTTTGTCGTGTGGGGATACGGTTCGCCGGTGCCTACCTCGAGGCTGGTTCCACACGCAGATTGTTGTATTAATCTGCCCTGGGACCCAATCACCAAACTGTGCCCTAACAAGTCCAACTTGTAGGATAGCGAGACATAATTCCCTCAGGATCATTCTCAATTGAGAATGACAGGCTGTCGGAAGATTGATAAAGCATAGATGTGTCAGATGCTCCGAGAGATTCCTTGATAAGTGACGACGATGAAATAAAGGTCGTAAACGCTGCTATTGATCGTCGCAGGGAAAAGACATTAAAAGATGCCTGAAATTAGTGAAAGTAGTCGAAATATATTTAGAAGAGGATATGTGAATGAACCAACTGAGCTTCAGAATCGACGCCATGGTATCGTTAAACGGCCGATTTAGTTCACCTCGTGGCACTCTGGCATCTCACCATGTTTCATGCCACGCATGGCCTTTCAATTCGTCGACTCCATGCTTTCTAAGAAACGTTCTACCCGCGAAACCATTTTGGGCGGAAATGTGGAGGTAGCAAACAAGCAAGGCAATTTGGAGGTGAGCTTTGGAGGCGAGTAGGCTTTGGGGCCGGGTGTGCTTTGGAGCCGGACGCGCTTCTGAGCCGTTTGGTTACTGAAAAACAAGTCGCATCTGCTTTTGTTTGGGAAATGAAGGACCGTTTATTCGGCCAAGTTCGGTGACCGAAGACCGGACATGTCCGGGCCGTGCTGCACACTCGTTTGCCTGGCTCATTCAATTGTGGCTCATGAGTGATGTGAGAGGCGCTCGAAGATGCCTGAGCTCACAATAGGGACTAAGCTTAATTTTCGTCTACAGACGGTATTTTACTTCAATTCTTTTTCGAGTACAAATTTAGATAGATTAGTGGCGTGACTTTTCTATGATTTATCGATGTCGCGTTATTGCTGGGTCATGCTCGTCCATCTAAGCTTCACTGTTTGAGAGGTGCAACGGACTGCAGGCAACAATCACATTTTTGAACCTCCAAGTGTTTTAGATAACTTTCGTCTTTCTTTTTGGCAATGAAATGTGCACTTCCGCATTATAATCTAAAGCAGGCAACCGGCGTGGTGACTCACTGGATTTCGGAGTTTCTATTAGTGGGCTGATGAAAGTCGGCAACACTGGGAGCATAGTTAGAGATAGCTAGCACCACAACATTAAAATTTCAATATTACAACTGAATAGGCTTGGCCTAGCAAACGACAGAGAGACCGCCCAGATAAAATCAATGGCACAGATTGGCAAGTTTCATTTTCGCGGTGCGGGCACGTCGCCAATTGACGTGGATGCCATCCTGGGCTCCATGGATGCCTCCGTGCCGCACCTTGCGGGCAATGGCAACGGCGAACAATGGGGCCCAAAACTATTCTCGGAGAGGCCCGGCTATCGCGAGGATATAGAAGAAGACTTGAGAAAGTCCGAAAACTACCGCTCCACCGGCCAAGGAGAGGCTAAACGTACCTTTATCGCCGAAATCGAGGATGCGAATGCAGAGGACGGCCTCGCGCGCCGGGTCGACGAGAACCGTCGATCATGGCTACCAGTCGGGAATCTAGAACTGGCCGAGAATGACCTCGGCGATCATTTTAGGGACATGGAGGATTTGCGACCCTATTTAGACGAAGCGAAAACCATTGACGGCGGCTTTTTGGGTGTGATTTTTGTCATGTCGGACGTTCGCGCTGGAGAGCGCGCAAAGGGTTCCGGGGCCGCTCAGATTGAGTATGCAAAGCAGTACGCTCGCGAGCGAGGCATGAAGGCGCTGTACCTGGACTGCTGGGTTGGCGGCACATTGGGGCTTGTCAAGTAAGTCTACGGAATGGTCTACATGAAAAGTGACGGCTAATTGAAAAAGGTACTATGAGAATCTAGGTTTCTCTCCGCTTGGCGATTACACCTATAAACGCCCGAAAGCGAAAACGGATTGGCATGGTCGCGTGTTCAGGATGCTTTTATAAGCGAACTATCAACGACCACGAGTGGATCCCATCGACAACCTGCACGCCAGCAGAATGATGTATACAGCGTTACAAACTCATATATAAATTTCAAGAATATTATGATAAATTAACAAGGTATACAAATCGAAGCAAGTCTTCGCATGGTTATTTATTCCTGCCCACTGCCCGAGTAAGAGTCATCGCAATTCGTCACGTGTCAGCATCACAAGTCGGGGCGAATTCGGCTATGCTTGAAAAATCTCCGCCCTGCAACATCACCACCTCATTGAACGGAACGCGAAGCGCCTGGCTATGCAAGCATGGGCTCCAAAACTATCGAAGATGAGGATCCTGGAAGGCAAGGTATGCTACTTCGATCTCGATTTAGGCACACGGCGCCCGCTTCCGCAGCACTAACTGACACCGTCAAGATGCGCCGCCTTCCAATGGATCCAACGCCGCCGGTGGTGAGCCACGAGGCAACCATCTCTCCCGCGATGGCGACGGATGCATGGGAAGCGATGGGTGCGATAAAGGCGACGATGATGATGACGAGGCACAAGCCGCTGCCTCCACCACGCTAACGCCCGCTGCTACTTCTGAGACGAAGAACAAGAAAAAACGCAAGCGGCCCAAGAAGAAGAAGTCTGCAGCGTCCAAACAGTCATCGCCGCCCCGTATTCCCTTGGACGAGCTGATTCCATCTGGTGAATTTAAGCCGGGCCAGCTCTTGAACTATAATGCGCCGGTGGACACGACTGTCCGCGCCAAGGCCGAGGAGCTGCGCCATGAAGGGCGTCCGAATTTGGAAGACCAGGAATTTCTCAACAACTATCGAAAGTCTGCAGAGATTCATAGACAGGTTCGGCACTGGGTCCAAGAGACTGCGAAACCGGGCCATACTCTGACAGAAATCGCTGTCGGTATTGAAGATGGTGTGAGAGCGCTCCTCGGCAACCAGGGTTTGGAGCCCGGGGCTTCCCTTCGGTCCGGTCTGGGTTTTCCTACGGGCCTATCGCTGAACAACTGCGTTGCTCACTACACCCCCAATCCCGGCCAAAAGGATACGGTTCTCCAATATGACGATGTCATGAAGGTTGACTTTGGAGTGCAAATCAACGGCTGGATTGTTGACAGCGCCTTCACGATGGCCTTCAACCCCACCTATGACAATCTACTCGCCGCCGTCAAGGACGCGACCAACACCGGTATCCAGACTGCGGGAATAGATGTGCGCATCTGCGATATCAGTGCTGCCATCCAGGAAACGATGGAGAGCTACGAGGTCGAGATTCGCGGCAAGGTCTACCCAGTTAAGCCCGTGCGGAACCTATGCGGACATGATATCAAGCATTATCACATCCATGGAGAGAAAATGATTCCTTTTACCAAGCACTCGGATGAAACAAAGATGGAGGAAGGTGAGATCTTTGCGATCGAAACGTTTGGATCCACCGGTCGTGGCTACACCCGAGAGGCAGATGGCATCTACGGATATGGGCTGAATGATGACGTTCCGTCGCGCGTGAACCTGCCTCTCAGCTCGGCAAACCGTGTATTCAAGACGGTCAAGGAGAACTTTGGCACTCTTGTCTTTGCGCGCCGATACATGGAGCGCTTGGGCGTGGACCGTTACGTCTCTGGACTCAATTGCCTGGTCGCAAATGGAATTCTGGAAGCCTACGGGCCTCTGATGGACATTTCGGGCTCTTTCTCGGCCCAATTTGAGCACACCATTCTACTGCGCGAATCATACAAGGAGGTAATTAGTCGCGGAAACGACTACTAACATGTCCAATACGGTCTCGCTGTGCAGTGTCATGAAAAGTTATGGCCAGGTCTACAGTGAATGAGCCGGTCGCAACACCGAAGGCGTCAAGGCTTCAACGTTCTCGATGCAACATGGTTTCAACATCACAGAGCTTCAACACTATGCTATTAAAAGAACCAGGGACTTCAACGCCGTGGTAGCCAAGATGCTCGCTTTAACAGAGTACTTGGAATTTGAGGCATTCATACGTAGCTCCACAGCGAATAGCTAGCACACCGCACTTAGCTTCAGTAGAGCAATTTCCACTTGGTTTCATTAAATTACTTTATACGTTCCGCAAATTTTGTGAAATAAACCCGGATATGGCAACCGATGCAATGAACGACTCCGGCTCATCAAGCAACGGGGTGGAGTCGAGAGTAGACTGGACGATTATATTGTTTGCTGTGCAGACTCCACATGGCAAAGATGCGAGATCCAGTCCGGCCATGTTCGGCAAAATGGATGTTAATGTAAATGAAAGAACTTAGTTGCGCAGGTTTCCCACGCGGCAGCGTGGTAGGACCAAGTAAAACGCCTTGTTACCGGCTTTCGGCAGTTTGGTCACGGCGACGGCCCTCAGGTCAGGTGATGGTATTGCATTTAGGCAGCGGAATTACACTGCGACATTGGTGGTGCGCTAGACGTCAATAAAAATTGCTTGCTTTAGGATTGCAAGTCATATATGAAACGCTGTTGCGGGCACTCGCTGTGCACAGTCCGCAGCGAGGTCAGGACTAGACGTGTTCAAGGCTCCTTTCGTGAACGGAGTCGCCGCACCCGCTGGTAGGTTAACTGCATCAAAATGTTAATTCAAAAAGTCTAAAGATTCTTTGTCTCCAAAGTCCTTAATTTCTCAGAGCACGCAAGCTTCCCGGCCCAAGCTTCGCAAGACCAAGACTCATATGTTGTCCTCGACGAGAAGTTTGCGTGTCGATTACATGTACAAATCCCGACTATTTTCGGTTCACTTGCTGGATTCATTCGCAATATAAATCTCATCGTGCCACAGAATTTGATAATACAGGCTTTCTTCTGCGACGAGCGACTTGATCACTATGAAGGCGTTTATGACGCCCGCCGTGGCAGTTGTGCTGATGACAGCCGCGCAAACCCAGATTCACTCCCTCACAAAACGTGTGAAGACGACTTACACAAAAACTATCACTCATGTCACTACTTTTCCCACAATGATTATTTCAGGATACGATCTCGCTGTGCCCAGCGCGACCTCTACGACGGAGGCTCTGATCACCACTTCTACCACAAGACATTCTGTCGTTACCAACGGCGCCCGAGCCAAGGATGTGCCGACTGCGTCGTTGCCAGTCGCAGCGGCTACCACTTCGGCATCTCCCACCAAAATCACAGTCTGTCCCAAACTCACCGGATTGTACGCACCGCTTGATCCAACCTCCAACCTGACATTTGGCTGCTGCCCCGGCACGGTCTGCACTCCAGCGATGCCCAAAGGCTGCAACGTTTGGGCCGGCCCGCCATCCGACGACTTCTTGTGCCCTGCCCGGCACTGTCTCATACCACTATCTACCACTGCCCATAATTGGAAAGGCAATGATCCGGCGTACAATCCTCGATTAAACAACTACTTCAACCTCGACCCTACCCAGTTTGGGCTCTCGTATGAAGCCTTCAACAACTACGGGAACCAAAAGCCTCGCGTTTTGCCGTTTAATCAAAGCAGATTATTGGCTCCGCAAGAATCCTCGACGCCTCTGCAGTGCTTCGACCAGTGCAACAACGTGTACATCATCGCGGAGACGGAAGGCAAGACAGATACGCTATGTCGGGATAAATCTGATTTTAGAGCCGGACTTGACCTCTGCCAGCAATGCATCCAGATTCATGGCGATATTTCTCTCAATGTCACCGACGATAATGTCAGCCCTGTATTTGCACAATTTGTTAATTTCTGCAAAGGTCGTCGCTCCACACCAGCGATGCCCAAGGTTGAAAGCCCCCTTGGGCTGATCGATCCCTTGGGCCAAGAATCGGAAGTGATCTCGCAGCCGATGGAGAGCAGCACGCAGGCAAGTGCGGTCTCTGGTGGGTTTGAACCGGCTTCCAGCACGACAAGTGCAGCCGAATTCACTGCCAGCACGACACGGGAAGCCGGATTCATAGGGATCGAAAAGGGTGCGCCAGTCTCAGCGCCGACGGACGCCTCTTCAGTTGTGGCAGTGTCGAGCACGGCTCCGACGAAAGATGCGAAAGCCAAGCCCGCTGGAAGTTTCCGTGGCGCTCCTTCGTCCAAATCCAGAGGCCGACCGAGTCCTGCTGACATGGAAATCGGCATTTCACACGCCACTGATTCTACCAGCGATTCCTCCAGCCCCTCTGCCACTGACAGCACCACCCGAGCGGCATCGATCACGCCTTCGGCCAGGCCTCTGAAACCTGTCCATGCGGCCACTGGATGTGTTGCCCACCGCGACATCCTCTCAACAGTGATGATGGCATTAGTTGTTTTTATTATATTTTAGATATTCTCCGTGATCGAATTCTATCTACTTAATGATTATCGCAAGTTAATCCTCACTACGTTATATTGATTCGTACTGTCCGTAGCTTCACGTACTAACCTACCTACCTCACGAGGCCTCCCTTGCCGTAGCAGAGTTACTAGCTTACGACACTGGGCATAGGTATGCGTGTAACCCCCTAGAGCAAGATCAATTTTCACACGTTGTTCTACATTCAGTCACTTGTATGTGGACATCAAATTGCAAGAGAATCCAATCTTATTGAGGCCGTTATTATGTTAAATACTGCGTCGCAACAGAACAGTCCAAACAAGCTCCTCCCAATTCAAAAGAAAAAAAAAGACAAAAAGAGTTGATAAAAGTACAGAGGTAGAAAAAGATCCCATTCCCGTCGATATCGTAAAAAAGCAATTTTTTGTCGTTATTTTCGTAGCATTTTGTCGTCATGTCGGATTGCAAAAGCGCAAATGAAGAAGCAGAACCGAGGCCAAGAAACGCCTTTAAGTGAAAAGGGGGCATTAATGACGTTTTTTTTTTGTATGTGATTTTTTGTTTTCAAATGAAGAAGAACATCCTCCGCAACTGAATACTCGCGATCCGGTATTCAGGCCCGCGACGGGCGTCTGGCGCGGCCTTGCACCCTCGAAAAGAATTCGGCAATGGCAGCAGGGCCGGGCACGCGCCAGAGAAGAGGTTGAAAGTAACCACCAAACATTGGTACAACGTAGAATTCAAAACAACGCTTGTGAAAATGACGTAGAAAAAAAGCAAGAGGACTTTTTTTTTTGTATCGTGGTTGAAGCTTTTGGTAGGTGTGAAAATGCGGTCGTGGTAATAGGTGTATGAACAAGAAGAGGAGGAGAAGAGTGGATGAAGCAAGAAGAGTAAAAGAGGCTGAACCGAAGCAAACCAAATGTATTTTTGTGCGTTCTTTTTTGATGGTTTATAAAATGAATCGCAGTGGAATGCAGGTATATAGCAAAGCGCTTTTGAGTAGCGGAAAAGACAGTGCTAAAAGACAGCTCGATATGTGAGGTCCACGACACCCAGCTTACTCTGTCATCCAAAGGATGAAGAGAAGAGACTGGGGCGCTTCTGCTCTTAAAGTTCTAAAAGTTTGAGTGCCCGAGAAGAAGCGACCAAGGGTATTATATACTTTTTCCTGCGTCAGGACGCCAACCACCCAGTGTTCATCATCATGGCGCGCACTGGCCGGGCGCCGACCAGGCTGGGCGCATTCGTCCATCAGACAACCTTCCCCCCCCCCGCTTCGACTGCCACACTAATTTCCATCGTTGGACAGGACTCGGTCCATACAGATGGCTTACACGATGAGACAGGAGCCCGCCCACAAGACTACCCAAAACATTCGCTAGCCCGCGCCCCGCGCCCCGCTGTCCGCGCTCCTCCTCCAGCCTTTCCTCTACCCAGAGACTGCCATCGCCAGGTGTGTGTGTGGCAATTCGGATAAGCTCCAGCCTGCATATCGGCAGACCAAGGCAACGCCAACTGCCGAGCGGGCGGAGAGGAATGAGAAACGACGTGTGGTGTGGGTGGGAGTGGCTAAGCCCAAGGCGGGATCAAAAACCCCATGGGATCGTCTTGATACGAGCGAATGAGATCTTGAATCCTTCCTCCACAAACATGGTATCCTCCTTCCAACAGCTGGTCTGAGTTGATTGGACCTCTTCAACCACCCAAGTGCACCCGGGTCCATGTCCCCGCCCACCACCACCACCACGGTCGACACCCATCCCCCAACATCCCCCATCCCAAAACATGGTCAGCTGCCCAATTTCTGGGGCTGGAACCTTCCGTCCTTCATTTTTCTGTCGCCGTGGCTTTTTGTCTTTCGGTGATGTCGCTTGTCTTCGCCCACTGTGCGTCTCATCGTCACTGGTCTCCACGCTGCGCTAGTGCTGTTGCAAGCTTCGACGCACTGCGGCCGAAGATCGCTGCAAGGTGATGGTGGGTGGGTGCCAGGACAACCCTCAAAGGAACAGGACCCTGTTTGCTTTCGTGCTTTCTTGCTTGCCCCGAGCAAGGGTGCTTTGCTCTGCACTGCACATGACGGACCCCGTGTAGGACCTGCTGTAGATCAAAGCACCTTTGTCATATCCGTGCCCTTGATTGACGCAGAGACCCTCATGTAATATTGGCCAGCCTTTGCAAGTGGTGGCTGCGTCGCTATCAATGCACATGCCATGTCCGCAAATCGGGCACGCGACGCAAGCTTGAGTGTAAGCCACGACGTGGCTAGCATTACGCTATTGCACACCACTGTCTCTGCATGGTTACATCACAGTTGCCAAGGGATAATTAATCAGTGGTTCGAAACCAATCATGGTACTTTCAATTATCAACATATCCTGTACTCCAGCTTTGTAAATGCAGCGCGTATCCCAACAATCCAAAATGACACACAGTGTGCAAAACCATACCCGCTCAACCCATGCCTAGAAACAAACTCTATACCCATATTCCCAGCCGTGGCCCTGTATGCCTTTACTCAACGGCCAGGCCTTCCAGCACGTTCATGGCTCTTGTGCCCTCGTTCTCAAATAAACTGACCATTCGTTCACATTCATGCTTGAGCTTCTTCTCAGCCTCTCCCGCATTAAAGTAGATCCACTCTTCCACAGTCATTTGCTTTTCAGGACTGCTCAATTCCTTGCCCTGTTTGAGAAGGCGGTCCACACCATTCTCCTTCTCGGCCCCTGCCCTTGGGGTGCCAAAGATGGCATCCAGATTCGCTGCTGACCACGGTGTCGTACTCTGCAACCCCGCAATGACGTTGCGCTTCGAAGGCGACATCCGAGAAGGGGTAGCTACAAGTGGTGCTAGAGCAATACGCTTCGTTGTGCTGGGTCTGGAAGATGGCGGCTGGTTTTCAGCATCAGAGGACTGGGGTGACTGAGAAGGCGACAGTACTGCTTGCTTAGCAGATGGTGCAGGCGAGATTACGTTGCCAGGCGTAGACGGTGGCTCAGCTACCGAAGTAGCCAGAGGCGATGTAGCAGCATCAACAGGGTCCTCCGCAATCTGCATATCATCGTCTTCTGCCAATAGATCATCGTCATTCATATCTGTGGCATACTGTGCTTCGCTCGTCAACTGAGCGTCAGGTCCAGGCGATGGTGTTGCAGAAGGCTCTGGCGAGTCGCCGTTCTCATCTACCTGACCCCGGCTCGTCTTGACGGGAGTCTCGTCTTGTTCCACGTATGTGATCATATCAACAGAGTCCTCGGACGCGACAGATGACTTCCTATTTGTTGCTCTGCCCCGTTTCTCGGCCATGGAATTAACGGAAGAGTCGGCGTTCTTTACCACGGTATCAGTGCTGATAACGCTTTCATCGTCTTGCTCCTCGATCTCGCTTTCGATGGATTCGATAGGTGGGGGAGGTGGGGGGGACGGAGAAGGAGTTGGTTCCTTGACCTTTTTGGCCTTGGTTTGTTTCGAGGCTTTTCGCGTACCAGTCGCTTTTCGGCCCTTCTTGGGAACTTTCAGCTCCTTTTCAGGCTCGTCCACCTCCATCTGGTCCTGGAGAGCTTGCAGCTCGTTATCAACCTCGGCTTCGTCCGCCTCCGAGGGCTCGGGGTCAAGCATTCTGTAGGCAGCAGACTTGGTCGTCTCAGTGGCCGGCTTGGTCTCTGGTTGAGCTGATGGGCGTCGATATTCATACACAAACTCGTCCTCAGTAAGCTGGCGCTCGAGATCCGCTTCCAGCTGTCTCTCGATTTCGTCATCATCGGGGAAAGCCTCTGGTGTGATGGCACGTAGCGAGGCGATGGAGGTGTTTGCCACCGATGCCGTTGTAGATGGCTTTCGAGGCTTCGATTGTCGACCACCCTTGGCTTTGGAGGGGGCAGATGTAGGAACATCAGGCACAGCAGTGGCTTCGGATGCGATAGATGATTCCGCCGCACTGGCCCGCGTTTTCGTGGCTCTTTTTTTGGTAGCAGGTGCGCTGGCGGTGCTCATCATGGAATCGTCCACTGCCTCGCTGCCTCGCTTTCGGCCACGCGTAGATTTTGCAGGTGGTGGTTTGATGATGACCTCGCTCTCATCGCCGGCATCGCTAGCATCGTCGACTGGAGTCGTCTCTTTCTTCGTCTTCTTTCGTCCGCCCTTGGCAGCCTTGGTCGTAGCCTTCTTGGCTCGAGGCTTCTTCCCTTGCGCCATGGATGCGGTAGTGAGGACGCTGTCTTCTGGTTCGGCCGTGTCGTCGATGGTGATGACTTCGGATGCAGCAGTGGAGACAGACTGCACTGATTGCGTGGATGCGCGGGATACTTTTGATCCCCTGGCGGCCTTGCCACGGGCTGCTTTCTTTGGTGCAGGTTCGGGTTCGGGTTGGGATTGACTCGATAGTGTGAAAAAGGCGCAATTAGGAGAGCGCTTGTAATGCTCGTCGTAAGGCTTGTCCTCGGGTTCCCAGCCATCAAGCGCCAGTTGACAGTACATGCATGTTGCCATATCATCGGATTCGTCCGTTGGGGTGTAGACCCATCCTGATTCGACAAGCTAGGAAGGAGACGAGTTAGTTTTACCAGCACACCTGCCATTCGAACAGACTTGCGTACCTGTTTTGTCTGACACTGCCATCCCTTCTTGCCCTGGTGTGGCCACCTGTTACCGAAAGTGGCTTCTCGCGCCTCCATCATGTGTGGCAACATGGGGTTTTTCTTGGAGTATTCTTCCATCTCGGCTTCGACGGCCGTGATGATGGCCCAGCCACAGTGCGAGGCATGCGTCAGATGCTCGACCAAGGGGTCATCGCCAGCTTCCCAGCCGTCGAGGCCCTTTTCGCAGAGAAAGCATGTGCAGTTGTCGGGGTTTTCGGGACTTGGGTTGAAGTAGAATCCTGCTTTCGCGAGCTGCAACCACAGTTAGCTGGTTTATATCAATTCGCAATTCAGCCAGGTACGTACGCTGGCAGGCGTAATTTGCTTGTGCGGCCAGTTCAGTGCTTTAGCACCGCGTCCGGCAGTCGAGCCGCGTTTCTTAGTGGTTTTTCGAAAAGACGCAACGCGCCCATCGTAAGTAAAGTATTTTTCCGTGTCGGCCATGGTGCCGAGATGTGATTATGTTTGTGCTGGAGAGGAAAGGATCTCGAGGAAGCTGCGAGAGCTGCGTCGCGCAATGGCGCCGCGACAGGATGCGTCGCAAGTCGTGGTAAGAATGATGTTTACTACAGAGACAGTTGAGTCATATCTCGGTTCCGGATTGTCGTTTGAATGTATGAAATGCAAACGCAAATATTAATCTTTCGGCGCTACAAAGGCAAAAAGATCGAGCGCCGTTGAAGCTTGGTTATGTTGCTGGTGGCAGTAGCCTTTGTCTATTTTGGTACCGCGTTTGTTTACTTTGCACCAGAGTGGGGCGGCCTGAGCCACAACAGCGGCCATCTCCAGCTAAGGTGCTGAAACATGACCTGCATGACCATTCATCGTGCCAATTCTTTATTTTATTACATTATATTCTCTTTGCTCTATTTCACTGATTTCAAGCGCGTTTATCACTTGCCTTTTCAATTTTGGACCCCGCTGTGCGATGCGCCTCTGTCAGAAGACGCGCACGATGCACATCCTCGCATTGCGCCGTGCAGCATTGGCTCCCGCAAATGCAGTCAGCTACTATTAATACAAACAGCTCGCCTACAGCTTCCCAGCAGCATTCAGCGCCTTGTCGCCGTCGACCAGGACACACCAGCCGTCGTGGCCGCGACCGCCCTCGCCGTAGACGACCGCCTCAAATGCGCCGTCGGCCAGCGCAAACTTGAGCACCTCGTCATCCCAGGTGCCCGGCTGCAGCCAGATGGACGGGACACCCGCCGTCTTGGCCTCCTTGAGGACGCCGATGGTGACGGCCGGGTGCGTGATGATGGACACGGCCGTGTCCTTGGGGCTGGGCAGCGCCGAGACGTTGGGCACAGTGGCGTGCTCGCTGCCGTTGACCGTCACCGCGGTCGAGGCCGGGTTGACGGGCGTGACCTTGAGATCGCGCTCCAGGTACCAAGCATGCACTGGCGAGAAAACTTTATTAGCCCTTGAAAGTGATACCGGCCCGCGATGCTGCCTCGTTAGCGACTCACCCTTGTGGCCAAACTTGGCCGGGTTGGAGCTGGCGCCGACCACGGCAAAGGACGGCGCCGTAAAGAACTTGCGCGCGGTAGCTTCGGTAGCCATCTTGAGAGCGAAAATTGTGCCGGTAATCTCGTGAGCGAGATGGAAATAAGTACTACTGTGATATAATGTGCAGAGGAGAGCTTGAACGATGTTTGCTGCGCAGGCGTCCAAGTGGCCGGCTATAACGACGCAGCGGGGTGCTCCGGTGCAGAGGCAAATCGGCCTGCCCCGCCGCCCGCGAACGGCTGCGATGGCGCAACCTCAGAGGCAAATTCGCCGACCAGGCATCTATCCGCACGCTGTAAGATAAATCCGGAAATTTGCAAAATATTTCTTTGTGTAGAATATTAGAACGCTCTCCGACTTTCCAACCACATCGCTTGCTCAGCGCTCTGCTGCCCGCAGCAAATCGACCATGCCCTTAGCGCTGAGCGGCCGTCCCACGAAACTCTCCACAAGCGCGAGCTCGGACTGACCAGAGCCCTTTTCCAACACCGTCTCGCGCCATTCCCGCGCCGTGTCTGTGTTCATCGGATCACTGGCAAATCTTTCTGCGAATATGTCGGCAGCATAGACGCTCGATCTACCCCGCGCGCGCAGTCAGCAGTCCGGAATTAGGCCGTCAAGTAACAAGGTGAGAAAATGCAGAGCCAAGACTTACAGAACATATGTATAATATGCCACGTCTGTGTTTCGAAATACCCACGGGGCGGAAGCCTGGCCGTGGCCGAGATCGTCCGCGTTTCCCATGCTGTACGGCAGCGTTTCCCTTCGAATGCGATTCCACAGTTCCGTGGTGTCCATGGCCCGCGTCTCCTCCAAAGTCTCTCCAGAATAAATCGCCAGGTCAAACAGGCCAGGCGACATCATGGCGAGTGTGGCGGTGGCTTCATTCTGGTGCTTCGTTCGCGCCATGCTCTCTGCCAGCTGCCGTGGCAGGACGCCATCGGCTGGTACCCGCGCGTCGGGGCTATTCCGGGCCAAGTGCTTGTATTGTTCCAGCTTCGTGTAATGCAGGCCGAGTTTGGTCAGAACCTCGGGGACCCAGATGAAGTGCTCGAGAAGTCGGCTCGGGATCTCGGCGTAGTCCCTGGAGTGGCTGATGGAGTAGCGCGTCTGCTCAACCATGAAGTGGATGCCGTGGCCGAGCTCGTGAAACATGATCTTGATGTCGCGATGCTGCAGGAGGCTCGGCTTATCCGGTGTCGACGGCGGAAACGAGCACATCAGCGCCGACACAGGGTAGTGTTTGTTGCCATTCGCCTCCTCGAATCCCTATCAATGGTCAGTTCCGTTGCCAATGGTGGCAGAAACACTGGGGAGGTACTCCTTGAAATCCCATGTGATGCGGCGCGGAATACTTGCCGTCTCGGCTGAAAATGTCGAGATACAAATAGCCCAAGAATTTTCCGCCGAGATCTTTGCTATTCCATACGCTGTACACGAGGACACTTTCGTGCCATACCTCTGCGTCTGGAATAGGCTCAAATTCAAGGCCGAAGAGGTGCGCGAAAACAAGAAGCATCTGCTGCAGCGTGTTGCCTGCTTCAAAGTATTCCGAAAAGTAGTCTACGTCCACATTGTACTTGCTCTTGGCCTGCTTTCTAGCATAAAACAGACGATCCCATGCGTAGAAGTGAGTGGCATCCTGCACCAAACTCTGACTTCCATCTGAGACCCTCTTGAAAGCCAGCAGCTCTTCCACCTCTTGCGTCGCGAGCGGTTTCATACTATGCGCAAGCCGTTCCAGCTTTTGGCTCACACTCTGTGCATTCTCTTCCATTCTGTCTTGCATCTTTAGCTCGGCGTGGTTTTGGAACCCACAGATGACAGCCAACTCGTGCCGTAGGACGATGAGCTTGGCTAGGCGATCGACGTTACCAGTCAAGCTACATGCATCGGCCACAAACACAGATCGTCTTGTGGCTTCCTTCTCTGCGGATTGCATAATTTTTATAACATTACCGCTGTTTAGCGGAAGCCACAGTTCCTCTTTGAGGGCACCCTCCGCCTGCGATGGTTCGCTCGTTTGCAAGGTCGCAAGCCACGCCTCGGGGAGTCCCTGCAGGTCCTCTGGCAAAACTGGCATCCCGGTGTTCGTTTCAGTAGCACTTTTCTGTGCTTCTATTAGAATGTTGGAGATGTCCTTCTTGATCGCATACATCCGCCTTCGTTTATCATCATCGATGACCGTAGCACCAGACATAGTGAACTGTTTATGAAAGTGGCTCAAGAAGTGTCGGTCTTCTGCATCAAGGCTTTTGTCTTCGACAGAGCGCATATAAACGGCGTCCACGCGGACGGCAATATCCTGCCTGTGGAAATAGTCGTTCTCGGGCGCGTTCAACTTTGCCTGCACCTCTCGTGAGGCGGCCCGAATGTCTGGGTCTTGGGATGCGCGGGCCAGAAGCCAGCCCAAGGTAGTCAGTCGACAGCCATCTCTATTGTCTTGTTCAACTAGTGGCCGAACAAAGTTGGCGAATGTTGCTTTGTCTGGTGTGATTTCTTCGACCAGTCGGTCTCTGAGAGCCCTCGCATGCGCCAGTATGCCTTCTGCTTCGGCCGCCAAGTTCGCAGGATTGATGCCAAAAATGGACAGTGGCGCCTGAGGAGGGACGCGGTTGTTTTTGTCGTGACTCATCGCGGTATTTTGCGTAATTTGATATGACCTTGTTTTGTCTGATGTGCAATGCTTTACCGAGCAAGGACCAGGCTCGGCGACCTACATAGTATGCGGGGAAACAAACGCAGGACTAGTCGTGTGCAAAAGCCCCAAAGACGAAATTGCAAAATCATTCAACCTGTAGTTTAATCCGAATTAATAAAAGAACTTATTCGTGAATTTTTTCTATCAGATGTAGCCGAGAGTTCTAGCCAACGCTGTCGCACGCTCAACTGCATGTATGTTTGTCGCAAGCTGGCCAGGTCACGACGATGCAAGCTCTGCGTTCGTCGATCAAAGACCCTCCAACATCAGTATAAAAAAATTAAAAAATTGAAAAATTCATTTCTTCACATAGTGGCATTCAATTTTCCATTTTTGCGAATCGAACATTCGTGTCAGGGCATGTCCGATTACGGCGACTGCTTGCTGGACTGTAAAGTATACAACGCATGGCATGGCATCCTTTAAGTTTGCAGGATCTTTGTGCGCGTTGTAATCCAACTTCCCTAGCAGCTCGCCTACAATTTTTATTTCCGTCAAAGCACCATACTATTCTGGTCTAGCATCATCACTTGACTAATTTTTGACTCACTGCTCGACATGCGGCTGCTTAAACGAACACTTGCCTTGGTCCATCACCAGTACCCTGTAGCTGGGGCGTCCGCGGCCCGATTTACTGGCGGGCCACGCCACTAGCATCGGCCGAGTCGGCGTTGGCTCGGAACGGCGGCCAATGGCAGAACATATAACAGTCAGCAGTCGGATGGCCTGAATACGCGATTGACAGTGATTGATGCTCACCGATAGTATCGCTACAGAGGCTCCTGATGTCTCTATTCGCGTGAGTCGAGACGCAATGTCAGCCAAGATAGGCACGCTGGGCGCTGACCTGCAACAGGAAAAAGACCTTTTCAGCTGCTGGCTACGCGGCAAGTAGACCTTCGTATCCTGCCAGCTTGTTCAAGACAGTCCTCAGTTATCATAATGCCCAAAATTCCAATGGAACTGCATTGGACCTGGGCTGCGGCCATGGGTTGATTGCCCGGGAGCTGAGCCCGCACTTTGCCAAAACCATTGCCACGGACCCGAGCGCTGGCATGGTCGCGCAGGCCAAGAGCATGACGGACGACAGCAAAATTGTGATTCAGCAGGCAAATGCCGAAGATTTATCTTTTTTGCCAGACAAGTCTGTCGACCTCGTCGTTTCCGGGCAGGCGGCGCATTGGTTCGACTACAGCAAGGCGTGGCCTGAGATTGCACGCGTCGTCAAACCAGGCGGCTCGATGGCGTTCTGGGGCTACAAGGACAACGTGCTTATCGGGCATCCCAAGGCCAACAGGATTTTTGACAAATTTAGCTACGGCGAGGACGATGTCGCGCCGGGCATCGAGAGCATGGGCCCGTACTGGGAGCAGCCGGGACGGCAGATCCTGCGTCGGCTGCTCGCGGACGTCGTGCCGCCGTCGGCGCAGTGGGAGGATGTGCGGCGCATCACGTACGATGTCCACGCCGAGGCGACCGAGGCGGACACCAAAGACGCGTGGATGATCAAGGAGACGACGCTGGGCGCCTTTGAAAGCTATGTCCGGACAGCTAGCAGCTACCTGGGCTGGTGTGAGGCGCATCCGGAGCGGAAGAGCCGAGCGGAAGGGGGCGAAGGCGATATTGTAGACATGCTTATGGACGAGGTCGTCGCGTCGGAGCCGACGTGGAAAGAGATGGGGGACAAGTGGCGAGATGCAAGTGTCAAGACGGTCTGGGGGTCGTTTATATTGATGGCGAAGCGGAATTAAGCGAGGGTGGAGAGCGGTGCCGAGGAGGCGTTTCGAGAACTGTCGCATGTAAACGTACACGGTGTCAATATCGCAGCCACACTATTAATAGTGTATTCTTCGAAATTCAAGCTTCTTGTCGTGTGCCAAGTAGTATGAGGCAACGGGTTATGGTGATGGAAGGCTTCGATCTGTTGGACGATAGGCAACGGTTGATTGAGGCTAGGCAATAATGAGCACCTAATCCTTTCTCAGTACGAATAATAATGCTCATATTAACTGCATCTGTTAAGTTTTTCCTTTTTCTTGACCATGTGCGCTGGCATACTCGACGACAGGAAAGAGCACACACCGCCTGTTCCATCAACCAGTGACAGGCGAGTTGTAGGCGACAAATCGAAAGCCACTGCATGCACATGGATCGGGAGGAGATTGCTGCGACACTGAACCCTGTCCTGTGGCCCTGTCCAGTGGCCGTTGCCCCGACAAAGACTGGCGCCGACAGGGAGGAGGGATGGGAGGGCGAGCAGGCGAAGCAGGCATTAGAGCGTGGGGCGGACGAGGTCTCAGGAGGTGGCCTGCGAGGGGGACCAGTCCTTTTTTAATGACCAGCGTGGTCTTGCGGTTTCTATTCTTGACAACATCATTTTTTTGCAAGAAGAAACGAACATTTCGATAAATTCCGAAAACAAGACCGATTTCGTTATACAGAAACCTTTTCTCGTCACATCAACACATTACCCGTGCGGCCGTACGATCAACAAACCCACCACCCCTTTCCACAGTCAACAATGGTGAGTTGCCCCAGCACCAGCACCAATGTAAACAAATGGCCGACCCCGCGGGCCAGCGACGCCTCTGATTCGCCAGTCCGCCTAGAGCGCACGCCCAATCTTTTTGGCTGACCGAAGAGCCTTTGCGCGTTTGCGGGAGAGTTTGCGGCATTGTTGCACTTTAAGACTTGGGCTTTTTTGTCGCTTTTGCATCTTTCGCATCCATCTTTTGCTCAACAGCATTCGTCACCATTTTTTGACACTTTTCTTTTCTCTCGCAACACTCAACACAATCATTCGCCATGGCTTCTAACCAGTTCGACTCGCAGGCTTCGACCAACTACAAGGAGGCTTTCGCCCTGTTCGACAAGCGCGGCAACGGTCGCTGCACCGTCGACTCGCTCGGTGACCTGCTGCGCGCCTGCGGCCAGAACCCGACCCTGTCCGAGATTGAGGACCTGCAAAAGGGCCTCGGCCAAGAGTGTGAGTTAATGCGCCCGCGATGAAGCGTGGATGCGGGCTTGGGCTCGATGGGCGTCGCATTGTTATTGCTTTGCCGACGCCGCCTCCGACCCTGCCATCGCATCCGCGCCTAGCAATGGAAACAAAAGACTAACAGCAGCGAACAGTCGACTTTGAGTCGTTCCAGCGCGTCCTCAACCGCCCTGGCGGCTTCCGCGACCCCGGCGAGCCCGAGGAATACTGCCGTGGCTTCCAGGTCTTTGACAAGGACATGACGGGCTTCATCGGTGTCGGCCAGCTCAAGTACATTCTGACGAACCTCGGCGAGAAGATGACGGAAGACGAGGTCGACGAGCTGCTCAAGGCCGTCGACACCAGCTCCGGCCAGGTCAACTACACTGGTATGTTTACGTCGGAGAGTGGCATCGTCGCAACGCAGCTGCTAACTTGAACCCAGATCTCGTCCGCACGATCCTTGCCAATTAAATGGGCGCCCTGCGCTCGCGACGAGCCAGAATGCATCATACAAACGGACCGGAGTTGGATGAATTTTTTACGTGTTTGACTATGGGACATGGTACTGGAAGCAACTTGATTGGGATAATGAAGCAACGATGACGCAACAACGAGAGAGGATTGTTATTGTGTCTTGTCATGTATATTTGTGCTAGGTGCGCTATAGCGCCGAATAGATGGTAGTTTTGCCATTTCTTTTCTACTTGCGTGACACGTATTACCTCTTGGGATGAAGCCACCACAAACGGGCGCAACGGCCGCCTCGCCTCGGATGGGTGCCTGACAGAGTGTGTTTCCATGATAAGGCGTCACCATCGAAAGATGCCCTGTCAAATGAGGCTCTGCATGCAGCCAGCTCAGTCCGTCATGCAGCATGTGCCGTCCCTACCCGTACTCAGCTTGGAGGGGTCGTCGCCGCCTGCAGTACCCGCGCTGTGTCTGACAGGCGGCCCATCATGAAAGTGATCATGCTAGCCGCTACCAATTACCAATGAAATATAATGCAACGACTGTTTCATCAGTCATTGGGTACCTAGTTGCCCCTCCTCTAACGAAATAATACGTTGCAACAAATATTCCCCTCGGTGCGACAGCACCCTGCCCGCTATTTCTCTCGTGCCTGCCCCGCATCACCTCTAACCACCTGCCTCTCTGGTCGCCCTGCCTCACCAGCATTGGTCACTGGCTGCCCACCGTCCTCGACATTTGGACACCACACTCGCAGCTTGTCGTGGGTTTCCAGTTTCCATTACCAAAGCCCGTACGCCGTCTTCTCCGCTCAATTACACATTGACGTGACTCGACTGGGTTTTCAAAGTCGACGCAACTAGCAAAGCCCCGCGCTCTCACCGATTGACCACACTTTCTCCATTTAGCGGCGTCCGACATTACCTGTTGCTGCGCCGTTCGCTCACCACTGCCGCCATAGTGCCACGTCAACAGCCCACATTGTCCTTAAAGGCGGCACGTCTGCTCCTCGTCCCGTGTCTCGTCCTCCTCCTCGCCGTCACACTGGCTTCCCCGCGCTACATCCTTCGTCTCGGTTCCCTGGCCCAGCAGCTGCGCAAGATACCCTCGATACGACAGATACCCATCGCTCAGCGCGCCGTCAGCACCATGGCCTCCGAAAAGTTTACCAACCCGCCTCAGCGGCCCCCGGTGTTCAACTACACCCCGGAGCAGATTGACACCGGAATCGCCGAGATTGTCGCCGGATTGCGCAAGTCGATTGACGACGTCGTCGCGTCCACCACTCCGGAGACGGCCACCTTCCAGAACACCCTGCAGCCCATCCTCGAGACCCAGAATCAGACCATGGGTGAAAACTACAGAATGTGCTTTTTGCAAAACGTCCACCCCGACGCCGCCGTGCGCGAGGCGTCCCTCAAGGCCGACGGCATCATCCGAGATCTGGAGATTGAGCTGCGCATGCGCGACGACATCTTCCAGCGCGTCAATGCCATCTACCAGAAGAAGGACTCGGCCAACCTCGACACCGAGTCTGCCACCATTCTGGAGAAGGAGTACAAGCAGTACGTGAACAAGGGCCTGCTTATTCCCGCGGGTCCTGAGCGTGACCAGTTCAAGAAGCAGCAACTTGAGCTCAGCCGTCTGTGCCTCGAGTCGCAGAACAACCACAACAACGAGATGGGCGGTATTTGGTTCACCCCCGAGCAGCTCGAAGGCATCCCCAAGACGGATGTTGACGTGGATGCTCTCGAGAAGGGTACCGGCGAGAACGAGGGCAAGGTCAAGGTCGACTTCAAGTACACGACCTCTGTTCCTCTGCTCAAGTATGCCAAGAACGAAGCTACCCGTCGCGATTACACCATCGCCGAATCTAATAAGGTGAGTAGCGTAAAAAGCTGTATGAGTGCGCACACAATACAGCTGCGACTGACATGACGCATAGAACAACGAAAATGTCTCCATCTTCCAGACCATCATCGAGCTGCGCGACGAAACCGCCAGACAGGCCGGCTACAGAGACCACGCCGATCTCATCATCTCTTCCAAGATGGCCAAGGACTCGGAGAAGGTCAAGTCTTTCCTCTCGGATCTTCGCGGTCGCGTTGGTGACGGTGTCAAGAAGGAGATTGACGTTCTCCGTCAACTGAAGAAGGACGACTATGCCGAGCGCGGCATTGAGTTTGACGGCGAGATTTACTCTTGGGATACTTCTTACTATTCGCGAATTCTCAAGGAAAAGGAGTATAGCCTCAATGAGAATGAAGTGTCCGAGTTTTTCCCCATGTGGAAGACGTTCGGTGGCATGCTCGGGATCTTTGAGAAGATTCTCGGCCTCAAGTTTGTCGAGTTGGACGAGGCTGCCAAAGCCCGCATCAGCCCAACTGGCAACGCCAAGGACATTGTCTGGCATGAGTCGGTGGTATCCTTCAGCGTCTGGAACGACGAGGCTTCCGGAGGTGAATTCATCGGCTACTTGCACGTCGACCTTCACCCGCGCCCCAACAAGTACACCCACAATGCCAACTTCAGTCTCGGCCCTGGATACCTCAACGCGGACGGTACTAGAGTGTATCCCACGACTGCTCTTGTTTGCAACTTCAGCCACCCGTCGAAGGAGCGCCCGGCTCTTCTCAAGCACGGGGAGGCCGTCACCCTCTTCCACGAGCTGGGCCACGGTATCCACGACCTTGTCTCCCAAACGAAGTATGCTTACACGCACGGCACTGCCGTCATGTGGGACTTTGTTGAGGCGCCTTCTCAGATGCTCGAAAACTGGTGCTGGACGCCAGAGGTTCTGGAGAGCCTCTCGTCGCACTGGAAGACGGGCGAAAAGATTTCGCCGGAGCTCATCGCCAAGCTGATGAAGACCAAGCGCATCAATGAATCCATGGGCACCCTGTTCCAGATTGTCATCGGAACCTTTGACCTGTCTGTCCACAGTCCCGAGTCGCACGAAGCGGTGAAGCAGCTGAACTGCGGCCGTCTGTGGAACCAGCTGCGCGGCGAAATTACCTCCATCAAGGGTCCTGAGGACGCCGGCTACGGAATGTAAGTTGAAAAGCAGAATTGCGAAATGTGATGTGAATTGTACTAACACCTTTTTTTCTTTACAGGGATTGGGGCCAGAGGCACGCTACCATTGGCCACTTTGTCGGTGGCTACGATGCCGGCTACTATGGCTACCTCTACTCCAAAGTTTTCTCAACAGACATGTTCTACTCTGTGTTTAAGGCGGACCCCATGAACCCCGAAGCCGGACGCAAATACCGCAAACTGATTCTGCAGCGCGGTGGCAGCACGGACGAGAACTTGATGCTCAAGGAATTCCTTGGAAGAGAGCCCAACTCCGAAAACTTTTACAGGGAGCTTGGCCTGGCATAAATGTCAGCATCTCACCATGCTATAGAAAGATGACTTGACAGTTTCAAAAAAGTAAAATAGAATACAATTTCATAATACCCGCCGTTGCGCCCGTTGTGATGTGTCGCACGCAGATAGCTGAACGGTGACGCTTCTGTTCCGATAACGGGAAGAGCCAATGCAGAAAACTTGATTTTCGAGAACACGACGACCAAAAAAAAAGGGGGGGATTTACCTTGACAGCTTGGTTCACATGGGGATTTTCGTTCGTTCTCAATGAAAGTGCTTTCTCCGGTGGTCTGCAAGCACCCGTCCGTTGTGTGACGCTTGGCCTCACTCACCCAAGCCGCGGACATGGTCAATTTGGGCGTTGGTGTTGTGCAACGACGCCTTGGGTACACCCAAAGAAATTGGATCAGCAAGGGAAAAGAAAAGAAAAGAAGTAAATTCACAGAGAGAATCAATGTATAGGCTATTTTATTGCCTTGCAAGCCGAATGTATCGTTTGCAATGAGTTGCTGTTCGCTGTTGGTACGTTGTGGCTGCCATTCAAACGAGAGCCTCAAACAGCGGGCGCGGCGTTTCCCTCCCGCGTGGTGTATTCGCCCTTGCAAACGCTTTCAGGCTGCGCTTGCTTAGGTTCCACGCATTCGCTGCAATGCACACTTACACCGAGATTCCATCATTTGACGTTTGACACCAGCTGTGGCATTTGCCCAATGCTTTTTTTAATCATCACTCAACAAATTTGCGGGGATGCTCGCCCGGGCGTGCAGAGACGAGCACGACAGTTTCCTCCCGTCGCCCCCGTCGCCCCCGTTGCCCACACGGTGTTCAGCTTCACCGTTTGGTTTGGGTAACCGGCCCCCAACGGGAAGACGAACAAAACAACGTGGTAGCTTGGTCCACAGGCGAGAGAAAAACTTGGTACGGCTCTGTCGAGCACGGGGACAGCAGGTTCCTTTACTAAACCTTTTTCTTTTTGCTAATTGATGTTGTACGAGACCGCGTTACCGACTATCCGCGACGGAGAAACTGAATAATACGTTTCCTTGGCGAGGATAATATCACCGACGCTATTGGGGGGAAGCAATCTGGGTAAGGCTGTGTTTATGGTTGCATTATCACAAGGAAAGTGTGAGATAAGATTTCTTTCCCGATGTGACGACGAGAACTTCCGACCCCTGGTTCCACCGATTCACCACGCTTTATGCAGCTTCCTTGCTCACCGAGAGCGCGTGCCGCCGCAGCCTCTTTTTCTCGCTCTCGTGCACATAGTGACAAGACCCTTCTTCACCCGGAGTTGGCCTGCCGCATGCTGAGCACAACTCGTCCGCGCTAAAAGTCTTGGCTTGCACGCAGGCAGCCGTCCAGGGCCCGCAGGGTTTGGGCGAGTAGCAAGCAGCAACTGCTCACGGATAGGACGAAAGGAAGAAGAACGCTAGAGGGTTAAGATTAGAGCAAACCAGAAAAAGATACGGAAGGACGCACACCGCATTGTGGCGCTCGTGCCGTTGGGCAGAGAAAACGTGGACTTATACAGGACGAAACAGCGTTCCCGCTGGACACGGCAAGAGTCGTCAGGTGTGCCTGATATTCGGCTCGGCTAGCTCATGCTTGCTGCATCAGTAGCAGCATGGGACGGTGAAAAGATCAGTGACGCCATTTCAGAGGCTCAACCCAGGGCATGCCCATCAACCTTGCAGCGCCTTCCCCAGTGTGCGTTGCATCGCTCCACGATTTGTCGTTTCCCTTCTGGGTTGGGGTTAGCCTCCGCAATGGCGAATTCTAGCACCAAGAAAACACAAAAGAGACTTGGCCTGGGGTAGCGCGCACTTGGCACGAATCGCCCAGCGACCCGACCGGAGAGGGCCGCAAGTTACAAGCCCCAGCCAGCAGAGACATCCACACAGAGGCCAGCTATTTGCCATTTTGCTGGCCCCAAAAGTGGCGCAAAAAGTAATAAGCTCCCCCACGCACACGCTCCACCCCCGGAGGGGGCGGCCGGCGGGCGCCATTGGCATTTTCTGTCCTACGCTTCGGCCTTGAAATGTGCCGTCCAACACCAGAGGACAGGGCGCCCGCAGCGACTGCGAAGCCTATCTTGGCTGATCGACCCCCCTCCATGCCCCTGCTGGGACGAAGTTTTTGGCTGAGAGCCCTGGCCATGTTCCGGTTCCGCCGGGGTGTGAACAAGGGTTGTTTACTGCTAGCTTCGGGGGAGCTGAACTACCGGGATACAATGGACCTGGTTGCCTTTTTCCTGAAAGACAGAGAGAGAGAGAGCATTCCGTAGCGCGCACCACCACACCTCCAAGCTGTCTCCGACTGCTTCTTTTTTGCTGGTGGAGCATAAAGAATATCCATTTCCCAGACAGCCTACGAGTAGTTCCTATGTAAATCACCCCCATCCCCCCTTCCGATTTCGCGCCAGTCGCTTTCGTCACTCTCTCCTCGTCTTCTTCATTCTTTTTTTTTCTGTATATCTTTTAACAAAGGATCATTGGAAGAAGATCACAGCGTGCACTTGTCTTGCATAGAGCGAAACCTAGCTGCCGCGTTGCCCCACGACGAAGCTTGACTTGACCTTGTCGTTGTCGCCCATCGCAGCCCGCCTACGCCAAAATATTCCTGGGCGCCGCCCTTTCCGCAAGCCACACGCGAAAAAAGAAAAAGAGAACCCAAGTCCGATCGTCACAATGAGCGACGAAGAGAAGATTGGCAGCCTCGAGCACGAGCATGCCAGCGGATCTCAGTCAGAGGTCGGCCGGCTGACGGATCCTGATGCTGGACTGTCTCCCGAAGAGCGGGCCAAGATTGTATGTTTGCCTTTGATGGTGTGCGGTCTCTCTCTGGATCGCTTGCGCGCGCGCACAAACGCACATCACTGTCGCTTCGTGAGCGCATAATCGCAGAAGCGTAACGAAAACGACTAGTATGCTAACTACGCGACGTTTCTAAGGAGCGCAAACTACTTTGGAAGCTCGACTTGAAGTTGATGCCATGGGTACGTCACGGCCACCGATCCGCCAAGAGCTTTTTTTTTTTGCGCGATCTTACCCCATTGTGTGCGCAATGTTGCTAACTATTTTCCTCTTATTAGCTATCGCTTCTCTACCTTGTCGCCTTTCTCGACCGCACGAATATTGGCAATGCGAAAATCGCCCATCTTGAGCGAGACATTGGCGTGGAAAGCACGTCGCGATACAATGCGACGCTCACCATCTTCTTCGTGTCGTACGCCCTCTTCGAGCCCGTCTGCAACGTTCTACTCAAGCGCCTGCGGCCGTCCATCTTTATTCCTATTATTATGTGAGTATAACCCCGTTTATGCCCGCCCGCTATTCTTCTTCTTCTTCTCCCCCCCCTTCCGTGCCACGTGGTTCAAACTGGCGTTCCTTGTGCTAACGGCTCCATTTTCCTGTGTCGCAGGGTGCTCTGGGGTGCGACCATGATTGGCATGGGCTTTGTGCGCAACTGGTCGGAGCTGATGGCTGCCCGCTGGTTCCTCGGCATGACGGAGTCTGGCCTGTTCCCCGGCATCAACTACTACCTCTCCTGCTGGTACAAGCGCAGCGAGTTTGGCGTCCGCGCCGCCGTCTTCTTCTCCGCCGCGGCCATTTCCGGCTCCTTTGGCGGTCTGCTGGCCGCCGCGATCCAGAACATGGACGGCCTCGGCGGCCGGCCCGGCTGGTCGTGGATCTTCATCATCGAGGGCGGCATCACGGTCGTCATCGCCCTCGCGTCGTTTTACATGGTCGATGACTTCCCCTCCGAGGCCAAGTTCCTCACGCCCGAGGATCGCGCGCGCGTCATTCGCCGTCTTACCGATGATAAGCAGGCTTCTGCCCATTCCGAAAACTTCAAGACCAGCTATCTGATTGAGGCGCTCAAGGACTGGAAGACGTACTGCGGCATGCTCATCTATATGGGTCCTCTGATGCCGCTCTACGCGTTCAGCCTGTTCCTGCCGACCATTATTCAGGGCATGAATCTGGTGCCCAAGAAAGACGTCATCAAGAACCAGCTTCTCAGCGTTCCCCCTTACGTGCTGGCCGCCATCATGACTGTCGTCATTGGCTTCTGGTCTGATCGCATCAACAAGCGCGGCATCTTCAACATGGGGTGTGCCATTGTCGGCGCCGTCGGCTTCATCATGATCATGGCCAGCACCACGCCCGTCGTGCAGTACATTGGCACCTTCCTCGGCGCCCTCGGCATCTACCCCTCCGTCTCCCTCACCATTGCGTGGGTGGCCAACAACGTCGAGGGCGTCTACAAGCGTGGCGTCGTGCTCGGCATCGTCATTGGCTGGGGCAACCTCAACGGCGTCGTCAGCAGCAACGTCTACTTTGCCGGCCCGCGCTTCTTTGCCGGCCACGCTACCATCATTGGCTACCTGATCATCGCCATGTTTGGCGGCAGCCTGCTGTTCCACACGCTGCTCGACCGCGAGAACAAGAAGCGGGCGGCCGGCGAGCGCGATTTCCTCATCGAGGGCAAGTCGGAAGAGGAGATTGAAGCGCTCGGTGATAACAGACCAGACTTCATCTACACTCTGTAGACTGCGAGCGGCGGAAGGCGCGTTTTCTTTCTCGTTTCTTTTTTCTTTTCATTTACTTCTTCTCATCTACTTCTTCTGGAGGGTATTATTATACGGGTCTCTGATTTGGATTGGGAGGATTATTGTCACGCGAATGACCGTTTTTGCTTATGGCCTATATGTATGGTGGCTACATAAAAAAATCTACTTTGGTACTATGAATATTTGCTATATCTGTTACCTTTCGGTTGGCATTTTGAAATTGAGCTCAATACATGCATCAACTGCGAGTATCAAATGAGAGACCTGTGTTTTGCTTGTATGAAATTTGGCCCCCAGCAGTCATGCCTGCGCCCGCGGTTGCAACATGACTGCAGGCCATGCGAGGTTACACAAGAGAAAACGCTCCCGGACTTACCGCCTTCGTATCTTTTCTTTCATCTCCTTCCTGTGGGCCGCAGAATTTTGGACGACTCACAACGGTCTAACGTAAACCATCTGCGTCGAGGGTCGGAGTCGGTGGACTCGATGGCAGTCGGGAGACGGGAGCACACCGCCGTTGGGTTGCCGGTCCGGCGATCCGGTCCATATTCTACGAAATGAGGCGCGGAGATTTTTTCTTGGCCATTCGAGGAGAAAACGAGGCGGGATGATGGCAGGAGCTTGACTATTTTCCTGCTGAGTAGCCCCTCACCGTCATGCTGTGCACACCGGTGTAGTGCTCTGAGAGAGGCGTGCACTGGCAGCCCCGTTTTGCTATCCAATTTTCTGCGGAGAAACAATGACGAGCAGGCAAGTGGACAAAAATAGGATCCAAAAGGCAGACAAAGGGCCGCTGGGCGGGAGTGAGGAGATTACGCCAAGTGCAGAGGTGTACAGGGCGTGTCGTACCGCCCTGAGCAGACAGGAAGCGTCATGGATAGCGGGATGTCTACTGTCCAATATCGGGGATTATTCTTCTTCTAGCCAATACTATTTGTCTCTGGTACATGCAGACAATGTAGGGAAAAATTGATGAAAGCGCCGCCCCCGCCTCACAAATGTACAACATTCAATAGTCTTCATGCACACCACTCTGCTAGAACTGTATACCTCATGCAGCGTAACCATCCCGCCTCCCCTCAATCTATTCTATTCGCTGCCCAGAAACTTGGTGCCACGCCACGGTGTACCTGGTGTTTGACAGCCACCAGAGAATAATGGCGTCGCGCCACCCACCACTAACAAGCACTAACAAGAACCAAGAAGCCAAGGCACAAAGAACCAAAGGGTAAAACGGAAAACAACAACAACAATCAAGAAAACTCCTCCTCAAAGCGGTCCTTTAATTCCCGTCGAGAAATCATGTGGACGGCATGAAATTGGCTCTTGCGTTACCCCAACGCGCACAATTCAGCGCCCGCCTGGTGGACGAACCGTGTCGACACGGACCAGCTGCCGGCAGTGCTTCTCTTGTAAGTCGAGGTTCACACCATCCTTCGGCAGATTGCATCCTCAATCGCTTGCCTTTTTTTCTCTTTCCCCAATTCCGACTTTCCCCGGCCTCTATTTTACGAAAGTCCGCCGAGTTTTACAAAGATTGACCCGAAAGTCCTCTCGCAGTAGCCAGCCGCACCTGCCGCCCACCCTCCTCCCAGCTCTTTTCGCCACACACCGACCTTGGCCACGGCCAGGTGCAGCCGTGGGTGTCACGACGAGCGCCAAGAGCGAGGAAATAGTCGAAAAAGAATAACAAGAGAAAGTGTGTGTGTGTGTGCGTGTGCGTTGTGTGCGCATGTGGGTGGGATACACCAGAATTTCGTTAGCGGTTGGTGCGACGAGACGAAAAAACCGCTGAAGAAAAAAGAATAGGCCTCCGGTATCCTCTTACAGTATCTCTTTTTTTCCCTTTCTCGTCCACCAAATTTCCCATTCAGAGTGGAGAGAGAAAACCAGCCAAGGAACTGACGTCTGCTTTGTGCTTTTGCTCAACGACCTTTGCCCGCCGCGACAGAGAGCGGAAATGGGACTCGGTATACTCGAGTCGGACGGACAGTGACATTGCTGCAAAATCTTTGCATTCTCATTTCAGCTTTCTTTTCTTCCCGAACTCAAGTAAGATTGTTTACCGTTTTTCGCCTTTTCCCCCTTGGCCAGCAGTTCCTCATTAAGCAAGATCCGCCCGACACCGACATCCGGTCTTTTCGCTGTCCATCCCCCTCCCATCACCGCTCCGCCCATCGGTCGTACTTTTGACGCCGTGGCGATCTGATCAAAAAGGGCTGTCGCTTTCAGCTGCGGCGTATTGAAAATATCACCCCCCAAAACACGGCGCCCCGTGGCGGTGTGCTACCGCGTTGAAAGGGGGAAGGGTTAGCTGAATCGAGCTGAGGCTTCTGCATATAAGCGACGACGCTGGCCCAAAGAATCGACTCTACGCACGCACGACCTCGACACTGTTTTCGAACTACGAAAAACACCCGTTATACATCATCATCTACAGCTCTGACACGGCAGTCTCGGAAATGGGAAGAGGGCAAATGGCAAGTATGGAGGATTTCACTGCAGACGAAATCCGCGTGCTAGTGAAGCTTGAGCGCATAGGAGGCAGCATCAGCCTAGCCGCGGTGATTTGCATATTTGTCGCATACTTTTTGTTCCCCAAAGTACGCAACGTACAAAACACATTCATCGTGTTCGCCAGTGTGTCCAATGTCGGCGCGAGTGTGGCAAGCATTGTTGCTTTTGACGGCCTAAAGGCTGGCAAAGCTTCATCCTTGTGCAAGGCTCAAAGCTTTTTATTCGAAATGTAAGTCAATATTTGACATGCTATCGTCGATCGAATCGTTCTAACGAATGCGCTCAGGTTCATGCAGTCCGATCCTTGGTGGTCAATGGCCATGGCGATCAACGTGTTACTTGTCTTTTACTTCCGCGCCACGCCCGAATCGTTTGCTCGTTGGTGGTGGATTTATTGCATTATTTGTTATGGCGGCCCATTTGCCATTGCTGTCACTCTTCTGGTGGCCAAGTCACCTAACCGGGGCCCGGTCTACGGTGAAGCAACGGTATGTCGTCGTAACCTTTATCCGACTTCGTTACTAACACGGAAGCTATAGATTTGGTGTTGGGTTGATAGGCAGTGGGATGACATCCGAATCTATACGTACTACATGCTTATTTGGGTTTGCATTGTGGGCTCTCTGCTCTGCTATGCTCTGGTGGGATATCACGTTTTTCGGTCGCGAGATAGGCTCCGTAGCCTGACGGCATCGACTAGTCGAGATGTTGCAATTGTTGAACTGGTACGTGTTTCCAATATTGAAAAGAGTAATTACTAACAAAAATAGACGAGACATGACGAAAATGAGGGCTGTTATGGAACAGTTGTTACTGAAGTTCAAGTAACGTCTTCCGTCGGGTTGCCTCAGCCGCCACTCACGACAACCAAAAGAGCACAGCCAACGGATCTCGACACTCATATTGCAACACAGAGCGTTTTTGAGCATTCACCCACACATGTCCCTTCGGGCTTTGGTCAGTACTTTTCCTCTGTCGAATCGTCCAGAGGGCACCGCAGGGCAGCTCCTTCGCCGTTGAAGAGAGCGATGTCTTCGACAATGTCTGCGGCGCGACGTTTCGTCGTCGCCGATCCTATCAAGAGGGCATACTTGAGGACCAGTTTCCTATTCGCGATTAGTGTTCTTGTAACCTGGATTCCAAGCAGCATGAATCGCATTCACAGTTGGATCGACGGCCAATCGCCCTACGAGTATCATGTGGCGACCGCTGCAGTTTTGCCCCTTCAAGGTCTATGGAACGCCATAATCTTCTTCGTGACGAGTTGGAATGTGTTGCAGCGCCATCGCCGGAACACAGCTGCTTCGGCGGCAGCGGAAGAAGCAATCGGCCGACTACGCCAGGACAGTGCCAACCGCACCGCTGCCAGGGCGAGCTGTGGAGCTGGGGATAGCATGCAGTATGGGAGCTGCCACAGCGAAACTGACCTAGGAGACGGAGATTCCAGGACGATAAGCAGTGAGATTGAACTGCAACGGAGGTCAAAATCTCAAGGAACGAGTACGCCTCCAGTGAGGTGAGATTGGCAAGCGACGTTGTACAGCGAGTTTGGTATTAATCTGCAATATGTTTCCTTGTATAAATGAAGATATTAGTCTAAATATGATAAAAATGCATCACAGCGATTCCTTAAGATTGATATGATTATTTGCATTGCAATGATGATGCATCGCGCTATGTAAAGTCGCGGCATGCCAAACTAAATATTGACTAATGTACATTGTTTGTGAAAATAGAAACAGTTCTGGTCTTATCTGGACAGTAGAAAGAGTAAATCTCAAAATAGATTCCGGATATAAGTCGTGTGCGTCATAAAAGGAGTGTGGCTGTGGGTATCGCACTTCATAAATTCATGTAATGAGCGTGGCGTGTGCTAAGGGCACATCGTAACATCGTAAGAGAGCGTGATAGGGCCATGAGGCACCAGAATGAGTGGAAGAAGTACAGAAAGAAAGTCGGCGTCTGAAGCATTGGGTGAAGAGAAACAAAGAGAAGGGTAATAACAACGGCACCATGATTGGTCGTGTTCGCATGCATGCAGGCCAAAGCAGCATCCCAAGGCAGTGAGGAGAAAAGAAAAACGACGCCGGCAGAAGAAAGTATTGGAGAATAGAGGGGATCAGGACGGGGAGAAATAAAACAACTTTTGGGGAAATCGGGAGGCATTGTGCAGGCCTGCCGCAAAACGCCAGAAAGACAAATAAACAGGGATAAAGAACGAAACATTAATACCTCTCAGAGGTCTGTTGGTGAAATGTAGAAGAACATCGAAGGAAATAAAATGTTGTAGACGTTCAGTCTGTGTCAAAGAAGCTGACTGAGAGCTTCAAGCTGCTCAGATCCACCAAGCCCATGGCTTTGCCATCCGCACGCCAGACAGACTCATCGCAGAAACAGCGCAGCGCAACAATGATGGCGGAAATAAAAATATGGGCGATGCCGAGGCCGAGAGCAACGGCTTTGAGACCACCAGGATGAGCCACCGCGGCGGGAATTGCCATGGCAAAGATGCCAGCACCGAGGTTGCGAAGAACAATAACGCCCGTATGCATGTCGCCGATACTGCGAAGCGCAATGGTCATATTGGAGGAGGTGAAAGAGGCAGAGCGCGCGAGGCTCGGACGGGTAGCAGCATCGAGGACGGCGGTGCCCCCAGCGAGGATGGCGAGCTGGACTGAAATGAGAGCAAAGCTCAGCTCACTGGCACCTTCCTCAGAAAAGAGCGAAGCGGGGTAAGCAGAAACAGGCCCCATGAAGTTGTTGATGCCCAGGCCAAACGAAAAGATTCCGACAAGGGCGAGCGAAGAACCGCCGCAGATGACGAGGCAGTTGGCAAGTTGCGTAAACTGAAGATGCACACCTCGGTACAGAGCGAGGGAGGCGACGACGACTGTAGGAACAATCCAAGGCCCCGTCATGATGGAGCCCAGAGAAGAAGGCGACGCCCCAACCGGCTTCGGCTCCAAGAGTAGCGACAGCGAAGCAGACAGACCCCAGAGCGCAGAGACGGGGATGAAGCTGAGAAAGAAAACGAGCACCGTGGTGGGCGCAATAAGGGCGCGCGGGACTTGCAACAGGATGGTGCGAGTAATGCAGCCTTGGAAAGTAACAGGACGCATGTCGTGGAGATAGCTGAGGATGTGAGACTTGGTAAGGCGGTGCTTCACGCGCCAGGGCTGCCAGCGGCGAGACAAGGTGAAGCCCGAGACGGGTGTCGGTGCAGATGCGGCTTGAAAACGGTCAAAGGCGGTCTCGGGAGCGGCCAGACACATGAGCGGGATGGCAAGGAGGAACAAACCGCTGATAATGCGGAACTGGTACACGATATTGGCCTTGTGGGAAGATGAAATGGCGCCACCGACAAGTGGTGCGCCCCAAGTGGTGGCAATGTTGATGATGTTGTAAGCTGTCACACGGAGATTGCGTTGATGCTCCTGTGAAATTGTTAGTATTTTCGGGCACCCGCAATCGAGCCTGGATGATGACTTACAAAGTAAGTGTCTTGGATGGAGGTCATGACCAAAGTGTCGAAGACGCCCCAACCGAGACCCTGGACAATTCGAGCACCGAGGCAAGACCCGTAGCTGTTGATAGCTGTCGTATTCCATATTGAACCGATAAATAGCAACGCCGTGGCGAGCAAGTAGACAGGGCGGCGGCCCCAGATGCGAGCCACGATGCAGGCAGCGGCGCCCGTAAGAGACGATAGCATAAGAGGCACACCCGTCAGCGCAGCGATAGCTACATATGATTTGTTGTAATGTTCTGCAGCGAGGGAGTTTGTAGTGAGAAAGACGGTTTTCATGGCACCGACGAGGCCAACCATGGTGAGTAAAGCAGCGAGGTTCAGGTCTTTTCTCCATCTTGGCCAATTCTATAATTATACAGTGTGAGTGGGTATCTCAAAAGTTCGTCTTTAGGCTGTGGAACGCACCAGAGGATCGTCGGAATCGTCGCTCGGTTGAGGCATAAGCTCGACATCGGCGTATTTTCCCCGTCCGTATTTGATACTCTTGTGAGACGACCAAGATCCTAGAGAAAGCTTCCTTGTATGGCTGCTACTCGAACCGGGTACTGTGAAGTTGGAGCTGCTGTTGACGTATCCGGGCATTGCACCGGGGATAGGGGTCGGTGAGGGCGTCGGCGCCTGGTAAATTCGCGGCCACGGCGCGTGTATCTTCGCGGGCATGGTGACCCCAAGGCCAGCACCTCGACTGGACTCCATCATCATGGCGTATTATGATGTTTCTTGTGCCGGTACAACGAGTGACGGGATGGAGTAGTAGTACAAGAAAAGAGAAAGAGAAGAAGGGGATCGAAATAGGAAACTGAGAGTGTTAAAAAGGGAATCCTCGGCTTCAAAAAGGAAACAGGATCGTAGTCCCTCCCCTGTCACTGTTCCTGGATCCCGGCAGCAGCCCCAAAGAGCTGGGTCAGGTTCCCGACAGGTGAGGAGGGCCCAAAAGCAAGGACGGGCAAGTACTGCACACCGTGCAGTATAGCCGGCCAACCAAAAGCGCGCAGCCTGGTCGCGTCTTGGCTGGGCGCAGAAGAGAAGAAGCAATGCCTCGAGCGGACGTGCGTCTGCAGGCGAGCAGTAGTGTACAGAGATGCTGAGAGACAAGTCTTTAGATGTGCAGTGTAATCCGAGAGTCGTCTGGCGTGCATTAGTCTGGGACGAGGACCCGGAAAAGAAAATAAAAAAAAGGTGAGTTGATGCCACCCAAGATCGACGTTACCGTGCGATTGGTAGTATTGAGAGAAAAAGTGGTTATGAAAAAGGAAAAAGAGAAAAAGCCGAATGGGAAAAAGAAAAGAGGTGAAGCCCGACCTGTCTATGCGCTTTGGCGCAGACGTGGGACGGACGGCCTTGATGAGACACGGTGCTTGCCCTACGGGATAATAATGGAAACTGGCCAAACGGCCTTTTCTTTTCTTTTTCCTTGTGGGTGATACGCTCACTATTTTCGCGTGCGCGATTGTGTCTTTAATGGTTTTACATGGGCTGTTTTGTGGCCATTTTGTGCGAGCAGGTATGCAAAAACCAATGCCGAGCGCTGGTTCACACGTCACTCATCCTGCATATATGGATGGGATGATGCCCGGGCACGGCATGAGGGGAAAAGCCGCTGACCAAAACTGGGGAATGGGCTTAACAATAGAGTGACGCACTGTCAAATGGCTCTGCCTGTGTCTGTCCCAAGCTCGGCTACGAATGTTTTCTTAAACCCTTTGTGACGGAGGAGCAGCAGAAGCTCGCGGAGCAAAGGGAGGCGCGGCGCGATGAACACGCAGGGTGAAACATCGGGCCGACAAAGAAAGCCAAACAATGGTGGGGTGGACGGCTTGAAGAGGGGATCTGTCTTGTTTCTAGGGCGCGTCATACTGCTGAGAGAAAGTTTTTGCTCTCGCGAGGAGGGTATGCGATAGCACTGTACTGCATTTCTGCCGTGAGGGGGTCAAGCTCAGGCGAGGGAGGATGAGGGGCAGCAAGCCAGATGGATACAACCAGAAAGAAGGAAAAATTATATTGTGGAGGTCCTCGTCGATTCGACGGGCGTTTCGTTTCAAGACATGTCACCAGCGAAGAAAGCAACGACGGAGCTTAATACAGAGAACGCGCTTTCTCCCTTTTCTCTTAGACTGCGTGGCTTAGAGACTTGCGATCGCGCGCTGTCTGGTGATGGTGGTGGTAGTGCATGGGAGATCGATGCAAGGGAGGGCCAAAGCTATTCGGCGAGCAGGTTTTACTTTTAGCACTGGGGGAACAAAAAGAAGAAAAAACAGACTGGTACCTGACCACGAGTTTTTCCAGCGCCATGCAGGCTGCCTTAGCTCAGAACTGTTTTGGTTGTTGTATTTGCTTCTGTGACAGCCCCAGCGTCTTAGTGGCGTGAGGTGTCAAAGCTCTTGCACCCATCCGCCAACTAGTTAGTTTGCACTCATCCGAAGGAACCGTTTTGGCCACATTAAAGACGCGTCTTATTTAATCAGGCTTGATAGTACATTCTTCGGTACTTGGCATTGGAACACTCCCTTGCGTGAGGAGGAGAGACGGATTTGGAACTGGCAGCTTATTAGACCAGTTTCAAGACGCTTGGAGGCCAGTCCACCTACACTCTCCCCTCTAAATAATGTTGGCGTGATACTTGATAGTTAACTTATAATTCTTCTAATTTACTTTACTTTTCCTATTTTTCTTATATCCCCTGTATCTCTTATTTTTAGTATCTTTTTATTTTCTCTATTTTCGTAATTTTATGATATTATTTCATCTTTATTATTATTTAAGAGTACTCTAGTACAGAAGTCACACACCAATATTATTTCAAGGGGGGCACTGTATGAACGGCGCTGGGCAGTTTCGGGTCAAGCGACGGCCAAAATCAGACGCCTTTATTGAATGTCGGCAGACCGTTTCCTTAACTGGAAGTTTATTACCTGGACTCGCTTCCTAAGGCAAGTTTCGGAGTTTCAACGACGATACAGTTGGCGTGTTCGAAAAATGGTGTGTAACCCCTGCTGCAAATACACGGTAGAGTACGCAGCGCCGATCTGTGGTGTAAATGCCTATTTAGAAGACGCGAAAATCTCGCTCTCTAATTACAGTCGCAGAAAGAAAATACGATGAGCCCTGATTTCCGTCTTTGCTTTTTCTCTTTCATGCATGCAACTCGCGAGGGGCTTGCGTCCATGCTCCTGCATTACATGGCTACGGACGGCTGAACTACACGAATACACCAAAAAGTCCCATATAATTCCTTTTGCCCAACGCCGAACCCATGCGATGCAGCCATGCTGCATTCAGCCGAAAAGCTACACATGAGATTTTTTTTCGCATCTCTATATACCAAAAAGCTCGATATTTTAGTCTATTTGACAGATCAGATCGCGCCCTGACCCAAGAGACGGGAACTTTGCTCCACGGTTGCAAGCCGGCGATGCCTGGCAGGGCTAGCGTGGGACAATGTGGTTCATGTACCTGCAAGTACGGCACAGTGTCGCATCTGCTTTTTCGAACTGAGCCAAGACATAGGAGGAGCGAATAGGATAAGAGGTGTCGGAACCAAATGAGTAGAAAGAAACGCGTCGTTTCGCGTCGTCGTGTAAGTGCTTTATGTGGACGCGGTGGACAGGATGATGGAGTTGCGCGATGGATCCATCGCCTGGCTCCTGGAGGCTTCCACCGCCAGCAGCAGGCTCGTTGAGCGGATTAATAGCTCTACAGAGGCGGCGAGAAATAGAGAGATTAGCAAAAAAGTCTGTCTAAAACAGCAGGAGAAAAGAGATGCCCAAACCTTCGTAAGTCAGTGTATAAGACACGGCGGGGTCTTCCTCTGGGCCCGACAGCAGCGGCATCCGTTCTGCCGGTCCGAGTGACACATGAAACCGCATCCCGATGGTCTTGGCCGCGTCGACCCAGAGGATGCGGCGCGACGCGAGCGGCACCCTGGCGGCGGCGTCCCACGGCAGGCCGTCGTTCATGGCCGCCGCCATCTCGTCGAGCCAGCGGCGGAACACGCGCACGACGTGCTCGCTCATGTTGTAGTGGCTGACAAAGCTGCCCGGCCTGGGCCCGAGCGTGACGAGGTTCAGCACGACGCAGAGCTGTGAGAAACGATTGCCGTCGTCGATCGGCAGGTCCTGCGTCGCGATCTCGTCTTCGGAATTGAAGCCCGCGGGCGGGCCGCCGCTGACGGAAACCGGCCAGATCATGCGGAAGCGGCGGAGGCGATTCTCCTCCGTCACGACGGGACGGAAGGACGCATACAACTGGCAGACCTGGCCGAGGTCTGGGTAGTCGTCTTGCGTGGAGGCGGTTCCATGTGGCTCGGCGTCGCAGTCTGTGGGATGGCGCGTGCCGAGATAGCGGCACGAGAGGTACGGCGCGGATAGCTTCTGGCTGGGAGGGTAGCACTCGAGGATGAGCTCGTAGTCGGGGAGAGCGGAGACTGTGAGGAGACGCTGCTGCAAAGTATGCACTACCAGTGTGTATATTTGACGGCAAATGAGGGTCGTTCTCAGCAGTTCCTTTATAGGAAGATGCTCAAAGACGGCGACCAAAATCTGGCTTCATCATCAGTCGTCGGAGCTGGGTGGGTGGTCACTGCATTGGCTTACTTCATTTGGGAGCTTCTCGAGAATCAAAGCTTGAGCTCGCTGGCCTGTGACCTCTGTTCTAGCCATTGTGAAAGTCCTTACTTTGATGCATTAACATGGTAGAGCCGATGGCATCGGCTCTTCGGATAAGCGGAGAAGTCTAGATATGGCCACGATCTAGAGCTAGCCTGAGAATACCACGCTTTACTTTCCCAAGCATAAATTTAAATCAAAATATGAAAATATAAAAGTGACAATATGGTATATATGTGTAAGAAGCAAGCTCAATTGACCATATTTCTGGTAAAGCAATGTGCAATAAGTACTCTACCTGGTGATAACTGTGCAATATAGACTTATCAAATCGCAAACGCGGGGTTGTATGGGCTAATAATGGTTGGCCCACTTTAACCTGCCCTTTTGCACTTATTACAGTTATGCAGCCCGGAAGGGCTTGGTCTAGTGGTGACAGTCAATTTGGTCGGATCTTTGCAGTGAGCATGAAGGAGTGTGTTCGGCGCCCGGTAACAGCAGGCGACTTTTTCTCCGTGAGAGATAGGGGCGCTACAAAAAGTAGTGCGCAATTCCCTTGAGTATGCCCTCCTCCACCGTGTTTTCTTCCCCGATAAGGGCACGTCTGAGCCAGATCAACAGGCCAATGAATGAGCGCTGTGGCCAGATGATAGCCTGGGACTCTTCTCAATGTCTGCTGGGGCGTTCGTTCATGACAGAAGTGACGCTGTGGGGGACGGCAGATTGGCTAGTGGAGCTGCGGTTATTCCCAGCACGCGAGGTCATCGCCAGAGTTCGGCCCCATGTGATGTGTAAAGGTACAATTGCCGGCAACTCTTTTTACCATTTTGGTTCACCGTTTTCTATTCTTTACCTACAATGTACATGTAATATGACAGCTTTGTAGTATTTTAGTATTCCTCCACATGGTAAAATCCGGTCTGTTCCGAGACCAATTGCTCCCAATTCACCCATTCATCCAAGTTCATTTCGAAGGAGCCCAAGTCGGAAAACCCGCCAGCTTCGCCAGTCATCATAGACTCTGTGGCGTGCGCTATATCGCCCACCTGGCCAAATGCTTCTTTTGCATTTACAGCGTCTGCCATGTTTGTTGTCGCTGCCTCATCCAGTCCCTCGTGATTTGCTCGCATGGCCTGGATGTAGGCAGGCATCTCAGGCACCAGCATACCCTCTGCCCTTTTCGCTGCCACATAGCCGTCCCAGACTTCCAGTGTCCACTTGCTGAGGGCCTTGTACACGGCCTGCGCCGACGTCTGCCCAAATGCGTCAGGGTACTGGGAGAAGACGCGGCCAATCAGCTCCCACACCTTGTCTAGGTCGGAACTCAGCTTCTTGCGTCGTGCTTCTATCAGAACGAAGAGGATCTTGTCCCACAAGTAGGTTGTATTGAGTCGCCACTCGAATTTTCGGAGACATGGGTTCTCGCCCACAAGGGAGGCGTACTCGAGTAGCTTCGAAGCGTTATTAAATGCCATGTTTCGCTCTTCTTCTGTTACCTGCCCGCCAGAGTCCGCAAACCGTCGCGGGTTGTGCGCGAAGAGGCGGGTGTTGCAGATTGCGGCGCGAATCATGCACGTCACCAGCAAATCAAGCGGCCGCGTAGGATCGCAGTAGCGCAGATACTTTGTTTCGAATTTATCTTCAATTTCGTCGATAAGTGCGTCTTTTGCCGAACTCGACATGTTCGGGTTGGTGCCAATGTCGCCCCAGGATGCGACGGATGTAGAAGAGCCAGACAATCTCTGCAACGATTTTGTAAGGTCGCAGCGCACAAGGCACATGGTAATGGCCGTGATTGCTTTGCGCTCTTTTGGAATTTCTGTCATGGAAGGCTGAAGGTCCTCGTCCTCGACATTCCAGGGTATTCCTGCGTCGCCAACGTGAATATCCAATGATGGCTTGGCGCCCAAGAGGTCCGAAGTACGAAAATCGAGGTGTGCAATATGCCACCAGAGGCGCCTCCTCATTTCTGTTTCAAACAGCGATAGACCCAGAGCCGCACCGTCGCGATGCAAGCCCATCTTCTGAGCCAATCGGAGAGCAATCCCACACAATATGTGCTGTGACTCGTATCGCATGGTGCTGCGAAGCCCCATCTAGGAAAGCGTGTCAGCATTTTGCTATCGCATCGTGATATCATAGTCAGAAAACATACCATAAACAAGCAAAAGGCCCGCAAGGTCATTGGGCTGGACGTGCTCAAAAGGTTGGCTTTCTTGAGCGTATGCCTAGCAATGACTCTGTATTTGGCAAACACAACTTTCTTGCTTTCTTTGAAGAGATTTTCGCATTCTTTCTCTTGAATAACGCTGATGGTTCCAAAGTAGAAGCAGAACACGGCTGCTTCCATCGATCTTGATATTTCTTCGCCTTTCTGCGCAGCCTGCAGTATCACTGGCCAAAACGTCGGCATGTGCAGCATCTTCATGAGTGGATCAACTCTATCGATAAATATATCTTTAAGAGTGTGCAGGCAGGGCAACGGTGGATGCCAGTTGCGTAGCAGGCCGCTCAGGCTGCTGCTGGATGGCCCCAGGAATAAATCGACCTCATTCTCGTCATCTTCATCTGCACCAACAGGAACAAATTCGTCGGGATGCCGGAAGTCGTCACTGATGTCCGTCCACAGCGTGCTATTTTCGTAGTATCGCGAGCTTCCCTCCCTGTTGACCAATTTCGGCCCCGAGCCTGTCGTTCTAATCAAGGCGGATCGAAACCCCATTGGCGGAGCAGCGTCATCGCCGGCCGCGTCTCCCGGAGTGGGCACGGAGAAGTTGGTGTTGGGTGAGTCGAGGGTTCCGTTGCTCTCTGATAAAGCGTCCTCTGATGACGCGCGCGTCCTGTTCACCTCCTCGTCCACGTCGACGCCGCGCGTCTTGAGCATGTCCTCGTAGCGCTGCAGCCGAGCGTGCATGGTCTCACGCGACGGCTTCGTCCTCTTGCGCTTGCCTCGCACCGGCGCGACATACTCGCAGTCGATCTGGGCGCGCCGGCAGTTTGTACACGGCTGGCGATGGTCACACCGGACCTTGCGCTGGCGACACACCAAGCACGAGAAGGAGAAGCGCTTCGCTCCACCATCGCCGCTGGTTCTGGGCGATTCGGGCACTTCCATGGCGCCTGGATCATCAGCTTCTCCTTTTGCCGATGTTTTAACGGCAAGAATAATGCAATTTGCGATGCTCGGGGCTGGGGCGGCACGCTACCCCGAGGCTTGCAAGGCTAGTGGTGTAAGCTCGGTGTTCGGGGCGACCAATTTTGCATTCTGAGCCCCGAGCCTCTCCTAGTGGCTCGCTTTTTGCCTAATCGGGACACCATCATTTTATATAAAAACGAATAGGTAACCCAACGGTTTATATATGCATTGTTTTCTCAAAATAGCCTGTCTCTATCTTCTATTTGCTGAAATTAGCTTTTTTTGTTATCGGCTTCTTTATCTCTACAACCCTACCTTGACAGCCATCAACAAACTGCCAGTCGCAACAATGTCGGCCGATTCACTACACGATGAAGAGAAGCAATCGCCAAGCGATACCAAGCCAGCCACACAACCGTTGGAATACCCACCAATGATTACACAGATTCTCATTATGGTGGCTTTATACCTCTCCATGTTCCTTATCACGTTGGTTAGTAAAAGCCATAAAAAAGCCACGACCTGTCGCTGACCTAAATGCCAGGACCAAAATATCATTGCGACTGCGATCCCACGCATCACCGACGAATTTCATTCCATCGACGACATTGGCTGGTATGGCAGTGCCTACCTCCTCACAACTTGCAGCTTCCAGCTCCTCATGGGCAAAATCTACAAATACTACCCAGCCAAGCCACTGTTCCTCGCCGGCGTTTTCTTCTTTGAAGTTGGTTCCGCCATCTGTGGCGCCGCCCCTAGCTCGCCCGTCTTCATCATCGGCCGTGCCGTCGCCGGATTGGGTGCGTCAGGATTATTCTCCGGTTTAATGGTCATCATGTTCCATACTATTCCTCTTCAGAAAAGACCGCTCTGGCAAGGCGGCGCGGGCGCCCTGTTCGCATTGGCCTCCGTCATTGGGCCAGTGGTTGGCGGCGCATTCACCGACAACGTTACTTGGCGCTGGTGCTTCTATCTCAATCTTCCCATTGGAGCTGTGTCGCTTCTCGTCACGATCTTCCTCGTGCACCTGCCGAACCAGAAGCTCGAACCCCGCGCCGGTTCTCTTCTCGGCAAGATCCAGCAGCTCGACCCCATCGGCAACCTCGCATTCTTCCCCGGAATCATCTGTCTTATTCTTGCATTGCAGTGGGGCGGCACTCTTTATTCTTGGAGCAACGCGAGGATTATTGTTCTGCTGGTGCTCTGCGTCGCGCTCGTTGGCATATTCGTTGGTATTCAAATCTGGAGAAAGGAGGAAGCCACCGTGCCTCCTCGCATCATGAAGCAACGAAGCATCGCCGCTGCTATGTTTTTTTGCTTCTTTAATGGTGCTGGTATGATGGTTCTCATGTACTACCTTCCCATCTGGTTTCAAGCCGTGAAAGGTGCCTCGGCTGTTCACTCCGGTCTCATGCTGCTGCCCACCATCCTCTCAGTGGTTGCTGCGTCCATCTTCTCTGGTATCGTCATCTCGCGCGTTGGATACTATGCACCATTTTATATTGCTAGCTCCATTCTAACACCAATTGGAGCTGGTCTCATGTGCACTTTTACTACTTCCACGAGTGAAGGCATGTGGATCGGCTCCCAGATTCTCTTTGGCTTCGGTGCAGGACTGGGTGTGCAGCAGCACATGAATGTCGTGCAAACTGTCCTTGAGCGCTCTGACATTGCCGTTGGAACAGCTATCGTCATGTTCATCCGTTTTCTTGGCTCTTCTATTTTCATTCCTGTTGCGCAGAATGTATTCCTGAAAGAGCTTGTGTCCAAACTCGCGGCGCTTCCTGGCATTGACGCCGAGAAAATCATCAAGGGTGGTGCGACCGAGTTGAGATCGTATGTCTCTGGCGACGAGCTGGACTTGCTTCTCACAAACTACAATGCCGCCATTATCAAAGTGTTTTATATTGTCGTCGCTACGTCAGCCATCACAATTTTTGCGAGCGTTTTCGTGGAGTGGCGCAGTTTGAAGGCCAAGGCTCAAGCTGAATCTGGAAAGCCAGCTTCTAAATAGATGGCCGTTTTCTTTATACTTGGATTCACTTTTTTTAATATTTTGTAAATCTAATCAAAATCTCCCATATCATTTATATTATATTTTCAAGTTAGACCAGCGTCGCAGCATGTGACTTGTTTGCATGCCTTCATTTCCGCCCAGCTGATTGCGAGGGACCGCGATCGCATGAATCGGGGACCAGTCTTGATAGAAGGCCTCCTGCTGGCATATCTTGACACGGTTAGTTCCACCTGCCGATTACAGCAGAGTGAACTCCAAGTACCCAACTTACCTGTCGCTGCCGCCTACGATTATTCACGCCGCAAGAACGCGCCAAATGCCATCGTTAAAAGCAGCATCCTTGAACACAGCCTAGCCGCTGGAGGACTTGTCGTATAAATGCGCCCCATTTGAATCCACTGGCTGTTCAGTGGCTGCCGCGTCCGCTCACTGGTGGGGCGGCGTGGTTGTCTGCAGCGCCTGCGGTGTTTTGCGTTGTTGCGCGGGCAGCGGAAAGAGCGCGGGTGCGGAGCGCGCCCGCGTTCCATCTCCCACGTCCCGGGTGGCAAGATATAGCTACGTGTTGGATTTCTCACGTTCGCCATTTCAAAAGAATCGACAGCGGCGTGCACTCGCAAGGAGTGCGGAACTGTTACTAGCAGACGCTAAGTCAAAGCACCTATCCAGGCACCACCAGAGGCCCTCCAGGCACCAGCTTAAAACTTGTTTTTCTTTTCAGTACTTGATTTCTTGTGGTTATCAACAGATAATAGCCACATTAATACGCTGGTGCCTGGGGGAGGAGCTCTGCAACCCCCTGGAAAGAGCGCTACAAAGCGCCTCTTTTGGCTAAGAAACACGTGTACGATCAATCCTTTAGAGCTGTTATAGCCGCGCCAACTGAATGACCACATTTCGGCTCTGGCAGGCAACGACTGGATTTAGTACTAAAGCCTCGGTCGCAGTCTTCCCTGGCAACATTGAAGAGTGTACCTTCCATCGGCACATGCGTAGTCCTTACGGTACATCCATCTTGTCATTCCTCGTTGCCGCTCACGTCCAGCGCTTTCGACAATAACCCAGCATGGAGCAAGTGCCGCTCGGCAATAACACTTTTGGGTTCACGCCCCTCCCCGGCCTCCCCATTCCGCTGTCATCCAGCCTCACATCCAACTCCAGCTCAAGCTTCAGCTTTAGCTCTAGCTCCAGCTCCAGCTCCTCGCATCGCCAATCATTCTGCGTCTCGCCCGAAGGCTGGGGACCCCTGAGTAGAAATGCTTTCTACCTAACACCATGCTTCGTCGACGGTGCAATTGGCATCGTATCGATATGTGCCATCATCTGCGGCCTCGGCGCCGTCACCTACCTCCTAAGGCGTGGCAGTGTCAGTAAAGCCTTGGTTGGAAAGTGGCATTTTGCTGCAAAATTGGTATGCTGGTTCCCCCGGCGGCCGTGGACGCGAAGCTGGAGAGAATTTGGCTAACAAAGAGCGACACGAAGGTCACTGTTGCCGCAGTCTTCGGACTGACGGTCGCTCAAACGATCAACGTGACTCTGAGAGAGCCAGAGCATTTCTTTCAGGATGTGTCATTTTGGTCACTCGTCGCAGCATCGTCTTCCCTGTTCGTCATCCTCTGGGCACATTGGCTCGAAAACTTCTACTCTTTGTCTGAAAACGCCGTCGTTTTGACATACTGGATTTTTTTTGTTCTCGTGTATACCTTCAAAGCTATCACGCTTGCTCTGGATCCAGCAGTTGGCCCTCGCTCGTCAGAGTTCATCTTCCATTGCACAACATGGGCGCTTGGAGCAGTGGAGCTGTTTCTTGAAGTTGTTGTGGCTGAGCTGCTGCTGAAACCGCGCTTTGAAGGTGAGAGTGGCAGAAGCCCTTTGGAATTTGCAAATATCTTCTCAGCTTTAATGTTTACATGGCTGTCGCCATTCATGACGTTTGGATACAGCAACATCATCACGGTCAAGAACTTGCTTGCTCTCCACCCAGACGACACCTCGAATACGTGTTACCACAGATTTGAGGCCGCCTGGGTTCGGGAGGAGAAGAGTGGTAAAAAGCCATCGATTTGGATCGCTTTGGCCAGGTCGTACGGTGCCGAACTCGCCATTTGTGGCATCACAGAGTTTCTCAACAACATGTTTTGGATTTTTCAGCCGCTCGCTCTCCAACATCTCATCCAATGGGTGGCTTCCAGAACTACGGGAGATCCGCAGCCGTATACCTGGGGCGCGTTTTGGGCTTTCGTACTGTTTTTAGCGTCGTTCCTGAAGACAGTGGTCAGTATTCAGAGCCGCTGTTGTTCTGATTCATTCTAGCCCAAGGCTAATCTTTTTGTTAGGTTTTTCAAAAGAAAATATCTCAAACGGTCGCTGTCGCAACCCATGTTGAGACAGCACTCAAGGTGAAGCTTTATCACAAGTCGATCAAACTGTCTGGTCAAGCTCGCAGCACGAAGTCGACCGGCGATATCATCAACGTCATGAGTGTTGATGTGGCAAAGGTATCTGACATGGTCGCAGATGCCCATTCGGTCTGGTCTCTGGCTTTGCAAATAATTTCGGCACTAGTTCTACTATACCGTTTGCTTGGATGGGCCATGTTGGCCGGTGTTGCGCTTATGATTGTGTTAATCCCTGTCAATGGGCTCGTTGTTGTTTTCTACCAGCGATTCCAGGTCAGATACATGAAAGCCAAGGACAACCGGACGAGACTCATGGGTGAAATTATTGATAATATGAAAGGTGAGATACACGAACCCTGAAACCCCCTCGCAGTGTTGACCAGTTCCGCAGCCATCAAATTGTATGCTTGGGACTCCGTTTACCAGGAAAAGTTGCGCTGTGTGCGCCACGACGAAGAACTGAAGGCAATGCAAAGTCAATCAATCCTGGCCGGCTCATTCACCATTCTCTTCTCTATGCCGCGCTATCTGATCGCCGCTCTCAGCTTTGGCATCTACGTACTCGTCCAGTCGAAACCGCTCACAACCGACATCGTGTTCACTTCGCTTGCTGTCTTCAACATGCTCAAGTCACCTTTATACCGACTTCCATATCTAGTGTCAACCATGACGGAAGGTGCCGTGTCATTACACAGATGCGTGGAAATTTTCACAGCAGAAGAGCTCCAACCTGATGCTGTCACCATTGAAGCGAAACCTGCATCCCGGTCAGGTGGACTGATTATAGTCAAGGATGCCGCCTTCACACCTGGAAGCTCTGAAAGCAAAGAGCTCATCAGTATTCCGGACTTCGTATGTCACCAAAACGAGTTTTGCTGTATCATCGGCTCAGTCGGGTCTGGCAAATCCTCGTTCCTCAGCGGCATTCTAGGACAGCTCCACAAAACAAAAGGAACTGTGAAGCTAAGCGGGACTGTCGCCTATGTCCCCCAGACTTCATGGATCATGAATGGTTCGATCAAGGAGAACATCTTGTTTGGCTCTGCATGGAATCCTGTGTTATACGAACAGACTCTTAACGCATGCGCATTGCGTCCAGACCTGAAGACACTACCCGAAGGCGATGCGACCGAAGTCGGCGAACGCGGAATTTCTCTCAGTGGGGGCCAGAAGGCCCGAATAAGCCTGGCAAGAGCTGTGTATTCTGAAGCTGACATCTACATCATAGACGATTGTCTGGCTGCTGTTGACGAGCATGTTGGCAAGCACTTGATTCAACAGGTGTTAGGTCCACACGGCATTCTTCGCAATCAAGCACGTATCCTTGCAACAAACTCGACCCGTGTGCTTAGAAGTGCTGATACCATCTACTACCTTCAGGAGGGACAAATAGCCGAGCAAGGCACTTATCAAGAACTCATGTCCACCGAGACCGAAACTTTCAAACTGGTCAACACGCACCTGAAGAAGCAAGAGTCCGAGCGAACAACCAGTGGAACTGAAACTTCGCTCATCACAATTGAAGCTGAACGATCTTCTCCCGCAGCACCGTTGTCTGTGGACACGAAGCACAACCTGGATGTCGCTGGTATCAAAGAGGGACTCGCAGAGGTACAAGCTGCGCAGGCCACCACTCCGGCCGCGATGCCAGAATTTATCGCGCATGAAGTCCTCGACGATGCAACGGAAGCCACGCCTCTGCTTGCTGACAACAGACAAAAGGAGACTGCTCCAGACACGAACGTAGAAGACGGTTCCGGCCAGCTCGCCAAAGGGAAATTAGAGACGTCAGAGAAAGGAAAGGTAACGATGGCTGTCTACAAGGCTTATACATCAGCTTGTGGTCATTTCCAGCTCGCTGCGTGGCTGTGTTTCATGATTTTATCCGAAGCAGGAGCGCTTGGTAAGGATTCCACCACGACTAGTATTTGCACGCTCTGCTGACATCTTCCAGGCAGTGGGTTGTGGATACGATACTGGACTGACAAGAATGCCAAGTACGGTGGCAATTACCAGCCAGGCCAGTTCATTGCTATTTATACATCACTCGGGCTCGCGTCTGCTTTGTGCGGAGCTGCCACATCCATTGTTGTCAATGCTTTCTGCCGAATCAGTGCCTCCAAGAAACTGCACGACAACATGGCAGCAGCCATGTTCCGAGCACCTTTGAGCTTTTTTGAGACGACCCCAGCTGGACAGATTCTCAACAGGTTTGGCAGCGACATGTCAAAGATTGATGGCGAGATGATTGGGACATTTACGCAAGCAGTGAGCTGCCTGACGTATGTTATGTTCACGCTTGCAGTAGTGTGCTGGAGTAAGTAGTCGATCGCATCTTCGCAGCATCAGTACTAACGGAAGCAGCATCGCCTTTTTTCCTAATCTTCGTTGGACCCCTGGCCTACATCTGCGTCGTTCTTCAACAATACTACGTCCAAACATCTCGCGAGCTCTCTCGTATGGACAGTTCCACTAAATCCCCCATCTACTCCCACTTCCAAGAATCTCTAGGTGGCGTAAACACCATCCTCGCCTATCGTAAACAAGACATTTTTGAAAAGGAAACCAAGACTCGTATCGATCAAAACCTCCAGGCATATTTCCTCTCTTTCTACTCCAACCGATGGATCACACTTCGTGTCGAATTTCTCGGCAGCGTCATCGTCGGAGGCGTCGCTGCCTTCGCCGTTGCTGCCATAGCTACAGGCCACCCAGTCGACCCTGGCGCTGTCGGGCTTGCGCTCTCTTATGCACTTGAGATCACCACCGCTCTAATGTACACTGTCAGAACCTCTTCTCAGATTGAAAACAGCCTCGTCGCTGTCGAACGCGTGCTTGAATACACATCGATCCCCCCCGAGGGGCCTCTAGAAAGCAGCCCCTCTACTGCTCCACTGCCCTCTTGGCCCGCGGCTGGCGCTATCGAATTCCAGCACTACTCGACACGATACCGTCTCGGTCTTCCGTTTGTTCTGGAAGACCTCAATCTGTCCATCCCAGCAGGTGCTCGCGTCGGTATCGTCGGCCGTACCGGCGCAGGAAAATCAACTCTCGCTCTTGCGCTCTTCCGCATCATCGAGCCTGCCGAGGGCGCTATCGCCATTGACAACGTCGATACCACCTGTATTGGTCTGAACGACCTTCGTCCCAGACTCGGCATCATCCTTCAGGACCCGGCCATCTTCGCAGGTACTGTGCGAGAGAACCTCGATCCAGCCTCTGTGCATACAGATGAAGAGCTGTGGTCTGCTCTTGCGCAAGCACAGCTGAAAGCCCATGTCGAAAGCATGGAAGGCGGGATCCACGCCACGCTGCACGAACGCGGCTCAAATCTCAGCCAGGGCCAACGTCAACTCATCAGTCTAGCGCGCGCTTTACTTACTTCTGCCCGTGTGCTGGTGCTGGATGAAGCCACTTCGGCTGTCGACCATCGTACTGATGCTATAGTGCAGGAAACGCTGCGCGGGAAACATTTTCAGAACAAGACGATCTTGACGGTTGCGCATAGAATTAACACGATTGTGGATTCAGATTACATCGTCGTGCTGGAACAGGGCCGAGCACTGGAATTTGACACACCACAGGCGTTGGTGGAGAAGGGTGGCTTGTTTAGAGATTTGGTTGTTGAGGCCGGACTCTTGGGACGTTTTACAGCAGGCTGAAGGGTCTGTGATACATATCATCACGTTGAATAAATATCATATAAACACTAAAGTATAGCCTAGACTCTATTCGTAGGGGATTCTAGTAGTTTTCAAACGTGGTTTTTTTTGCGGCAGGATTGTCTAGCAATTTAACACTCGCTTCTTTAAAGCGAAGCTCTCGTTCGCTCACCCACTTAGCAACCGACCCTACACTTGATGCCGTCGGAAAAGCAGAACGTCTCCGAGTAGCCACATGCATTTGGCATGCGACCATCTTAGCAGTGGTATTTAATTTAGTTAAAACTACGCGATGATTGTTTTCTATTGCCGGCTTCTACTTACGCCTACCCAGATTTATGGGGGCTGCTGTTACACAATCCATTGCCTAACTGCCCCTTGCTGTACTGATAGAGCGGCCATCGCCAAGACAGCCGCCAACAATTATTCATGCGAATTGCACTTAAATAACCAGAAGAGACATTCCCTTGGGGTAGAAAGCTTGAGATAATTGTATAGAAAAGCAGTTGACCATACGTAACCGACGTAAATGAATCATAAGAGTGTCGGGCCAAGGTACCCGCTTTTGACACTATCACTCCCCGATCACATCGGTGGCCCTCGAGCCATCTTCAACTCTCATAAGGGCATGTCGAATTCGCAAGAAAGAGAAGAGCGTATTTTATTATTGTGCTTCAATCACATTCGAGCCATTTTTAAGAGAAAGAAGTATATTCAAAAGTGCCTATGTACAAGGGTCCGTGGTGGGTCGCGATGGGTCGCGACGGGTTGAAGACCCTATAAGCGTAAATACGTACAAAGAAAGAAGGAAAAATCGTAGAAATGTCTAAATAGTCTAAAAATGAAAGATTTAGTTGTGGAAATCAACCTGGACATGCCCACCGTTCTCAAAGCCGCCGCAGCCGCCAGCAGGGTTGTTGCTAGAGTCTTGTTAGCCATGACACTGTGAATTTTTTTTGGAATTAAAAGGATTAAACTTACTCCCAGTAACCGATATGGGGGTTACCGCCCTGGCTTCCAGCCTCGCAGTTCTGGAGGTAGTATTCGCCAGAAGCGCCGCAGCGGTTGCCGTTCTTGCACTTGAAGACGCACTGGTCCATGTTGGCGTGGCAGCCGCCCGAGGTCTGGATCTCCATGCGGTTACCGCCCATGTTGGGCTCGCGGGAGACGTCGACAGTGGCGTAAGGGCCGGTGGAGAACTCGCCCCAGGTGTTGAAAACCTGACCGTCCTTGAGAATGGTGATGCGGTGGTTCAGAGCGGCAAAGGCACCAGCGATGTTCTGGGCCATGGAGATGGTGACACTGTCTCCGGTGTTGGGCAGAGACCAGGTAATGTACGGCTGGCGAACGTTGACGAAGCTGGAAACGTAGTCGGTCTGCAGCCAGACAACAACAATGACGGTAGCAGGGCCACCCTCGTCGGCGCGGTTGGTGAAGGTGAAGGTGGTAGGGCCATCGTTGCCAACCCAGATCTTGCCGTTGTTGCCGCCATCGTTCTTACCCATGGAGCCAAAGCCAATGTTGGACATGTGCTGGCAATCCTCGCGGGACAGACCCCAGACAGGGTTGTTGCAGTCGAGGCCGCGCTTGGTCAGGGCGGAGACGGCATTCTCGCTATTACTGTTAGAGACAAAGTGCAGAATCAATTGGATTGTAAGAATGGTGCTACCTTCCAGCGGGAGCAGAGGGGACGGCGACAGCAGCGCCAAGGAAAGCCGCAACAGCAGCGATGGTAGAAGTCTTGAAAAGCATTTTGAATCAAGGAGTGATGAGAAAGTTATTTGGATAAGGACTGTGAGTGTTCACTGAAGGAGAGTGGTTGAACTGAGCTAAGAACTGCTTGCTTGATGATTCAAATTCAAGTTTGAGAAGACGAAATATTCGTCTCTTTATAATAATGAGCACTTGTATAATCTTGCTAGTAGTTTTTCTCAACGGCTGCCAAGATGCCTTGCGAGTCGGGCCATACGGAATCCTTCAGAACGCGCCGTCATCCATCTTCGGCCGCGACAGTTGGAAGCAAACTCGCGCGTCGGTGCGGTCAACGGGTAAGCTGAGTCCTGTTCCTGACCGTTCTCTGCGGGCCCATTCGTTCTTGCACAAGCGTGCTACGCAAATTCTAGACCGTTGGCAATGCGCCCTATCATTGTTTGTGGAAGCATCAATAGTGTATAGACCATGCACTTTGCTAGCCAAACTTTAGTGCTGATGACAGCGAGCCTAAACTCTGGCAGGATGGGGGCCATAAAAAAGGCCCTTTCAGCGCAAGGAACAATGGATACCACTCCATCACTTTATTCGAAGGTTGCTCCCCTTTTGACAAGGCGGATTTAAGGCCAAGGTACGACTTCGGCGAAATATTATGTTGGGTTGTTAGCGCCATTACGGCGCAGGCGTTGATGATTCATGTCTTGTCGTGAGATCAAGTTGGCACAAATTTTCAGTAACAAGAAATCAGCTAACCAAAGCAAAAAAAAGTTGCCAAATACCTTTGACAAGCACTTCTGAAAGGATATTTCCCATCTGGAAAAAAATCGTCCTCTCTGATCGTGAAGTGGCTGTTATTACCCCTGGCACATGTCTCTGATCCTTGGGCCGGTTTCGATCCGCCCCGCCGTACCTGCAGGGCGCCCACGCGTCGAGTGATCCTCTCCTGACGCCTCGTCACAAAGAGGAAATTTCTGTTTGAAGCTAGTTTGAAAGACTCACTCTAGTGGCTCGGAAGTTTCCCAAAGAGAGACTTCTTCAAAACTGCTGAATCATGAGCCGCGATGTTTTACACTACTATACTTGCCTGATCGGGCTTTCATGCACGAGAATTTTTGGTCACACCCATGCTCGCACTTCATTTAGTCCGGAAATGAAATCGTTTTACTGCAATGGTACTAGACGGGCCATTTGTGAATCCCAAAAGCTCCTTCCAGTAGTGTTAACCCAAAATCGGCCCAGATCGGTCTCTCGATCGGCTCTGTTTACTAACTTCCTACACCCTGACCGTAGTCTGCTGCATATTTCTTAACTCGGAAGAAGGATTTGACGAGGATTTATCGACAGTAGCTGCGGGGGAACGCTGCGCTTCACATAACTGAAGCCAGGATACTTGCTGTTCAGGCTCGGCCTTACCGCAAGACTGGGATGTCGACAGCATTGTCACGAGGCCGTCGAGGCCCGCACGCAGGCTGTTCGCCTCATAACCCTTGGCACGCATGACACTTGCGGCGACCCGGGCGCTGTCTCCGTCGTAGCACACAACCAGGGTATCTTTGCCCTTGAGACTGCTCAGCTCGCCGCTGGGCGAGGCAAATTGCCCCTCCAGCTGAGTCCATAGCTGGCTCAGGATAGAAGGATCAAAGAATGGACTCTTGGTACCTGGCTGTGCAAGAGGAATATTGATGGATCCAGTAAGTTTTCCTTTTTCGAAATCCCGAGGCTGTCGCAAATCAAGAATGGCCGCGTTGTCCCGCAGGTTCAGGGCAGCGCTCAGCTTTGGGATCTCGCACGTGCAGGTCTCCTGTGCGCGGCGCATGAGCTCGTCCATTTGTTTCTCATTGACATGGAAGTAACCCTGCAAAGCCTTGGATGCTTCCCACTCCCACTTTTCATCATATCTGTACAGGTCAACTTTGAGCAGATCCTGAATTTTGGTTAGCTGAGGCAGCCTTGCGTAACGTTGCAGAGGATGCAGGTGCACTTACCTCATTCTTGATGGGTGGGAAGCAAGAGTCGTCAAGTTTTTCAAAGTATTCGTTGACATATTGATAAGGCAAGTCGCAGCAGAGAAAGACGCAGTTGATGAGACCATCTGGGCCAGCAAGCTTGCTGACGCTGCCTTCAGCTTTTTGCTTGTCAAGGTACTGGTACAGACCCTTCAGATTGAAACCAGAAGAAGGACCGCAGACAAGACCCTGACGGCAAAGCTCAAGGGATAGACGGTATGAGTCGTAGGAGCCGACATGTTCAACGTGGTCTACCGAAGATTTCCAGGGAAAAGTGACCGGACCAAGCAGTGCGTACGATCTGGGTCCAGGAACTCTGTCGCCCGCCGCAGTGCAAACACTAATATGCGTCAAAAAAAAATGCGACAATTTGTGGAATAGTGCGAATGCTTACCCGATTCTGAAAACGCTCGGTTTGGCACCTTTGAAATATGTTCCCAGTCCTGTCATGGTTCCTGAACTAATGTTAGACCCAGGTCGCTCTAAACCGTCGGTGCGACGTACCGGATGTGCCCATGCCAGCACAGATGAGGTTGATCTCAGGTAGCTGCTTGAGAATCTGGGGGCCTGTCCATCGTACGTGCGATTTCCAGTTCTATTTCATTAGTTCGTGTTCTGAAAGACGGGGTTCTTTGTTTACACACGTCGTCATTTTCGTATTGATTGGGGTTGATGGCTTCGCTGGTCTCGGTGCCAAGGCGCTGCGCAGCCCGGATGCCGCCGCGCTCATCAAGCGGCTCCGGTTGAGACGGGCCGCCAAAGAGCGTGCTACAATATGTCAGCGTATTTCCTACCACCCGTATTTTTCTTTTCGGGGCACATACATGTTGATACCAAAGAGTTGCATGATTCGGATCTTGGCGAGGCTGGTTTTGTTGCTCAAGAATGCTCTAATATCGTCAAGGCCATAGATAGCGCGTCCAACTAGCGACATGGACATCACGGTCGAGCCAGAGCTGTACTCGACGATCGTTTTGGTCACATTAGGTTTGACACTTTTCTCCAACAAATTTAAAGCTTTTCTTGTAAGCATAATTCCGCTCAGGAATGAGAAAGCCAAACATACCTGGCATGCATTTGACATTGTTTGCAGGGTGCATAGACATCATCTTGGCGAAGATGCGAATGCCGTCGCCGTAGTAGGGGTTCAACGAGGCTGGGACTTCAACCAGTGGTAAAGGAGGGGCCGTATCCGGATCAAAGTAGTCCCTGATAGACTCCGGTCCCTTGTACACATTTAATGTGTTTGTTTCCTTCATGGTCTTTGCTTCTGCGGCCATGGTTACTTGGAACTCTTCTGTTGCGCCTGGGTGTTGCTGGGTGGGAGTCTTGGCCAGAGCACAGAGTTTAGCTTGGGATAGCTTAACGGCCCAGAGCAAGGGTTATTCTGATGAGCTATTTATACAAACTTGTCCGTACAGCGGCTTAGCATCTGTCAGACGTCAATCGTGGCCGGACTTGCGAGCTCCGGCAGTTGTCGACTGGCTATCAAATATGGATTTCCGTGCGACCTTACGGGATATTCTTTGTGCGTGAGATATATTGCAACCATTCCGAATGAGGCATCTGAGGCAGCGTCTTGTCTAAGCTTTCAGCGGGTAAAGGTATGCTTATCATTTAACGTGGACGACTGTTGTTGTGAGGACAGACACCGATGTGGGACGAATCCGCAACTACAACCTCCCAAGGTTGCGCCGAGGCAGCACAATGGGCATCGCAGCTTGCTCAGGGCCCGAATCCATGACTAAAATTGCCACCATCCGGGTTGCGTAGGCTTGATTGCTTGCATTTTCTTTCTCGATGGTAGAGACGAACAGGGGCAGCTGTGAAGCGTCCCGACCTTGATGGGCACTGACCCGCCAGTGTCGCAGTCTCGAATGCCGAAGTGATCGGCGCCACATACATGTAGCGGATCTGCGAAGGTTAAATAATAGCGTCACGTTGCGGCATCATTAAGCTACTCAATCTTGCTCAAATGGAGCACAATTACTGAAGCTTGCGCAAAGGATCTCTTTCACTTCGCACTTCAGCCGCGCGAAGACCGACTTCCATCAGTAACGAACCGTCGTGACGAGTCTTTACTTTCTGATTTACTCCGTGCCTGCATTCCCACGAAACTAGCCATGGCGCAAGCCCCGCCCGATTCGCTCTTCTAATCTAATTAGACCGTAGCGGTTGCGATATCCACCAAAGCCTCTTGGTCCCCGGTGTTGATTAAAGGGAACACGGTTTAGACCAGGATAATGGAGCATCTCAGACCCACGAGCCTGGCTTCCCTTCCCCTGGCTGCCTCTTTATCTGATCCGGGTCTCCCACATAAAAATAAAACTTTACGTACAATGCTTCCTCCTAGAACATAATCCAATTGGCATACAAAAAGTTCGATTATCACAGATTGTCAGTACTGAATCGGCACAATGTCCAAAGACGGAGACGCTGTCATCGGACCCGCGCGGCCGACGACTGGAAATGCCAGTACACACACGACCAGCGACTCAGACGGAGCCGGCACCAAATTCAACGAGCAAACCAACTATGTTCCGAGGAGTACTATTATTACGGTATGGCTTTTGATGTTCCAGGTCGCGCAGACGAATGCTAAGATCAACAGATTTTTTTGGCTTGCGCCAGTGTAGATTTGGTGGCGTTGATGGACCAGACTACATTGGCAGCTAGTTTATACATTATCGGCGCATCGTTTGGTTCGACGAAAGAGGTCTCTTGGATTGCCAGCGGCTATTTCATGTAAGCTTGTCATTTTGCAGAGTATGGTCTCCAGGGTACGGTCAGCAAGTCTAATATGTGGCAGCACCTCTACGGTCGGTCAATTGATCTACGGTCGGCTGTCGGATATCTGGTCCAGAAAAGCCGTCTTGCTGGCAGGGCTTGCAATTTTTTTCTTCGGCTCGCTCGCATCGTCTCTCGCACAATCAGTCTTGCAACTGACCATTTTCCGTGCCTTCACTGGTATTGGGGGAGGTGGTCTTATGACAGTTGCTCAATTGATCGTAAGCGATGTTGTGCCATTGAGGGAGCGAGGAAAGTACCAAGGTATTTTGGTGAGTACTAACTAACTCTCGATCGAGTATCTGGTGCGCCTCTGACTATTTTGCTAGGGTGCCGTCGTTGCCATTGCCAATGGTATTGGCCCTGTCATAGGAGGTGCCATTGCGTCCAAATCGAAAGACTCTTGGCGCTGGATCTTCCGTCTGAACCTACCACTGACTCTGTTCACAACATGTTGTGTTGTGTTCATCATGCCGCTCAAAAAGGTTCAAGGAGACTGGCGATTGTGAGTCCATTGCGTCTGCTGTCTGCTTACCGAACTAATATTTTATTAAAGAAAGCTCAAAGCAGTTGACTTCATCGGTATCATTCTGTCTTTCGCCGGCATGATCGCGGTTATTCTCGGTCTTACCTGGGGCGGCGCTGAATACCCATGGAAGTCTGCGCCTGTCATCGCGTCCCTCGCATCTGGTGGAGCGATTTGCGTCGCATTCGTACTCTGGCAGTGGAAGGGTCCAGAGTATCCTCTCGTACCCTGTGAGTGCATATCAAATGTGTATAGATATTATGCAGCGCTAACCATTATTTCAGTGCACATTTTCAAATCTAAAATCGTCAACGGAGCTTGTTTGACCATGATGATCAATGGATGGAACTTTGTCATGCAGGTTTACTATGTACCTACATTTTACCAACTCGTTTATGGCTACTCCGCGACCAAGTCTGGCGCACTCCTACTGCCCATTACTATTGTGCAGACTGTCAGCAGCACCATCGCAGGACTCATTGTCCACTGGATTGGACGCTACAGAGAGTGCATCCTCTTCGGCTGGCTCTGCTGGGCGGTTGGACTCGGACTCATGTCAACATTAGATGAGCATACTGGCTTAGACAAGCAGATTGGTTACTCTATTCTTATTGGAATCGGTGTGGGAAATACCATGCAGCCGTAAGTATACGTTCATTTAGTGGGAGATTGCCTTCATTGCTGACCCATCTACAGAGCCTTAATTGCCGCGCAAGCTGGCGTTTCTAGGCGCGACATGGCTGTTGCCACATCCTTCCGCAAGTAAGTATTATTCTAACTATATATTGGCTCGCGCTAATTGCATTAGCTTCATCCGAAATGTCGGCTCAACCTTAGGATTGGCCGTCTGTGGCTCTATTATGTATGTTCCACGTGGTTTTATTATGGCTCCTACTAATCATTGATACTTTTAGCAACAACGTCTTAAAGACTGCCATTTCGACTCTGGACTTGGACGACGGAGCCTTGAAGAATTTGTTGCAGAATCCGCGTACATACACGGATACTCTATCTCCGGACGAAGCTGCCAGGGTGCGCAGTATTGTAATCCCAGCCTACAAGAAAGGATTTCGAATCATTTTCATCGTCGGGGCTTCATTGGCGGCAGTGGGATTCGTACTTGCTTTTGTTCTCATGCCTCAAGTGTCGCTTGCTCGCCCTGACGACGAAAAGCTCAAAGCTGAAGGCAGAAAGGCCCATGAGGCGCGAAAGCATAAAAGTAAAGTCTAATTGGAGGAACAACGATGAGAGTGTGATAGAATACTTGGCAGTACACATAGATAAGGCGACTCAGATTAATTCTGAGGTAGAGGATATAGTAGCAGATGTGCATTGTAGGCTACAGACACCAAAGCTGATTAACGCGTCTTGCTTATAGAATCATGAATGTAAAACTAGTTCAACTCTGCTAACTAAAATCCAAGTGGTATAAGGTGTCATAAAACAGATGATCGTGTAGATCAAGGGCTAAGTTGTATGTGCAGAGGACGGCAAGATCACTTGACGCTCCCAACCACGGAGTATGCGGCTCGCACCAGAGGATCCAGCTCGTGTATACGATGCTCAGACCTTGCCCTCGTTTGGTCTTGCAGCTTTAATTTCATCCTTATAGAGAGGGGGGCAGACAGCACCCTTGTTCTGGAGAACATAGCGCTTGATCCACCAGGGCAGGACGGTACCAAGCTGATACTTGGCGTGCGTTCTAGTGGAAACACCGAAGACATAGTCAAGCTCCTCCAAACTCTTCTGCTTGGTCTCAGGTACGAAACAGAAAATGAGAGCCAGTGCAACGAGATTCATGCCAGCGTAGAAGCCAAATGCACCCGTTGGCGTCATAGCGCGAAGCATGCGGGGGAATGTCAAGCTCAAAATGGCACCCCAGAAGTTATTTGTTGCGACAGCCCAAGACATGCCGACTTCTCGGTGGGAGAGGGGGAAGACTTCGGCCGAATACATGAAAGGGACGGGACCCTCGCCTGAAGTGAGTGTTAGTATAAAACTTTCATCAAACGGTATTTTTCAGGTTTGCGAAAACTGACCTGGAGAATAGAAAGCGTCGAAGAGATAGATAAAGGTGGCGACAGCCGCGATACGACCAGAGCTATGCTCCAGACCATGGTCGATGAGGAAACAAAGACCAGCCACTGTAACTGTTAAGATGGATTTTTGGTACTTCATTTGAGCTGAAAGCTTACCCAGCAAGGTCCAAAACATGTTTGGGAAGGTGAACAGTAGGAGAGCACGGCGACCAAAGGTGTCAATAGTCCACACAGCAGGCCAGGCGAACAGGAAGTTGATCAGACCAAAGCCGAAACTTGCCCACAGGGCATTGTAAGCAGAAATACCGCTCTGAACGAAGATGGTGCTGCTGTAGAAAGCGATGATGTTGACTAAAAGCGATTAGTAAGATAAGAAAAGTAGAATCGGCCGAGTTATACATACTACCGCACATCTGCTGAGCAATCATGACGATACCAGAGGCTTGGGTAGCTCGACGGTTTCGTGGAATTGTAAACAGCTCAATGAAGCGAGTGAACACGCTGCCGTTGACATTGAGACCAGCCTCCTGGATCATCTTGTCTTCTTGCTCAAGGAGACAGTGAATGTAGAACAAGTCCCTGGCGGCCTGTAGCGGTGTGTTTCGAAGACGTAGCAGCGACTTCCATGCCTTCACGTGCCGCCCTTTCTTTAGATACCAGCGAGGAGATTCCGGGCAGTACCAAATACCCAGAACAAGAGGGACGGCAGGAATAAAGGCAGAACCGAGCTGCAGACGCCATGAAATATCGGGAACCTTGCCAACAATCAAGTTGGCGCAAGTTCCGAGGAAGATGCCTGTTTGTAGTCAGCAAAAGCAGTTCCTCGATAAAATATGTTCACTTCGCATACCGAAAGCAGTCCAAAGCTGCCAAGACATGACTAGACCACCGCGAATGTTTGTGGGTGCATTTTCGGCGGAGAAGACAGGGACGGTGACTTCCTTCAAACCCATGCCAACACCAAGGAGAGCTCTGTGCGCGATAAATTAGTTTTTGCTCTTCTTGTGTAGCTTCTTATCGCATGTCCCATCTGTTCTTACCTGCAAGCAGCGAGTTGGCCCCAGGTCTGCGAAAGGGCCATACCGAAAGGCGAGAGCAGAGAGAAAATGGCAGCGATGAAAATGACGCCACGGCGACCAAGAAGCTCATTGAGAGGATCAGAAATCCAGCCAGCACTGGTATCAAGTCAGAAATCGTAATAGCAAAATCACGCCGTCGACTTACAAGAGACAAATTGTAATATAGGGCATAGCATTGACAACACCAACGAGCCAGGCGTTTCTGGCGCATGCGCCTTTAGTCGGATCGGGGCCGCATTGGGGGCTGAAATCGGGGATGCCCAGGGCCTCAGGAAAGCCCAGGTTAGCACCGTTGGAGCCAGTCTGTGGTGTATGTTAGCGCATCGAATCCAGTGGTCGCCATCATGCACACTAACCTGATCCCAGCCTTGAATGGCTGCGGCAATGGAGTTCAGGACAATGGTAAAGTACAAGGCCTTTGGGTGTCGCCACCTGTGAGTAACCTCATTGCGCAAAGCAGTCTTGTCGGCCTCGTCCAACTCCTTCAACTCTTCGAATCCGGCGGGGTTCTGCGCAACAAGCGCGCCCTTCTGGAGCAGCGGCAATATATCTTCAGGCAGACCTTTCTCTTGCTGAAAGCTCGACACCCGCTGGAGTAGCTCATCGTGAGGAACGCCTACAAGGGGATTCTTGATTTCACCCTCGGCGTTCTCGGCGAGCTTCTTGGCAACTTCCGATGTTGGTGGCACAGTCTCAGTGCTGCGCAGATTTCCATGTTAGTACAAAGTCGGCGCGACGAGCAGAGCCCAATATTTGGGGCGCGCGGTGTGGGGGAAGGAAGGGAGGGAGGTGTCGCATTGAAGGGCGCAGAGGCGAGGACTTACACATGCTCGTCTTGCTCCAAAACGATCTTCTTTTCGGGGTCCATGGTCACGGTGGTATTAAAATTCTTCGTCAGACGAAAGACTTAGTAGAAGGGACGACAAGGAACCAGGATTGAGCGGACAAGGTGTGGGCGCAGAGCTGGCCTTTTATTCAGAGGGAACAGCTGCTTTCGTGAGGGGGGCCATGTTGCGCTGCCGTACTTTTTTTTGCTGTGGTACATGGGAGCTTGCTCAAAACGGGCTACACGGCTGGGCTTATTTTAGTGGCGCTGAGACCCTACGTTTTCGCACGCTTTCCCATCTCGGGCTGTCCATCCGCCCCAGAAACAGCTGCAGAATGAGACATGGCATCAGACTAGTGCGTGGTTGTTCGTGGACAATGTCTGACGGCCGCTTTTACGGTTAAGCCTTACTGCTCTCCTTTGTCGTTTTTTTGACTTTGTCACTATCCCCGCGTTGTTTATTAACGCGGTTTCTTGATGGGAAGTCTCTGGGGTAAGGCTTTGCTGTCGTTGCTTACTGCGCGGCAGTGACATTCCTGGGTCTTCTCTTACCGAGCTAGTTCCAGACCGCGTGAGATGGTGTCCAGCGACGAGGAGTGAGCAAATATCACTGCCGCTGACTCCTATTACAGCGAAAACCTGCACGGGTGGCGCATGAACAACAAAACTAGCAGATTCTGCGCGAGCCGGGGCTCTCGAGTCCCGGAAAGGTGCCGTTGGTTGGCTCAGTAGATTGACGGATGGATAGCGTTAAGCCACATGCAGTTAATTTCCATCGCAGCCCCGTTCCCTACACCCTCCACACCGGCGACATGTTTCTTCGGCGGAAGGAGGAAGGCCTTAATCTTACGGGGGTGGCGAGTTAACATTTCAGCCAAAATCCAATAACAACATCAACCATACTCAATCACGGAATGCTACATCCTCTCCAGGTACGGTCCGTAGAGAGATTATAAAGCAAATAAACTAGACGCTTTGTTCTAATACTGCGCGAAAGTGGAATCATTCTGTGGTCCCTGTTGCCAAGGTGGACGCCAATCGTGGGCGCCAGCGATGCAAGCCACAGGCCATGGTGCCGCACAAGGGAGGGGCTGGAACTAGGCAGCAGTATTTCTCGAAATTATCCGCATGGGGCTGTCGGCGAACAGCTGCACGCGCCATTTTTTGGGGGTTGCTATATTTTTCTGCATTTGCCGTGGCAAGCGTTGTCAATGATGTCAATCCAAGAAGCGACAGAATCCGGCCTATCGTTGGAATATCATATCTGCTCCAGTCTTGCCAAGCAAACTTCCTCCGACGCAAAACCTTCGCCGCCGATGGACGAACCAGGCTTTCCCACGGTCACTGGGGTGGTGCTGTGGCTCCGTACCCGCGATCGACTGTGCCTCTTTGTGGGGGCAAGCTGGTTCAACTTTGAGCATGGTCGTTGACGCCAACTCAACATCGCTTCCCCACAGGTCTCATGACCAGGACAGGATAGTATGGTAAGATTGGGCTGCCGCAGCTGGAGCTCGCGAGTGTAAAGGAAACTTTGCCGGGGACCACATATTTGCTGGTCGCGTTGTGCGGATTCGGGGCCGCGCGGGATGGCAATGTTTATGAGTGAGCATGCCGCATTGGGCAATTGCCATCGGCGGCCAGCATGAATCCGTTGCACAGGGTCCGATGACGGCATTCCCGCGCCAGCGAGGCTCGCTGCAATGGGAGCGTGTCTCACCCGTTTTCGCCCAGAACCGGCGACGCGATGTCGGACGCCCATTTTCTGCCCGAAACAAGGCCCGTGAACACGGCAAGACACTCTGAGCCGAGTCGTTTTCATTTTTAGATCTGCGTGTCGCTTTGTTGTTGCGCGCTAGTTAATGGGCAAGGAAGCCACCGCCCACTTTGCTGAGTTCTACTGAGAAGATCATCCATTAGTACAGCATAGAATAAGTTTATTTACAGACGTCCGGTTTTTGTTTAATTCTTTTTGCAATTATTAGAGTCGTCGCTTAGACCCCAGAAGAGGCCATGCTTCCGTAGCTTTATCGTAATGAGCAGCCTGCGGTGACATTTTGTCTGCATTCCAGAGCTAGTTAGGTGGCTGTCCAGAGCCTCACAGCTTTATTAAACCCATTTCACAGTGACACGCCTTGCAACATAATCGCTGTTCAACCATCACCATAAAGCCCATCTATCACACTAAAATCACATATTATCTAAACGAATCAGATAACTGGCCATTCTTCACCTATTATCATCCTATCTGAGTCGCGAAAAGATGAACTACCAGCAGTCTACCGGGTAGGTTGATGGCCCGCTTAATTCGACGAAGAAGAACCCTGGAAGAGGCATGTTTTGTTTTGGAAATAAGTACGATCAACAGACGAGTTTTTTAATACACAACTGTCTTCTATTAAATACGTGTGTCTCTCTCGTCTGTGTCTAATTATCATCATGCATCATGTACTCAATCACGCAATAAGCATAGTTCTAATAGCCAGCAAACGGTCTTTCATTGCTTCTTAGCCCTCCTGCTGCGATGTCTTAGGATTCGCAGCAATGAAAAAGACGGCGTCGCCGCGCTGTCAAGTGAAATGAATTTGGTCAATATTGAAGCTTGTAATTTGTAAACATTTCGATAGCGGAGTATATTTTCCACATTTCGCATTTTATCGACTATTTGGGCGATTTAGCGCCGCAGGGAGGCTCGCCGGGATCGCCCAGAAGGATGAGATGTTCTCGGTCATCCATAAGGGGCTCCCTATTTGACCTTCAAAATCTCACATGGAGCAATTATGAAACCTCAACCAGCAAGCGTGCACCTTGGGCAGTTCAACTCGTCACTTTCATCCGTGCTGCTCCATGGAGATCGGGCAATTTGCCCAATAGCAGGCGGCATACCCAAGATGCCAAGGTAGTTATGCTCCAGATTCTTCGGAACCACGGCTCGAGGAATGATTTTCCATCTTCGAAGAGTAAATTTATTGCCAAGGGGTTATGTGGTCTTGTTGCTCCGTCTTAGTACTTCGGAATGTTTAGCAACATCGTCGCTTGCTATAGATCGCTCGAGCAAATTGTCTCGAATAGACAGCGTCGCAAGAGTGCGCAATCGTGATCGTGATCGTGAACCACATAAACCCCAAGACACGCGAGGCTCGTCTCTTGGTTTCGCTACACCCTTGACAGAAACGACAATGACATCGCCATCGACGCCAAGGCCAAGGTGCACTGTATCTGTATCGGCAATCTATTTCCAATCAGAGTTCCAGGATTCTTTGAGTCGTCTGAAAAGGCGTCGTTCTAATTGGAGGAAATATTCTTGGCTCTCCATAGACTGTGGTCGAAGCCCCGTGCTGCTCGATCAGAAGGACTTGTTGTCTGGAGTAACGTGGTACCACTGCAATACTTTGCTTGAAGGCTCTATTCTGCTACCCATCTGCAATGTAGCGCACGAAGTGTGGGCAATGCAAGTGAAAGCTGTAATTGTGTTGGTGGACAAGCTCGGCGCAGCCCACTTCGCGATGCAACCTCATCGGTACGTGAACCAGAGGCGGGTGCAACAGCTATTGTGGCCCTTATGGAAACGCTTCAAGTGTTTCCCAAGTCGCACCCGGGCCACAAGAGACTTCTGAATTACTTCGTGAAGCTAGCTGAGGGCCTGCAGCTCGCCCAAGACGAAAAGACAGGCGGCTGGTAGCAAGTCATGGATGAGCCGTATCCTGGAATGAAGGGCAACTACATTGAGGCGAGTGGCTCAGCCATGCTTACCTATGGCCTGCTCAAAGGCATTAACCTGGGATACCTCAACAAGAGGCAATTCTTGAAGACTGCAAAGGAGGCCCACACTGGTCTGGTGACAGAGTTTATCGAAGTGGACGAGGACAACTCAGTTCACTACAAGGGAACAGTGGATCAATGTGGATTGAATGATAATCCGTCGTACGAAGTAAGTATATTTTCCCAAGAGATGCTTTGATCATGCTAACGCCAAAAGTACTACATTAGTGTGCCTACCAATACGGATGATTTCAAAGGCTCTGGCCCGTTTATGCTGGCTGCTTATGAGTGGGAAACTTGGGCAAAGACGTGCTAAATCGGAGTCAAGAAAGCAGCAAAAAGAAAGCAGAGGAAATAATAAACGCAAAAGCAGTATAGAAATAACTAGCGTCACTTAGTCGACAAACCAAATGTGGTCCTCTTTCGAATCTCGCATGGTTATGACGCTGGAATGGTCAAGCAAAACCATCGACCAATAAAACTCTTCCATATCATCGCCCATGTAACTCTTCATGAGTCGTGCGAATTCAGGATCCTCCTTTGTCTCCTGCGCTACAACCGTCTGCAGCCACTTCTTGACCGCGGCATGGCATTCATCAAGCTCTGGACCAGGTGTCTCGCCGCAAGCCACCAAGTCCGCGGTGACTTGATCATCTGCGAGTCTGTTCGCAATAGGGACTAGCTTGTTGAGCAATGCCACATCATTTTCTCCCATGGGAATGAACATGACAGCGCGCTCGCGCTCGAATAGCGTAGCGCTTTGCTCATCGTCGTCATCCAAGCATTCTTGGGCTTGTCCCAAAATGGCGGTCATCACTTCGGCATCCAGATCAAAATCCTTGAAAATGAGAGCGGCGCTGTTGGAGCGAATACACTTGAACAATGGATATGGATGCTCTTCGTCGTAGGCTTGTCGTTCATCGTCCGACCAATTTCTCAATTTGTAACTGCGATGCCAATCGGCAAGGCGATACCAAGTCTTTGCGGACTCGCGATAGACGAGAACATGAGGCTCTACAGCTCTCTTCGTGACGCCGTGCCACGGTTGCAGATCGAGACCTTGACGTATCGGCGCTATCGTCAAGTAGCCACCCTGGGCTTGGATGCGCAGACCCCTCGGCGTTGGCTTACCAATCGAAGTGGGAATAACCGGTATTCCAACACCGAAGCGAAGGGATCGTGAATCCATATCCAAGGGATAGTCTTTTCCAACGCTTCCAAGCAAGCTTTTCGGAGCCCATCGCCATCCTTTGATTGACAAGGTCTCGTCGAGAAAGAAGACGAGCGCAGTGGCAATGCCACCGAGGCGCTCAGCCAATGCAGCCCAGACTCGAGCCATGCGCTCTTCTCCGTCAGTAATCCGCACAAGGCCATCAATCTTCAGTGACATCAGGACTGCGATACAAAGAGGCTCGTCTGACGGAACCGAAACTGTCCGAAAATGAATGGCTCGTTGCAATATGAGAAGCTCCGGGTTCATAAACATATCCTTTAGGCTGCTGCTTACACTTTCAAGGCTGCGCAGATAATTGAACTATAACAATTAGACCAATGTAATTATTGTAGATGGAGTTTGTTAGAAGATTGAAGTACCTCAGAAGTAATGTCGTGCCAAATTCGGAGCAGTCGCGCATCAGTCGTGCCGGCCAAGTACAAGTCTTGCATCAGTTGTGGCGCCGTAATTGCCCTGTCTTCAAACTGGACGCAAATGCTTTCTGGAAGCATGGCTTCTAATAAATCAACAGACATTAGTAATCAAGGAAGTAGGATATGGGGCTGTTGGAATAATACCTTGCAGTGTCCAGAGTCGTCGCATCCAAGCCGAGCAAGAAAATGTTCTCAGCAGCATCTCGGCTATGTCACAGGTAGTACTATTCAAGCACATTACAGATGAATCGAAAACCAGAACATGCGCTGAATTTCGGTAGACATCGGCAATTCGCTCAAGAGCCATGGCTTTCCCTGTAAGTGCAACTGGGCAGCAGATTGTGTCAATCCACACACGGTACTCGGAGCGTGGATCACGTGGATCATCGCTTTTGTTCAGAGCTTCATTGAGCTGGGCAACGGAAGTCGCAATTTTGAGAAGCTGGCAGCTTGGTAGGGCAGTGCGGTGTGGATTCCCTAAGCCATCTGCCCACACGTGTGACAATGCCACATACTTCATGCCGGGCTCGTATGTTTCGAGGGTAATTCTCACTGGCCCTGCGTTTTCCGCTCCGGTATCGATTTTTAAGATGGGGTAGGAGCTACTCGTTCTCAAAATTGCCGTAAGCTCCATCTCGTCCACACACACATCCTCGCACTGGCAGCTAGGGCTGATATGACGCGGCTTGTATGTCGAGATGTCGATCTGGAACGCCTGACAGGCATGTCTGGTACAGCCGACATGATCGTCGGGGTTTGTCTGTGGTCGCAGTCGCGTGACATAGTGAAGCGACGAAACGCCTTGAAAAAAGCTGCGCATCTTCTCGATTTGACTTGGGCACCAGCCAGCAACCAGCATTTGCTTCTCCACATCACCGTCGACCGCCATGTAGTTGTGAAACCAGTTGAAGCTCGCAGGTGGCAATATGATGCGCGGTGTGACCATGTGGGTGCGCATGTATAAGCTCGTCATGAATAACTCACCCAGCCCGGCGATTGCGAAGTGAAGAGAGTAGCCCAGCTGAGCGAAGGAATTGGCGACGATGACCATGCAACGATTCAGACACCAATATAAGTAATTGAAACGAGGTGCAAGTTCTCCTCCCAGCCTCATCCGCTCGACAAAAATTTCGGTTTTTGTCAGAACAGATACGGCCGTTAATAACTTCCCATTTTCACTCTCCTTTGAACATTCACGATACAGCACGGCCATTTCTTCTCGGGCCTGCTCAAGGCTGATGAGGCGCGTTCCATCTTCGAGTTCATTTAGACCTAGAAATTCCGCCAATAGGCCAAAAAACAGCCACGTTTGTGCAAACGGTCGTAGTTTGTCAGTCGGGATTGTAGCGAAGACGCGCTGCAATCTATACAACGATACCGTTGCACCGGTTGGTAGCTGGGGGTCTTCCGTGAGACCCAAATCTCGATAGGTTCTGCTTAAATATGTTCGGAAAGGACCGAGATCCCAGTCCTCTGTTGACAGATACGGGGTGTCGGGCGTTGCGAAGGTCGGATCTCGCGGCAGCGGCAATAGATCCATAGCTGAGGTTGCGAAGTGTCTTTATGGTGATACGGTGAAGTCGGGTAGCCCAAAAGTTGGGTGAAGGGCTATGCTAGCTTTTTAAGGGCGGAAGAAGCTTGATGTTCTTCAAGTGCTTCAGCATTATGCAATCTTGTCACTTCACAGATGAGGAGAAAACGCGAGCTGAAGCTCCGCCAAAGTATTACTGCCTAAGAAGTGCCAGCACGGTGACCCACTGAGGCTGTACGGGGTGCTACGTATATCATGCAGTTGATGCCCCGAGTGGTGGCAGTCGACCTCGGGAGCAGTTGCGCGACCATTCGCTACGGACGAGAGGTCGAGAGCTGACGTTGGTATAAAGTTTGTTCTGCATGTGGCAGTGGAAAAGTGATGTGCAATGACTTACAAATAAAATGTAACTGCAAGACAGTTATACTTTTACCCCACCTCATAGTACAGGAACCCCCGATTTCAGATCAGCCAACTTACATTCTGCATCAGTATCATCGAAATGGCTACCGGTACTCCAGAGAAAATGAGGGCCGTTGTGAGCGATACACCAGGTCCGGTCTCCGTACTTCAAATAAAAGACATACCTGTCCCAGTGCCCGAGCCTGGCCAAGTGCTCATCAAAGTGCTCGCATTCGGCATCAATCGCGCAGGTCAGGCTTCATGCGACAGTATACAAAAATAATTCTAACATCTTGAAAAGAAATGTTTACTCGGCAGGGACACTCTCCTACTGTGAAATTTCCTCGTATTGTTGGCATTGAGCTCGTCGGGCGCATCGCCGGATACCCCACTGGCGAGCCCATCACCATTCCCGTTGGCACGCTCGTGGCAACGTGCATGGGTGGACTGGGTCGCGAAATCCCAGGGTCCTACGCAGAGTACGCCTGCCAGTCTCAAAAGTTTGTACTTCCGTTTCCCGACGTCGGCCTGGACTTGGCGACCGTGGCGGCCATTCCAGAGATGCTGCAGACCACCTACGGGTCGCTTACAGAGGCCCTCAATCTGCAAGCCGGCGAATCGCTCCTCATTCGCGGTTCCACAAGCTCCATCGGGCTGGCCGCGATTCAGCTGGCCAAATATCTTGGCGCTTCTAGAATCGGCGCGACGAGCCGTTCCGCCGATCGTGAGGCTCTGTTGAGGAAGAGCGGCGCGGATATTGTCTACATTGATAAAGGGACCATTGCGGATCAGGTTACGGCCGAGGATCAGTTCGACAAAATCCTCGAGCTGATTGGAACCAAGACACTGAAAGATAGCATACTGTGCCTCAAGCCAAAAGGCACAGTGTGCATGACTGGCATCCAGGGAGGTGAATGGACATTCAGCGACTTTTCGCCCATCACAGACCTTCCTCAGCGTCGGCGCCTGACTTCGTATGGAGGTGACGAACATGATTTCATGTCAATGCCGTGGCAGGAGCTTGTTACCGCCGTCAAAGACGGAAGAATTAACATCCCGGTGCGTCAATTTAAGCTGGATCAAATTCAGGAAATACATGAGATTTTGGAAAGTGGTGGAGGGGGTCATAAAATGGTGGTCGTCATTTGATGTCATGCTACTATGCTAGTCCAAGGTATAAATAAACGGAATAAACGTTAGTTGTAGTATTAGTGTGTTATAATTTGATGGGAGTGTTATCTGAAATTGATCTGAGGACTGACGAACCAGCTCGACAGTGTACCTGGACCTCTCGGTACAGGTACGCTGTCCAGCTGATTCGGCTGTCCAGGACATCCCCTGCCCCCCTTCCCGCCTCCCGCCTCCCGCCTCCCACGTACCACCCACTCCAACCATCTCCAAATGACAAAAGCAATGAAACAAAAACCCCGAAGATTTTCTTATCCCCAAATTGCCCCGAGTTGCCCTTTTTATCGTGTGAATTAGCCTCCAAACTGCTGCCGAAACTCGAATCTCTGCGGCCCGGTCTGGAAGATAGCCTCAAGGCCGGGCACGTCGCCGAGCTTTCGCGGCCATGTAGCAGTTCCTTCCAGGGCGGTCACCCGACTCTGGAGTCGGCAGAGGTTCTCGTTGGCGACCTCCTCGACGAAGGCGACACGCTCCTTGAGCGCGCCCAGCTCGCTGCGCGTCTCGGCGCAGTGACAGCAGCAACCAGACTGTGGAGTGATGGATGGCTGACGGACAGTCGTCGAGATGTCCTCATCGTCCTCGTCCTCGTCCACGTCGTCGGAGATAGTGACGTGGTCGGCAGCGTCGTCGGCAGAACCGGGCAATTGATCTGCAATGCGTGTTAGATTCCAAAAAAAATTTGGGTTTTTTTTTTAGATTGTACTACGTACCTCCACTGGCTCCAGTCCGAGTGGTCTTGCTCGACGACTGCTGGTGACTGATACTGTCGTCCCCGGGTCGCTTAACGCCAGCATTGCGCTGCTGGTCAGGCGCGAGATGCAAATGCTCCTCGGCGTCGTCGTATGAGGAGCCAGTCTCCTCCAAGTGGTCGTTGTTGCGTCGCGTCCCCCATGGACGCCCTCAGTAAACCTGAGATCTCTCCGGCGCTCTCGCAAGGTCGGCGACCCATACCCCTCGCGGTACACGATAGTGATGATGAAGGAGAGATTTTCGGATGAGACTGCTGATTTCGAGAAGAGCAACTTATAATGGTGGATCGGCCGCGTCAGCCGCCTGAACTGAGAGCAAGGTGAGGGTTGCAGTGAATTACTCGGCCACGAAGCAGTCCCGTGTCCAAAAATAGGTATAGAATGCGAGAAAATGCGCAAGTGAATGAAGGATTTGATAAGGAATCGTAAAAAAAAAAGATAAGCTGCATCAGGCTACCCAATCGACATTTTGAGGCTCTGCTGGATTTGTAATACGCGCTATGTAAGAGCTCGAGCTACAATGTGTCTTAGGAACCCGCGATAGAATTCTTCTTTATGCTCTGAACCATACTAGGTTAAGTAGTTTTCAATATTATTTTACAGAAAGCCGCAACTAGCGCCACAGACCGTCAAACTCTTCCTACCAGAGAACCCGAGCGTTACTGTTGCGTCTGCGAGCTCACCATATCGCAATACCAGCCAAGGCGTGACTGACTTCGCCCGAATTGGTCGAGATAGTTCTTTCAGTCGACTTGGCTCCCCCTTGCTACGACCGCGGGACAGCCAGCTCGGTTCTCGAGCACTTTCTCGAGAGGCACTTCACCCTTCACGTCGCAGCGCTCCCCAGTCTCGGGGCACATTTGGGTAGTACTGGTACAAGGGCGAGCAGCCTTGGCTCTCCCATGTCTGCTCCTCGATTCTGTAAATCATCCTAACTTTCAGCAAAGGTAACCGGAATCTCTAACTGTAATCACTTAGAATCTCCATTTAAACTCGAGACCTCCCCAGGACAGCGACCAACCTCGTGTTGCCAAGAAAGAGAAGCGCCGCAAGGCCAGCTGCAAGGAGTCAGCACGACTCGACCAACAAATTCTCGCCGGGTCTCCATGGCAGAGAAAATACTCCGGAACCCATTTCAGCATCGTCCAGCTCTTCAGCCGCAAGGAATTGGGACATACCGCCCAACCAATTCGCGCCAAGTATCCATGCCCGAGCCTAGCCTGGTGAATCAATTGCAGACCCATCCAAGCCACCAATCCATTTCACCGACATGCTAGCAGTTCATCAACCTAACCGCACAGAATTTCGTCGATAAAAACGGGTCAATTAGGAAAAGATCAGAGAAAGTTGCCAATCACGACGTTGTCGTACCTGATTCCTTTAGAACGGATACTGGTCGACACGCGTACGATGCGACACCGACACAAGGCCGGGGCCGGGGCCGGGGCCGCGCTCGTGGTCCTAGCCCTGCGGCATGGCGGCACTCTACCGACCTCCATCGTGAGATTATCGGGCGAGACCAGTCGCCGAAGCATCATCCGCGATCTGAGAGAGGCTCAGCTGCAGGTGGTGGCGGTGGCCGTGATAGTAATAACGATGGCAGCGGCGACGAAATGGGATGCCTATCATGGCCCGCCACCTTCCCAGCAGGATGATGATCGATTTCGCTACTTCTGGTGTATAGAATGCCTGCGAAGCGAGCTGAAAAGGGCTGCAAAGCCAAACGCCCGTCTGACGGGAGTCATTATACACTGCGTCACAGAGAGAAACACGCGTTGCGAGCGCTGCGTCGGGCTGGGTGGAAAATGTAAGCAGTTGAGTCGCACGGGATTTTGACAACTCTCTTTCACTTACTCAGTACTTTAGCCGCTCGCCTTGACAGAAGTAGCTCGGGAGGAGCTGCGACTGATTATGCGCTACGTCAATTGGCATATTGTCGCGGGGCAACGAGGCGAGATTGGCCGACAGGGACCGTTAATCTCGTTGGAAGCGCGTAAGATCCAGGACGGTTTGGTCGAACTGCTCACGCGGTTCGACCAGATCGAGCCCCGTCTACGCCGAGACAACTCGCTCGTCAATGACAAGAAGGAAAACGCCGTAAGTAAAACTACATTATAGCACAAGCGGGTTGCTAACAGATATTGATATAAAGCCAAACTGGGAAAGTACAAGCTGAAAATCCTCCGGCTGCGAGAGAAGGAGGAAAAAAGGTACCCGGAGCCTGGCCCGGATGCCTCTGATCTGCAAAAGGACGAGTGGGCAATGTCGCAGCTTCTCCCGCTGCCCAGGGATGAAAGTGCAACCTACGAGGCTTGGCATCGAGCCATACGTGCCATGGCTCGATGCCTATCTGATGTGATGGATGGTGCATTGGGGAGATGCGTGGACGTGTGGACGTCGCATGGCCCGTTCCAATTCACGAGGCCTGCCTCAATGGGCTCGACTAAGCTAGTATGGCGACAAGACTAGAATTTAAAACGAGGGAATTAAATACAGGGGTTTTCTTCCAAAAAGGCGTATTTTTATCTTTGCATCCGTGCTCGTAAATCCATAATCTTCATGTATTAGACTGGATGGAGGGCGCGTTCAACGACGTGTAAGCTTATTCTGGACAAGAAGCGAAGGACGTAAATATATAAAGTCAAATCAACCGCCATTTACGTTCTACTAAACTCAAAATAAAACAATCCAATGCTAGCTTGATTCATGACTTCTGTAAAGACTCCGTTCCAACTCGGGACGCGGGCGAGCACACACCCCGCTCCCCGCAACTTTGATCCGAGGCAACTGTGCCAAGACGGTCACTAAAAGCGCCCATTTTTTGGGGCGTCAAGCCGGGCGCCCCTCGGCAGAAGGAAGGTGGCCCAACAAAAATGCATCTCGGGGACGGAGCAGGAATAAAAAGCGGCAAGCCCACGTAATAAGACTCCTTGCAACCAATAACTGGCTGTTGCTTAATGAAATATTTCCTGAAATAAGAGCATCAGCCTCCGCCATCAGTTCGTCGAATCCGATCCTCCCTGATAGACTTCGATTCTCGTGGTACATTTTCTGCCTGGAAACATACAATTCAACTGATAGCTGTCAGCCGAACAGGCCAAAAAAGTAATTCGCGAACGGCGCCCAGACGACGACAATGGCAACTGGTACGACGACCCGGTCGCGCGCTGCGAAAGCGGCAACAGTCGCGGCGCAAAGCGCTCCGCCACCCGTAAAGATCGAGCCCAAGAAGCTCTCTTTTCTGGGATACCTCGACATGATTCCTGGCCTGGCTGCCATCATCGCGACGGCCTTCGTCTCCTTTGTCACTGGCTTATTCCGGAGCGAGAGCGACTCCAAAACGTATTACTTGCACGTCGCCAACACCATCCTGCGCAAGGCGACACATCGTCTCAATCCGTTGCAGCTACAGTGAGGAAACGACCCGAGCTCCGCCGTGTCTCTGGGCGCTGTGCTAATGACTTATGACAGGGTCATTTCGCCCAACACTGACGTGATTTACAACCGGTATGCGCGCGCTCGCGACTTTAAGCCTGATACTGTCGCTCTGGCCCACGGCGCACAGGGTCACTGGGTGGGCAACAAGAATGCTACGAACGTGCTGATTTGGTTTCACGGTAAGCTGTCCACCTGCCATTCGCTGTCTGACAAGGCAGCGACAACTGCAGAACACTGCAACAATATGCGAAAAATGCTTATGCGGCTCTAGGTGGCGGCTTCTGTCTGCCCGCCAACATTGGCTACTTTAAATTCTTCGAGCGTGTTCTCAAGGACGTCAATGGCACCGGCGGCGATCTCTGCGTCTTCGCCATCACATATACGCTGGCGCCTCACGGCACCTATCCCGTGCAACTGACCCAGTCCGTCGAGGGCTTGCGCCATGTTCTCGCGCACACCGGCCGCTCGCCACGCAACGTTCTCCTCGGCGGCGACTCCGCCGGCGGCAACCTGACGGTCGGCGTGCTCTCCCACCTGGCGCACCCGCACCCCAGCATCGTCCCGGTGCACCTGTCGGAGCCGCTGGCCGGCGCCGCCACGATTGCGCCGTGGGTGTCGATGCGACCTGAGATTGGCGACCGCGTGATTTACGACGGTGGTGACATCGTGACGACATTTGTGGGCGAGGAGTGGTCAAAGACGTTCATGGGCGGTGCTGAGCACGACTTTTACACGGACGCGTTTGAGGCCCCCTCAAGCTGGTTTGAGACGTTTCCAGTAAAGAAGATGCTGATGATGGGTGGTGAGAATGAAATCCTGATGCCTCTTATTGAAATGTTTTACGAGAATGTCAAGGTAAGTTGTTCACGTGTGTTGCTGTTTCTGTGAGAATATTAACAATGAATCAGGGCGGCTTCCCGAATGTGGAACTTTTCATGGGCAAGCGAGAATCGCATGTTGCTCCCGTGTACAACATCTATGTCGGCGACAATACGGAGACTGAGCAGGGCAAGAAGCTCAAGACATGGCTGAGCGACCTGCTTAAATGACATGGTGTGGTACTTGATGGGTGCTGGGACGAAAGTTGAAACCGCATCGTATCTATCCATATATATGTAAAACGAATATTGTTTTGAAACGATCAACATAAATATAATATATATCGTATCTTTATTATCTCTCTTAACGTTCTTATTTTTCTTATTTCTCTTGCGCCTGTTGTTTCATTTAGGCTCAAATTATTCACTACAAGCAGGCCATCATGAATAGTACAAATACTGACAGTATTTGAATGGCTCTGAAATATCTACTGATAACGTAAACCCATTTTAGGTGACAAATACTATTGATTCGTTTAATTTTACAGAGAGACATTATCTCCAACCTGTTCAAGTAAGCTTATACAAAGTCACTCATGTTAGTGTTTTCACAGCCTGATTCAAATAATCGTCCCCGCTTGAACGGCGCAAAGCCACTGTAGCGGCTACGAGCCGAGAGGCCCTTCCCGCAAGCTTCACTGTTAGCGTTCGAAGCTTAACAATCGCTACTTGCTCCCGGCTTGCTCCAGCAAAAGCCATGCGCAAAGTAGAGTTGCGAAGAGTATAAATAGCTACAACGACCTCTCGGCATATTGAGGATAACGGAAGAGATTCAATTGTCCTATTAGATTAAAGGCAAAATAGACGAAAAATGGCTGCAAACGATGCCGGCTTCGCGCGCCGGATGAAACTTGTCGACGGCATTGTTACACAGTTTGGGCTGAAGGCAAGTACACGAGGAAGCTGAACCAGCACCATTTTAACCGAATTGTTATCTGCAGTCAAAATCCGTTGACACGGTGGCGTATTTTGAAAACAGCCCTTTCAACTTCAACAATTTTATTTATAAAGTTGAATTGGAGAGCCCCGCGCTACCCAGCTCGTTCCGCGGCGATCAGCCAGGCACTATCGCAGCGCCAGCAGCAGGCGTCAACACTCTGATTGTGCGCCTGAGCAATCTTCGCGCCGAAGGTCTGAACAATGCCAATCGTGTTGCAAGTGATGTTGCAAGCACGCTCATCGCCAGACAAGCGATTGAAAAAGCTGGCCTGGAGCAGATTGTGCCTGCCACGTACGCCTGGGCACCCGCTTTGTCAATTGATGTGATCGAAGAGGAGAATTTCGGCTGGGTGGTCAACGAGTACAAGGCAGGAAAGGATTTGGACGCTGAGCTTCCTTCGCTTTCTGAAAAAGAAAAAGAAGATGTCCTCAATCATATTGCCAAAATTGTGGCGGCCCTGCAGAGCGCGCCTGTTCCAGCCACCGTAAACAGGTTTGGCGGTCTGACGTTTGACGAGCAGGGCAACATTGTGTCGGCGGAGATGGCGCTCATGACGGGTGGCCCTTTTGAAACGTATGCCGATGTCTGGGTTGCCAAACTACAGGGGCAGCTTGCAGAGGCGGAAACCAGCCCTGTGCTCAACGGCTGGCGGGAGCAAGGCATTGCGGAGCGGATCCGAAGGTTCATGGCGACTCCCGGCCTCGGTGATGCTCTTGCTGGCGTTGCGCCGCGTGAGTGCAAGTTTGTCCACGGCGATCTCAGTACGTTTTTATCTCCCTACCGAATTGCAATGCTTGCCTGGCGAGAATACGTGCTAACAAGTACAGCGACGAACAACATGCTCTACGACGCGAGTAGCAAGAAAATCACCGCCCTGCTCGATTTTGACTGGTCTTACATCACGCATCCCGCCGAGGAATTCTTCTCCGGTCTGCGCGACATTGGCGGCTGCGTGACCGATGAGCCCAAGGGCGTGCTGGCCGCCATCTTGGCCAACGACTTCTCTGCCCAGCCGGACCATCTGACAGAGAAAGAAACCACGCAGTGGGACGCCGCGAAATCTTGGAGCGCCGCGGCTGGACGACACGGTGTGCGACTGCCGAGTGCCGTGGCGGGCATCGACAAGATCAAGCGGCTTCACGATTTTAGCAGCGCCATCTGCCCGTTTCAGCTGAGCTGTGAGGGTATGCTGCGGCGACTTTCGGAAGAAGCCAAGGAAAAGAAGAAGAAGGAATCGGTCGAGGCAGTTGTGCAATTTCTCGAGCAGCACAATTTTTAAATTAGTCGACATGCCACCAAGCACAACCGGTTGGTGGGGTTCACCAGGGAGTTGAGTTGTAATAGCTTAGGAGCTCGGGTGGGCTAATTGAGCTAAAAGGGTTGACCAGGAAGCGCTTAGTCGGGGAGAATCGTATCGGTCTGGTAATATAGACAAAGTGTCTGCACGCGAGTATCTTGCCGTTGCTTGTCGCCCAGTGTGTCCACTAAATAAAGCCACTCGGAGATACAAGAAGGGATCGCGGAGCAACCAGCATCCCGGCACATGCATACACCCAGCACATATTGAATGGCCTACTTCATGTTGCATCTCTTTCAATACCAAACCTTCATTGGGGTACTTTATTAGCAGCTCTCTGTAGAGGTCGTATCTTGGGCTAAGCAGCGATCGCCACGTAAATTGAGGTACTGGAACAAAGAGCACGACCACGTTTCAGGGATTTCACTTACTGAAGAGAAGTACTACGTACCTTTGGATAAAGCTACGCACTATGAAAGAGCTACGGCTCAGCTCGCAGCCACGCTGGCTAGCTTGTCTGGAGCCAACTAAGGCAAACTGGGCGTTTTGGTGTGGTCGAGGTACCGCGGCCTCGAACGCCTGAGCTAACTAACAGATCCTTTTAGCGGAAGACATCGCGCAGGTCAACCGGATATGCGGGGTAACTTCAAGCACCCACCCACCCGAAGCTCCACTACTAATAGCTCGGCGGGCCCGTCCCTCTCCGTCCAATCCTCGGGTTCCGTCTCTCCTCTGAAGCTTTCTTATTCCAATCAACGCCAGCTTCCGAGCTGCTTCACTTTTTTTTTCTTTCTCCTTCATCAATTTTGCTTCTCGTCTCTCAACAACGAGGCGAATCACCGACAACCATGGCGCGCAAGCACAAGAACCCAATGACCAACCCGCTGCACTTTGCGACGCAGCAGGTTCCCACTGGTCCCCCGGCTACATACGTTGCGGCCCAGCGAAGACTGCTCGGCTATGATTACGGTACGCTTCCTCCAGCATCTCAATCGATGCGACTCATGAAAAATGAGCTCTAGGACGTTGAGCCACATTTCATTGCACTTTTGCTCGCATCATTTTAGCTCATATAACTGAATGGCTTGCTGATTCTAAACAGTCGTCGTTGGCGGTGGCGCCGCTGGCTGCGTGATGGCCTCCAAGCTGTCCGAGGACCCCAACGTCACGGTGCTCCTCCTCGAGGCCGGCGGCCCGCACACGGGCATCCTCGAGGCGCGCGTGCCGCTCCTCTTCTCCAAGCTCTTCCACTCCGAGCACGACTGGGACTACAACACGGTTGAGCAGCCGGGGCTCGCCTACCGCAAACTGTACTGGCCTCGTGGCAAGCTGCTCGGCGGCTCGTCATCCATCAACGCCATGATGTACCACCACGGCAGCAAGTCCGACTATGACGAGTGGGCCGAGGAGCTAGGCTGCAAGGGTTGGGGGTACAACGACCTGGCGCCGTACCTGCGCCGTATGGAGAACTTCACGGCCAACCCGCAGCGGCCCGCCATTGACATGCAGCACCGCGGCACCGGCGGCGAGTGGCAGACGGGCTACTCGCATCTGGCGCCCATGGTCGAGAAGGGCTTCATCCCGGCGTGCGAGGAGGCCGGCATCCCCGCGAACCCGGACATCAACACGGCCGCGGGCACGCTCGGCGTCACGCGCTTCCAGACCTTCATCGACAACAAGGGCCAGCGCTCGTCCATGGCGACGGCATTTCTGAACCCGCAGGTGCTGAAGCGACCCAACTTGTACGTCGGCTGCCACGCGCACGTCACGCGCGTCCTCTTCGACCGCATGGACGAGGCCAAGGAGCCCGTCGTCATTGGCGTCGAATTTATGAACAAGCGCGATGGCGAGCGATATGAGGTGCACTCCAAGCGTGAGGTGATTCTGTGCGGCGGCGCCGTCAACACGCCGCAGACGCTGCTCCTCAGCGGCATCGGCCCGGCCGACGAGCTGACCCAGCTGGACATCTCCGTCGTCAAGGACAATGCCGCCGTCGGCCGCAACATGAAGGACCACTTGTGCCCCTCTGGTGTCATCTTGAAGAGCAAGGTCGCGCACACGTACGACTACCTCAACAGCGACATCAAGGCCATCCCCTCGCTGCTGCGCTGGCTGGTCACCGGCGGCGGCCCACTGTCGAGCAACGTCGGCGAGGCGGCCGCGTTCTTCCGCAGCGTGGACCACGTCTCGCCCGCGACAAAGCCCGAGAACAAACCCAAGGACTACAGCTCGTGCGGCGTCGGCCCGGACCTGGAGATTCTGGGCGCGCCTCTTGCCTTTATCCATCACGGCGAGGAACTTGCTCCGGATAACACGGGTGTCTTCTCTGTCGGACCCTGCCTTCTGCGCCCGCAGAGCGTGGGTACCATCACCCTGAAGACGACTAACCCCTTTGATCACCGTAAGTGGCCATCTTATAACCCGCCCCTCTTATTATGAGTCTCATCACTAACTATAATGCAGCCATCATTGATCCCAAGTACTTCAGCGACAAGGACGACAACGACCGCAAGGTCATGCTCGCCGGCCTGCGTGTCGCCATCAAGATCGCCACCAGCCCGCACTTCAAGCCCTTTGTTGAGCCCATCGAGAAGAACGACTCGCTCGGCCACCTGTGGTGGCCTTCCTCCAGCGCGGACCCCGAAAACATCCCTGACGAGCGCCTGCTCACCTTCATGAAGGAGCTGGCCTTTACGCTGTACCACCCCGTGGGCACCGCGCGCATGGGCCCGGCGGAGGCGGGCAACAGCGTCGTGGGCCTCGACGGCCGCGTGCACGGCGTCGGCCGCCTGCGCGTCGTCGACGCCAGCATCTTCCCGGAGCAGATCAGCGGCCACCCGACGGCGGCCATTGGCGCCATCGCTTACAAGATGAGCGACATCGTCAAGCAGACGTTCACACCGGCTGGTCCTGCCCTGTCATTCTTGTAAAGGGGGTGATGTCTCGTGTAATTGGGGGATTTATTCATGTGTTGCGTATAGTCGAGCTCTAATCTTCTTTAGCGTCGCAGATTGTTTTTTGTGTAAGACATGCGGAACATGGCTTTGGATATGGCATGTGTCAAACTTGTACTTCACTTGCGCAATGAATCAACATTGTTCTTGTTCTAAAACCTCACAACTCTGGTTCTTGTTAAATGTGCGAGCGAAAAGAAATGTGTTGAAATTGACTGTCAAGTAACAAAAACGCCAGCGTATGCAATCCAAAACCCGAAACCCGAAGGTGGCAATGTGCGCCAGACGAGCACTTTTATCCTCCCTCGCCAAGAAAATGCAAACAAATCATAGCATCATAAAATCATTCAGTAGACAAATCAAAAATCAAGACATCACACATAAGACATGAATGGTGTGGCGAAAATGCTTGGCGAGGAGGCTAAGTCCTCGCCGTCCATTCCCCATCACGAGCCACCTCGGCGAGCGTCGACTCGTCGCTCATTCTTGGCCGGCCCTCGCCGCCCCCCTCCGACGCAATGGTGCTCGCCCGCGTGAGCGATGCCAAATCCGCCAAACCGCCCGCTGAAGTCATCTCAAACGGGTCGTACTGCGCGGCAGGCACCAGGCTGCTACCGTTGTAGGCTGGGTGGCCGTTGCTGCTGCGGTGGTTGCTGCTGCTGTTGAGGATGCGGCGCGGGCGCGTGCGGGCGGCGCTGCGACGACGGACGCTGGGCTTGACGGCGGCGGCGAAGAGCTCGGCGTCGCGCTTCTTGTTGCGGCGTTTCTGGCCGGCTTTGTAGAGGGATTTGCTGCACGCAATCACGACAATGATAAGAGATGCCATGTTGTAGAGTTTGGAGAGAGAGAAAGTAGAGAAAGCGCGGGGTAACGTTGGTTGGGTGAAATCGCGGGGGTGCAGCTCTACTATATGCGGCCCTTTTCACACACGTCGGCCGTAGACAACGGCAAGGAGATAAGCAACGGCGATAGAGAGCGAATAACAGTTCAAACGGAGAAATGGATAGGTAAAGAAGGGAGAGACAAGTAGAGTGGGAGGGGAAAAGTATAAAACGGTTCGTTGGATAACGACATGCCTTTACTCCGCAGATAGAAATACACGTACAACCGTGGTACCCCGTTTTTGGCGTTGGAGTAGCGCCGAGCAAAAAAGACCAGACAAAAGGAACGACGAGCACTGATTTGCCAAGAATAGTCCCTCAGGCCCAACTGTCCTGCAGTAGTCGCGGAGGCTGTGCCTTGGGTGGCTTGCAGCTGGGGAGGGGAGGGGAGAGGAGGCGGGCGAATCGGGAATCCTGTTCTGGCAGGTCTGGAACTTTTTTTTGGCTCAAATTCCGTTAGTCGTTGCATTTTTACGGTCTACCAGTTTGAGGCTTTTCAGTAGTCCGCGGCCGAGGCTGAGATGGCGTTTACAAAAGCAACGTCGCAAAAAGGGCGCACATCTCACTAGACCGAAATCCCGTGGTACTTTTGGCTTGTTTTCCATTTTAAACATGCTGAATCTCTAACCACTGCATAAACTTGTGCAATCTGCTTCGAACCGGTTTTTGTTATATCATTAATAGGCGCGTGTTTTTGTTTACGCAGCTGGGGCAGCAGGCCCCTCTGATGTACCATCCTGACGTCAGCTAAACATCATCTCGCCCGGATCTACCCACATGCCTTGGTCCGACGGCTTCTTCTTCTGCAGGAGGCAGTGACGGCCCCATGTGCGCTTCAGCGACGCCGGCACGCCCGGCAGGTCGGGCACCCAAAAGATGCGCGCCAGCATCGGCGTCCTCTCCGCGTCCATGAAGCGCTCACACTTGACCGTCTCCCACCGTGACGTGTCGGCTACAAAGTCGGGCTCCCGCGGCGGCGCCTTCTTGCCCGTCCGCGCCGGGTACTGCGTGTCGACGAGGAATGAGCACATTCGCAGGTCCACGTACTTGCCCGGGTCCTCCTCGTTGCGGTCGTTGAGCCCGTTGGTGGGCAGCCAGGTCCCGCTCCAGAAGCCGAACCCCGTCTCCGCCTCGGAGAACTCGCCGGGCAGCAGTCCGCGGAACTCGGACGGGATGAATTTGGCGTGCATGTCGCGAGGCAAAAAGTACGACGACGGGAAGCGGTACCACTCCTTGCCAAAGCAAACATTGTCATTGTATCCGCCGAGTGCGTTCTCGCCGGTTGAGTCGCCCCAGAGTGGCGAGTAGATTTTGAGCGGCGCAGAGTACGCCTCGTACAGGCCGTAGATGCGTGACAGGCTAATGTCGAGAGACAAGAACATGACAATGGTGACGGCGAAAAGCTTGAGTCGCGCGGGAATCATGCCAATCAATGTCTTCTTATCGGCATTTCCAAGTGCCGACAAAATAATGTGCAGCGACATGGCCGCGTTGAGCGTCAAGAAAGGGTATACCGGATACATGAAGCGCTCTTCCTTGTGCGGCTGCACTGTGAAAATGGCAAGCCACATATAAAATGGTGCAACAAACACAACGGTGCGCAGACCAGTCTGAAAGCCATGGCCAGAGGGCGAGACGACTTTTTGGATCAGGAACAGAGGCAGTGCAAACAGAGCCAGAACGAACCAGATGTTGTAGTTGAGTGCCAAGTTCTTGAAATAAAATGTCCAGGGCTCGGTTCCATATAGGTCGGGGCCGCCAGTCGATGAGAAGATGTTGTATTTGACAATATTCCAGCTGACGACGGCCATCTTCTTGTAGAAGAAGAGGTTGATGAGAAAATCACCGGCCTAGAGAAATTAGCTTCAGACTTCGTTCGCACATCTTGCATGTACTTACAACGACGAGAAGACCTGCAACAACTCCGCGAACAACACGCATAATGCACTCGATCAGGGCGTCCTTGTCGCTAAAGAGCGCAAAGAAGGCCTCCTCCAGCAGGTACGGCGCGCACAGAGCGGCGGCGAACGGCCAGCCAAGGACACCGCCCGTAGCGAACCAGAAGATGCCGTGTGAGGTGCGCAGGCCACCCCGCCAGTTCATGAACGAAGCCGCGCCCAGCATGACCATGTACATGGCGAAGCTCGACGGGAGGTATGCGGCGGCGGAGTGGAAGTTGCCGGGGCTCGTGACGGTCGCAATCATGAAGAACAGGCCGATGCGGGCGTTGAGGGTGGTGCTGGCGACCTGGTAGAAGAGGACCTGGCAGAGGGCGCAGACAAAGGCGAGTGCATAGCGAACAAAGTAAAACTCGGCGACCTATAATCGCTGTTAGCTGTGCCGAATCTAGTACCAGAGCTGGGAGTCGATTCGCACCTTGTTGGAGCGCGGGAGCAGTCGGCGAAAGCTGCCGACGACGGAGTGAAGCGCGACATAGAGCCAGCTGCGAATGGCATAGTCGGGCGAGTATTCCCACGTCTGCAGGCCGTAGCCGTGAGAGAGGTAGTGCGTCGGCTCCCAGTAGTTGAACGTTTCATCGCAGTCTTGAATGGGCGCAAAGGCGGCGGCGATTAGATTGGCGACGAGGAAGATGTAAAACGCCTTGATCGGTTCAATGGCGTATGCGCTGATACGTCTGAGAAAGGTTGATCGCGCGTTAGCTAGAAGCTCTTCTCCGTCGACCCTGAAATTTGGGTTGCGCCGGGTCACCGCTCGGCCCCTTGGCCACTGGCTCCGTGATTCGACTCACTTCTTTTTGGCGTGCCCTGCCTTGGGGTGCTCGAATTTTTGCGGCGGCGGCTCTTGCGCCTCTGGTTTCGACGCCATGGCTGTGTGATGGACTCGTAGATGAATGTTCGATGGTTCCAAGAGAAGGGATCGGAGCAAGCTTCGCGTTCAACAGCGTCATGGCTTGCTGGACCCCGCTAGTGTTGAGGGACCCACCATAGCTACAGGTACGGAGACCGATTCAGGGACGCTGAAAGCCTTCGGCTAGCCGATGGAGCCGGCAAAATGAAGCGAAGTTCTTACAGCCACGATCATGTTGAGGAAAGTTGATTACGGGATCAGAAATGTTTTTCTGCCGCAAGCAAGCACTACTTCAGAGCCTTGAAGGCGATATATCTTCTGGTGTATGTGCAGTGGCTGAAGAGCAATCATGTCATCCACTGAACCAGAACTTGAACTCCATTTTGGAGAACTGACAACAGAGAGTCCAGCGCCTGGTGCACTAATACCAAGCACTACCTTATCTCAGTACTAACAGCCAAGCGCTTCCTAGCGGCCATTGAGCACTGTGGCAGAGTAACAATACACGTCCAGCAACGGCTACATGTTGTTGCTCGTGATACGTAACATCTAGCTGCATATCTTCCGTTACAAATGTCACTCCAGCCAATTATGGACCATCATTTAATTAATTGAGGTGCTTCAGATCAGCTTTTAATCTACATGAGAGACCTATGCTGACTTTATTGCGCCAGCTGATTGGCCCATTGCCTGCTTGTTTCCCCACTATCCAGCTTAGTAACCAATCAACTTCACAAAGTTTTGCGGCCGTGTTCGGCACATGTCGCGATTTGACGCCTGCACCTGTCGAGTCATACAATTTCGAGCTTTATACAGAGGGCAGTTCCAAAAAAGTCATATTGAGACTGCAAACGAGTTCAAGGCCTCACCGTCGCAGTGACCTATTTTTTTTTTCACCTTTCTTGGACCAGATCTTCTCTATTCCGGGACGCTGCGGTAACGGTCTACTTAAACGGGCCCCTTGGCAGAAGACCCCAAGAGTGCGCATCGCCGGCTGTCTACACATTTTGAGCAACCCAGCATGTTCGCCTCCATTTGCGCAAAGAGGCTACGGGCCGGCAGTATCGCCATTGTATGTACTCCCTTTATTCCAATGCCCTTTTTATTGAAGTTGACCTCTTCTATAGGCTGCCCGACCCCGACATCGGCCCCAAACGATTGCTTTCGCACGTCGCACAAACCTTCCCTCGGCAGTCCGCTGCATCTCTCAGTCGCGACGCTCCAACGCCGAAATCCAGGGCTTCCACAGCCAGCTTGAAGATCCCTCTGCCGCCTCCCTCCTCAATTCCTTGAAGGCGACACCCGCCGTCTCCCAGACCCTGACGGAGAAGATTGTCCAGAAGCATGCCGTAGGCCTGCCCGAGGGCAAGTATGTCAAGTCGGGCGACTATGTCACCCTGCGCCCGCACAAGTGTATGACCCATGACAAGTGAGTATTGCATCTTCATCGACAACATGAGTTGGAAGTCTAATCGCAAATTTAGCACATGGCCGGTTGCGACCAAGTTTCTCTCCATTGGCGCCTCGCGCATCAAGGACCCCAGCCAGATCGTCATGACGCTGGACCACGACATCTCGAACCGATCCGAGGCCAACCTTGCGAAATACAAGAAGATTGAAGACTTTGCCAAGAGTCAGGGTGTTGACTTTTACCCTGCCGGTAGAGGCATTGGTCACCAGGTAAGGATCGCGCCCGCGCAGTTCTTCATTGTCGGAACCTAACGCCAATTGCGGGTAGATTATGATCGAAGAGGGCTACGCATGGCCCGGAACTCTGGCTGTTGCCAGTGACAGTCACTCCAACATGTACGGTGGTGTCGGCTGCTTGGGTGAGTTCTCCTGGGTCCTATAGCTGACATGATACTAACACCCGCTGCAGGAACTCCTGTTGTACGAACCGATGCTGCCTCTATCTGGTCAACGACAAAGACATGGTGGTGTCTTCCGCCCGTGGCCAAGATCCATTTCCAAGGCCAGCTCCAACCGGGAGTCCAAGGAAAGGATGTCATTGTGGCGCTGTGCGGCTTGTTCAGCAAAGACGAGGTCCTGAACCATGCCATCGAATTTACCGGCTCGGAAGAGACCATGCGAAGCCTTTCCATCGACGACCGCCTGACGATTGCCAACATGACGACCGAATGGGGTGCTCTTTCGGGGCTGTTCCCCATTGACGGCTTGCTGCAGAGCTGGCTCCGCGCCAAGGCGACCGAGTACGCCATGTACGAGTCCGACTCGGCCACTCGCTTCAACCACCAGCGCCTGGACGAACTGTTCGAAAACCCCTTGACCGCCGACAAGGACGCCAAGTACGCCAAGCACTTGACCCTGAACCTGGATACTGTGCCAAACTACGTCGCCGGCCCGGATTCGGTCAAGATCGCCACGCCTTTGGCAGAACTGCAGACCAAGAACATCGCCATCCAGCGTGCCTACCTTGTTTCTTGCACGAATTCTCGAAGCTCTGATCTCAAGGCCGCTGCCGATGTCATCAGAGAAAAGACAGAGGCCAACGGAGGCGTTGTACCCAAGGTTGCCGAAAATGTCGAGTTTTATGTTGCGGCTGCCTCCCTCCCTGAGCAGCGCGTGGCAGAGGAGCAAGGTGACTGGCAAGTTTTGCTCGATGCTGGCGCCAAGGCTCTGCCTTCTGGTTGCGGTCCCTGCATTGGTCTTGGAACCGGTTTACTCGAGCCCGGCATGACGGGTATTTCTGCTAGTAACCGAAACTTCAAGGTACCTTACACAGCGTGACACTGCTAAATGGACATATACTGACAGCCACAACAGGGACGCATGGGATCCAAGGATGCCAAAGCTTATCTGGCCAGCCCGGCCATCGTGACTGCCTCGGCTCTCGCTGGCTCCATCACTGGCCCTAGCACCGCGACGCAGCCCGCTGACTGGAACGGTGTTGAGTACTCGGAAGGCGAGCCCTTTGCCGAGAGAACCGTAGATGAGACACTCGAAGCGCTGATTGGCAAGCTGGACGGCATCATTGACGCCGGTATTGCCGACCAGCCCGGTGAACCTGCCTCAGAGAAGAAGGAGTCGCTAACGGAGATTCTGCCTGGCTTCCCTGAAAAGATCTCCGGCCAGATTACTTTCTGCAGCTCTGACAACATCAGCACTGACGGTGTCTACCCCGGCAAATACACGGTAAGAGCTGTAGATATCGGGCACAACTACAACGGCTAACATGGTTTTTAGTACCGCGACGACGTGTCTCCGGAGCAAATGGCTGAGATTTGCATGAGCAACTACGATCCCGCTTTCAAGACGACGGCCCAGGCTGGCGACATTCTTGTTGCCGGCTTCGGCTTCGGATGCGGCAGCTCGCGCGAGCAGGCCGCCACCTCCATCCTCGCCAAGGGCATCAACCTCATCGTCGGTGGCTCCTTCAGCGCCACGTACGCGCGCAACAGCATCAACAACGCCCTCATGCTACTCGAGATGCCCAAGCTCGTCAAGCGCCTCCGCGAGGCCTTTCCCGAGTCCGACAGCGCGACGGCTCTCACACGGCGCACCGGCTGGACGCTGGAGTGGGACGTCCGCAGGAGCAAGGTTAATGTGACGGAAGCGGACGGCACGACGTGGAGCGAGCCGGTGGGTGAGCTGCCGCCCAACGTGCAGGAGATTATCGCCAAGGGCGGTCTGGAGAAGTGGGTGAAGAGCAACATTGAGAACTAAAAAGTTAGGAAAGGTTTTGGAATATGGCGGCGCTCAAAATAGTATGCGTTGTTTAAGCTAGACATTTATTTGTAAATTATCTTTCAAATCATGGAAATATTTTTATTGGACTTGCACTGGTGGCGCCAGAAGCTGCCAAGCTTCATCGTGTTAGTCGAATTTGTCTATCCCAGGTTTTAACCTCCACCAGCTGGGGCGGGAGCCACATAGACAAATCGGCCTGCGGGTGAGGCCGAGCTCCCGCACAAACCCCAAATTTGGTATCACAAGTAGATCTGAAACATCGACAAATACGTATCTGACGAAGTTGTGGCCCGATTCCCGCAGTTTGTCCGCAGGTATCCCTGTGACGGGCCACGATCTGCATGTTAGTGCTGTGTGGTCAAAACCACACGACAAAACGCAGCACTGAGATCGATTTGTCTATAGATTTACGGTAAAAATACACTGTTTCTCCAAGTCAACCTTTTGAAGTCAGTTTGTATAAATAGATACTCCCCAATCTCCATCCAAGCAACTTACTTTTGTATAATCAGTTTCATCAAACACATTTACTTCGAACTATCAATTACTTATCGCATAACTATAGCCAATGTCCTCGTTCGATTTCATTGTTGTCGGTAGTAAGTACATCTTTTCTCCAAGATCAAACCTTGAACGCTTCGTTCCTCGACTGCCCTTGATTAACACTCTCAAGGTGGTCCGGCCGGTTCGCTCCTCGCATCCCGTCTCGCCGGCGCCGCCTCCAAGCCATCCGTGCTGCTCCTCGAAGCCGGCGGCGCCCAGCCCGACGACGAGACCTTATCCCTCGAACATCGCTGGACGCTCTTCCACACGCAGCCCGACCTCAACTGGGGCTACACGTCCACCCCCGAAGCCAACCTCAACGGTCGCTCCCTCGACATCAGCCGCGGCAAGGCGCTCGGCGGCACCACCAACATCAACTTTTCGTACTGGACGCCGCCGAACAGGGACGCCGTTGAGGAGTGGCAGGCTCGCGTGGGCGGAGACGAATTCTTCAGCTGGGAGGCGTCGCAGCGGCTTCTGGATGGCATCGTCAAGTATAAGATTCGCGATCTGGTGAATGATGAGACGCATCCGCTTGTGTATGCGTCAGAGCGCGCGGTGAAAGAGTTTGTCGAAATGCCGCTGCACGGTGGCTCCGGTCCGTTTGAGACAGAATGGACCGCCAACGTGAAAAGAGGTGATGCCAGACTCTTGGATGGTGCGATCGAGGCTGGATATGTGCAGAATCAGGACATGAACTCGGGTGACAGCCTGGGAATCGGTCTTACTCCTGCATCTGCCTCCGAGGCTACCTATCGCCGTACGGCAGCCACGACATTCCTCGCAAATGCGCCTGCTAATTTAACCATCAAGACCGGTATGGAGGTCAGTCGCATTCTTTTCGAAAGCAAGACAGCAAAGGCGGTCGAGGTCAACGGCGGCGAGCAAATTTTCGAGGCGACCCGTTGCGTCGTCTTGTCCGCCGGCTCCATCAATACGCCAAAACTGCTCATGCTGTCTGGCGTCGGTGCTGCCGACCAGCTAGCTGCAAAGAACATTCCGCTGGTGTCCGATCTGGCAGCGGTAGGCCAGAACTTGAAAGACCATAACGCCTTAATTCTCAGCTGGCAAGTCGATGAAGAATTCGGCGGTGCCCCCGTCATGCCTTCCATCACGCCAGTGCCGAACCAGGACATGGTGAACGCTGTTGTCGCATTTGATCGCGATGACACCATGGTGCGTCAGCCGGGCTTCAAAAACCTCCCCGCAGAAGACCAGCGACTGCTGCTGCGCAAGGGCTCACCGACGTTGGAAATCGCAGCAGTGAGCAATTGGCCACCAAACCCAGACAACAAAGATCCGAGCGTCTCTCTCGCGCTATTTCATCTCCTCCCTCAGTCAACGGGCAACATTACGCTCGCATCTTCCGAGTGGCACGATGCACCGGATATCAACCTTGGCTTCTACAGCGACGAGGGAAACCTGGACATGGCCGCTGTCATTTCCTACGTCAGAAAAGCCATTCATCTTATGGAACAGACAGAATCTCTATCAAAGCACATCGTGGCGCCAATTCAGAGACCAAAGGCGGATAGCGAGGAGGACATTGTGGCGTTTATTCGCGAGCACACGAATACGGTATGGCATCCGTCGTGCACGGCCAAGATGGGTCCTGAAGAGGATGATGGGAAGAGTGTGGTCGATCCGTCATTCAAGGTCCGCAACTTGGATAATCTGCGCGTCGTGGATCTTAGTGTGGCGCCGGTGATTCCAAACTATCATCCTGTGTCAATGGTTTTGCTGATTGGTGCGTGGGCAGCTGAGCGTATGATTGAGGAATATAAACTATAGATTAATTCGCGATAGACTTGAATTATTTACTACTTCTTTATCTGAAGTTGCTTTCTTGATAGACTATAAAGAGAATGACGGTGATGCATATGCAAATAAAATACCAGCAAAAGTATAAGGAATAACTGCGCGCGATAGAGACGCCCGCGTTTTTAGGCATTGGCTGTCGAGTTTAATGATTTGGGCTTTGCAATACGACCAAATCTCTATGTCTGACTTCTTGTTTGGCAGACGGCGAGTCTCGATACGTGCTTCACCCTGCCACGGTAGACTCCGCACTTCAGCTCATGATTGCCAGCATTTATGCTGGTCACACCAAGGCTATGACTGCTGCTATTACTCCCGTTCAGTTGGACGAGGTCTGCATCTAGCCTCCGGTAAATAATCAGCTAGGGGAGGCCTCGGCAACGGCCCGGGTCTGCAAGCGCGGCATGCGTTCTTTCGTTTGCGGCAACCAGCTCGTTGCTGGCGACGGAGAGGTTGTCATGGAAATGAGCAACATGCGGGGCACTATGTACGAGGCGGCTATACTTAGTCTGCATCCAGTAGTTTCGACCCCATGCCTTACGGCGAGATGGTCTGGAAGCAGGACGTGGACTTGATTCAAGCTGTTGCGACAGTGGACGAGTTTATTTCCTTGGCTGTTTTCAGACGTACGAGATGAGCTGCGATTAAAAGACTGCCCGGTCCTCCTACCGGAAACGATACGAATTACCAAAGACAACAGCTTTTGGCTCAAACTCGAGACTGCGGTCGCTTTGCTTAAACCGATACGGTACTACGTCTAAAATAAAGGACGTACGTACGTACGTGTACTACCCAAACCCATCACCACCACTCACATCTCACGGTCTTCCCTCGCAATGACTGTTACAGATCTAGTGTTTCGTCGAAAGCTTTCACAAGTAGATTACTTGGATGACTTGAATAATCGTTGCCGAGACGTAAAGACTCGAGTCGAGGCATGTGCCACTTTATATGACGTAGTAGAGTCACCGCAGAGTCACTGAAGTCGGTCCATGTTAGTCAGTTTCAATGTCGTTGATAAGGTGTACACGACTTACCGCACATCATTTTGCCTTGTCCACCCGACTTCTGTGACGCCTTCTAGACTCAGACTTTCGAGTTTGGGAAACATTGGGTGCTCTCTGGTCTCTAAGCCTATGTCCTGCAGACTTCCATTCACTGTCAAATTGCAAATGGCAAGCTGGGGGCAGTGTCTGGACAGAGTCGCTAGACAATCCACCGACAGGTTACCTTGCACCCCAAAGTATAATACATTGAGGGACCGCAAGTTAGAAACCATCAGCTCGAACTCGGCGTCTGATATCTTCGAGGTAAGCGAGAAAAAGCGGCCAAAGCATAGTTCTGATATCTCAAGCGTTTCCAGATTTTCCAGAGAGCGTAAGGACAATAACTCGTCTGGTTTAATCTCAAAGCCATTAACTTCAAGACCAAGCGTTTTAAGCTTAGTCATAGTTGAAATGTGCACCAAAAAGCCATGGTCGACATCCTCCATTCGCAGGTTCAAGCTGTTCACATTCGGGAGCATTGTGACAAGTCGAGATACAGCTGCAGATGAAACTCTCAACTCAAGGGTAGTAAGATTCCCGAATGGCGATTCAACTTCTTGAAAGACACGCTCCATGATGTTAGCAGACCATATTCCGTGAATCTTTATGTTTTTGAGATTCGGCCGAGTCGCCAAGTGCACCAGGAGCTTGTCATCGAACGAATCCCTCTCTCCAGCAACGAGTGCAACCTCGTCTAGCTCCATATTTCTAGAGATGAGATTGATAATGGCCGAAGCGGATGCAGAACCGTGCTCTGTATTTATCATCAAGCTGTTCAGATGTGTACTCCTCGCAGCCAGACGCTCCAGTAAAGCATTAGTAAGTAATGAGCCGACACTCAAGGTGAGCTGGCGAAGCCCCGAGGGAAAATATTGCTCTAAGGGATATGCCGTCTCACTTTTTGCAGAGCGGCCCCCATCAAGACGGACTTGCTTGAGTGAGCAGAAGTCAAGGTCTTGAAATTGAAAGTGGTGATCTCCATGGCTGACGCGCCATAATTTAACAACACACGAGGCATAGATTTGTCGCCTGGTCACGTCAACAGCGACAAGATTTTTAAGGTCTGGCGACCGCCACAGGATAGAGATGCCGCAGTCAAACCACATTTTGTTGACACGAATGGCTCGTGCCAAGTCTGACCTATCGTGGTAGTCGATGAGTGACCTGAACACGGAAAGGAGGATTTCCGGCAGGGCGAGGGGATTGGTGCTCATAGTTGGCGGTTTTGATGTGTGGTGGTGTGATCTTGGATTCTGAGCCTCGAATTGCTAAACGACAAATGTTAAAATACAGTTGGCTCCCGCCTCAGGCAAGCAGAAGTGGCTGAAGGCTAGGCCCATGGAGAGGAATTGAGGCTGAAAATTGGCCCACACAGAGCATATCTTGTGAGGCCCCCACGGTGGTTAGCTGTGCGACGCTCCCGTCTACGGCAACGGGATTCTGACTGTCAGAGGACAGTTTCTTAAGCAGAAGCGAGCATCCACTTTCGTTTTCTTGCGATGGCAACAGAGAAGAGGCATGTGAGATAATACTGTCCAAATTTTCCGCCAGTCCATTTTGCTATGCGAAGAAGCTCTGTTTAAAATATACATAAAGTATTCTATTAATAACTAAAATATAATTTATAATAGTTAAATAAGAAATAATATTAAGATAATGTAATTTTATTTTAAAAAAAAAAGTATTTATAAATTATAAAATTACTATAACTAGTTACTTAAGTAAAGTCAGTAGCCTCCTAGCACCACGGCGGCAGCCATCCCAAGTATTGCTTACGTTGAAAATTGCGCCAAAACCAATTGTACATGTTGTGGTGTACTCAACAATTTAAAGCTCGTTCTAACCAAGGCTGGGTGGTCGAGCTGCCATCTTCAGGGAGATGAGCAGGAGGCTTGTCGTGACCCTACCCCTGTTATCGTGTAGTAGGCTTGTTGCGCTCCCAGCTGTTTTGAAAGGACGCATACTGTTAAATAAAGTGAATTCAAGTGTATTGATATAAGTTGTTATATCACGAAAACGATACTGTATATTATCTTGGGCCAGAACTGGCTGGCGGGTTAAATTATGTTAGTTTTTTTTTTAGCTATAAATACGCCCTTTGTCAGATTTCGAGAATCCATGGTTTTTCATCCCTGATTACTTCATTTCAAAACCATTGTCGGCACAAGGTAAAGCTGTAGTTGAACCCCTTCACAATCCAAGTCGAAGTGGATCTATTTTCAAGGCAGCGAGTGCTCATGCACCTGCTTTTGCCGTACCTACTACGCAGTCACTGCAGAGATAACAGGCGATAACAGTAATAGCAGTAACATCAGTAATAGCAGTAACACCAGTAATAACAGTAACACCAGTAATAGCAGTAACACCAATACACCAGCGATAGCAGGTGATAGCGACAGTGTATTCCAGAGGCTAGTACCTAGTAGGCATCTTAAGAGCTGTTTTTTCTGCTGGACCCATAGTGCGTACAAGTCTCTCCTTTCCTTTTCGTTGTTCGTCGACACGATATTTGATAAGGATCATCTGCTATGTGCCAAAAACCGTCGCACAGCGATCGTCAACTGGATCGTGAGGACCATCCGTCTTCGACAGCTTCCGCAGCTGCACACAGCAGCACCCGTCACTACCGCATTCGCTTAGCTTAGCCGCGCGTGTCATAAAGACTCCCTTGCCCAGGCCGCCCGTCTCCCAATCACCACCGCTACACGCCGCGAGATGTTTCAGACACGGGATCATAGCCGCAAGGTAGTCGTGTCCCGTTCGCACAGATCTTTCGGTGCAAGCCGCTAAATTTTCTTCCGCCGACGGCCGTATCGCCTCACCTAGACCAGCGCAGAATAGGACCCACGAGTAGTCGAGGAGACCAGCCCACCCGCACGCCGATTTGGCGAGCTTTGCCCGCTTCAGCTCCAGCGGCCCGCCTTGCTCGGAAAAAGCGAGATCGAATAGCTCGACGCCGATCAGTCGCGACTCTTCCCGGCGTACATGCTGCCGCAGGCCGTTCGTCGTGGCGTCGAGGCCGGTGGAGAGTCCCAGGACGAAATCTTGCAGCGACAGGCCGCGCACAATGATGTCTCGGTGGGCGTCGAGGACGTCTCTTGCTGAGCGCTGCGGGTTGGAGTAGCCGACGAGGCTGTCTCGTTCTTGTCGGAGCCTCACGTGGACCATGTGAAGAAGGACATCGAGTCGCGGAAGCAGCCAGCCGCGCCGCGTCGCCGTGTCATATACAGCGGCGCTCTTGTCGCCGGGCGCCTGCAGCACCATGTCAAAAGCGCGTGCGACTGTGAATGACAGCGTTTGCACATTAAACTGACCCCAGCGGATTTTACGACCACCTCGAAGGGCCAAGAAGCGGAACTTCAGCTCGCAAGCCATCTCGTCATCTGTGCCTTCGGTGACTTTTGGACGGATATGGTCGGCCCCCGAGCTTCGGAGGGACTGGCAGGCCTCGCTAGCTTGCTGTGTCCCTAGGATAACCTGGACAGGCGTTTGAGAGCTACTCCATCCGAGGAATGCCTTCTTCTGTCGCAATACGGCCATGTCCTCTTTGAGAGTCTTTGGATGCTTCTCCAGGATAGACAAAAGGCTTTCGCCTTTTGTTGGATCCATTAAACCGGACTCCCAGATCTCAAGGTGCCACTGAATGCCTGTTTCCAGATGTTCCACTGGTATCAGCATCGTCGACTGTCCCACAAGAACCGGTACCCCATTGATTTCCACTTCTAGAACGGCCGCAGCAAGGTTTGCCATGTCATCAAACGAAATTTCAAGCCCTTGCCCGCGGCCTTCTAGTGGCACATCAGAGCCGACAATGAAACCCGCCTTGAAAAGTTTATGCCAGCATGATGGGTTGGCATCAAGCTCAGCCTGCTGCAGATGAAGCTTGATTAAGTTTGGGTCGCCCATTTCCGCAGAAGAAAGCTTTAGGCCCTGCACATCGGGCTTTCTAATGGCAACACAGAGCCATGAGATGGCTTCGGTGGCAGAGACCAAAAACTGATAGCTGCCTTGTGCTGTCAAGTGAACTTTGGATTTATATCCCAATAGCTCAATCTTGCAACCCCACACTATAAAACATGAGTTAGCAACTCTAGCATTGTGAGGGCCGACGGCGCTAGGTAGGCCACTCAACCATGGAGACCTAAAACGATCAGGCAATGAACAGTGGTGGCTGGACATCCCTAACATCGCATATGTGCATTTTAGGTCCTTGGCAAGTATATAGTGGCTACCCGTCGATGAGGTGGTTACTAACAGTCTTTACTGGTCCACGAATGTCGCTGGGCCGGAGTTGGGTCGCTACTAAAGTGAGCCTGTTCAACAGCTGCGGCCGCCGCCTGGAGGAGCGGTGAAGATATATCTGGCCACCTGCAGCGCATGTACTCGCCGCAAGCCCACGCTTCGCAATGCAAGACGGAGCCTGTCAGGGTAAGCGCATCTTCTAGTGACTGTAGAATTGTACTTTGATTCCAGTCATTCGTCTGATTCCAGTCATTCGTCTGATGCAGGACCTTTGGAATCTCCCATTCCAAGGATAATTCTACCGTATTGTAGGTAAGTCTCTGCATGATGCCACGACATATGTTGGGGAGCACTGAAGGGTACTGCCAATGTGGCCCCATCTGGATATCAGAAACGAAATGGCCGACGTCCTTGCTGGGGGTTTGTTGCATCTGCTGTTCTGTGTGCATCTGCTGGTCCTGATGCGAGGCAGAGCTCTTTGACAGGTGCCTGATGCTGTTGTCCAGGCGCTTGAATCCCGCTTCCAATCCCGCTTCCAATCGTGACATTTGCAGTTCCAGAGACTTTTCTGCAGATGAAGATTGCCGAGGTGCATCTTCCTTGGTGCGGCGATTGGGGGGCGGATCTCCTGAAATTGATGTGACGCTTGAACAGCAAGACAAATCGTCATCGACAGCCGCAGTGTTGTCGGCTTGAGTAGTTGTTTTGAGTATGATGACCCTGCGCCGATCCTGCCTGTCAAGCCCGTCAAGCCTATCGAGCCTATTCAGCCTGTCGATCCTGTCGAGCCTATCAATCCTGTCAAGCCTGTCGAGTCTGTCAAGCCGATCGAGCCTGTCGAGTCTATCGAGCCTGTCGAGCCTGTTGAACCGATCAAAGTCGGTATAGTCGCCGGATCTGTCAGGTCTCCCGTCGTCATCATGCCGGCGGGGGCTGCGGTGCCGGTCGCCACGCCTGGCTCCTGTTCGAGTGTAATCTATAATAATACAAACTAGTTAGGCCATGTTTATCCAATTGAGGGGACAGGATATCTTCGTGTAGCATCTTCACGTAGCACCAACCTGATGGGTCCATATCGCTCCCACACGAGCGTAGATCAACGATGTTGACGGCAAAGAGTTAACAAGAACGTCTCACACCTGCAAGAGCAGCCTCGATGCTAGAACCCCGCACATGAAGGCTGCCGAACAAGTTGTGACGAGACATTTGGCACCACGTGTCGGTGGCTGCAGGGCCATGTCTTCAGCTGAGGAGGTGAGCTGGGATATGAACCGGAAGGGAGCTGGGATGTGCAGCTACGCTTGCTTGCTTTGGGGGCCACACATTTGTGGTGCTGACAACGCAGGTCTGGCGCTATGTATCCAACGATTGACAGTGGAGGAGCAAGATGGCCATATTTGGTACAAGGACGTACCTTCAGGCTGAAATACTGTGCTTTGATTGGTCATAACATCACTTTTAGTGCTCTGCAGCCTTGCAAGTTAGCGAGAGCCCCTGCAAGTGCGCTAGCTAACCGCAAGCTAAACAGAGGTTATCGCTGGTTGCTAGCAGGCCAGTTAGTTAGGTAGCTAGCGAGCCTGCTAGCTAGCCCGCTAGCAAATAAGCCCGCTAAGGCTTGCAGCCAGCCAGCCAGTGTGCGCGATCGGCGAGCGCACTTTGGTCGCCTGCCCTGCCCAAGATTCGATGGCCAGTCTTTCTTCGGCCTGTTCCAAATCCTGTGCTTCTTGGGATTTATGGCCAATTATCACGGAAAACCCCACCGGTGCGCCGTTGGCTGCAGAGGGTGCCTTCTGGAGCCAAAGTAACAGAGCATAATCCGTACTTGTGCTAAAAAGAATTCGCGTCGCACCCTTACTTGACATGGCAGTCAGTGGCTAGATCGATGAGTTCGACTGGGTCGTAGCAATCAGAGGCGGCGGGATTATCGAATGCTGTATGTGTCGGCGAGTTAAGGCACTCGTTGTTAAATATGGCTCATTGCGGCATCTTGATGTACAGGGTAAATATAACTTTCGGATATGATGATGTGGGACGTATTTTCGAAGCCGCGAGGTCGGAAGCCGCCTTTCAGGGCAGTTCCTCGGAGCTTTCAAGGCTTGGAGTACACAAATCATTTAGAATGAACCTACGAGTTCAAGACGTCTAGTGTGCAACGTGAACTTTGTGATCTATAATCTGTACTGTGACTTCAAGCATTCGTTAATAAACAATACTTCGGAAACGTCAAGCAGAGAATGATGCGAGACCAAGTCTGATGCAGGCCAGGATCGCTGTCTCCAGAGCGCCCGTTGGTGACCTGTTTCAATTTGTCGCGACCGTGATGCTGCATCGATTTGTCTTGCTCGTTGGTATTCAGCCTAGTCTGCTTTTGCGCCAGATCTGGGCCGCAATCCAGACACGATCTACGGTGGCAGGTTTACCCCGAAACATGTATCCATGGTATTTTGGCAGGTCTTTTTCGAATAACATATATTTTTTAAAACATGTTGCCATTTGAAGAGCTTCGTGCTCGTGGCCTATCTGTCTGACAGCGCTCCCGCGCGTGCAAAGACATCCCAATCAGAGTGGCATAACACGAAGGCTAGCATGACCACAATCTCGTGATTTTAGAAGAACATAAAATGGATCTTGGGTTCTACCATGTGTTCTTCTGCCTTTGACAATTTTTTGCAATGTATATACTATTTCCCACGTCAAACAGTCCCCAAGCCACCGTGTAAGTGACCGCCACGCCGCCTTACCAGCGGAGCTGCCGTCTCCACCGCTTCCGCTTTTGACTAGACCCGCCCGCAATATTTTTTTCTGCCATTGCGTCGCTATCTTATCGTCAAAAAAGTTGGCAGCTTTCTTGAAATCTTCACGGCTTCACCTCACGATATTTTTGTATACCCTCAGCATATATACACACACATCATGTCAGGCTTTCAAATTCCTGGCCTGGGCCAGGCAAAGCCCAACGAGACGCTACCTCCTCTCCCTCCTGATCTGATTGCGGCCGCCGCCAGCGCCGCTGGTCACGAAGACCTCCCCGATGCGCCAGCGCAGCAGGCCGCTCAAACCACAGCTACCGAGGCTCCGACCGCTCCCGCCCCCATAGCAGACGATGATGCCATGGTTGTTGACGAGCAGCCGCCCGCCAGCGCGCCCTCGCTGACCGGCGCTCTTGAGGCTGCCATTGGCGGTCTCTCCAGCGAATCTGCCGCACAGCCCGCCACCGCAGAACCAGGCCAGCAAGCAGAACAGGCCGAGCCGCAAATGGTTGAGCTGCAAAACGACACCGGCGACAACCCCGAGTGGGAAATCGACTCGTCCCCCTACGAATCCTCCTCCGAATCCAGCTCCGACTCCTCTGACTCTGACGATTCCGACAACGAAGGCTACGAGCTGCTGGGCGTCGAGGAGACGGCGCGCATGCTCATGGAAGCCGAGGGCGGTTCCGACGACGAAGGCGGCGGCGGCGCCAGCGGCGGCAAGTCGGGCAGCGGCGCCCAGCTGCGCACCAAGAACGAGGTCGCGGAGGAGGCCGTGCCGCTCCCCGACGTGACCATCACCGCGGACATGCCGCTCGAGGAGCTCGGCGCCGTGGAGCACATTGTCGACAACACGGCGCTGGTGATTGGCGTCACGCCCGGTGAGTACCAGGTGCTCGACTCCGGGTCCGTGCTGTGCACCGCCGAGCGCGTCGTCGTCGGCGCCGTCGCCGAGACCATCGGCAAGGTCACCCGGCCCATGTACACGGTGCGCTTCAGCAGCGCGGAAGACGTCGCGCGCCTCGGCCTCGCGGTCGGCACGACTCTATACTACACGCCTGCCCACGCGACGTTTGTCTTTACCGAGCCGCTCAAGAACCTCAAGGGCTCCGATGCGAGCAATTTGTATGATGAGGAGGCCGGCGACGAGGAAATGGAGTTCTCAGACGACGAGAAGGAGGCCGAGCACAGACGCGCCCTGAAGCAGAAGAAGAAGGACAAGTGGAAGGCCAACAACCCGGAAAAGGCGGCGGCGGCGGCAGCGGCAGCAACTGCGCGCACCCGAGACCACCACAGCCACCACCCGCTCCGCCAGCAACAGAATGTCGACGGTGGCCTCAACTATGACGAAGAAGACGACGGCCCATACAAGCCGCTCGCGCGACCTTCATCGCTCGCCAGCGGGCCTGGATCTTCGCAGTACGACCAGCCTTCATCGTCGCGGTCTGGCTACCAGCAAGGTGGGCGAAGAGGTGGTGATTTCCGCGGCCGTGGACGCGGCGGTGGTCGCGGCGGCCGCGGTGGCTATACCCGCGGTGGTGGTGGTGGTGGCAGCGGCAGCCGAGACGGCTACTCGATGCCCCCGCAAAGCCAGCCGCAGAGTCAGTACGCACCACCACCACCTGCCATGCCGCAAGGCTCGTTCGGCATGCAGTTCCCCGGGTGGCCGCCTGCCGCGGCGCCCGGTGCCGTGCCTCCTCCCCCGCCGGGCTGGCCTGGTGCCGCCGGCGCAGCATTGCCGGCCCCGCCTCCGCCGTTTCCCGGACAGCAGCAGCAGCAGCAGCAGCAGGGTGCGCCGGGCGGCTTCAACATTGATCCGGCGGTGCTGGCGGCCATCATGAGCCAGGTGCAAGCGCAGGCGGCGGCGGCGAATCATGGCGGACAGCCTCCAGCGTGGGGTGGCCAGCAACCGCCACGCCAGTAGGATGATAAACGGGAAATACGTGGTAGATGTTGGATACAGCGGCGTACAGGTTCTTGAAAATACGGCATTTTACCATCATTGGCATATAAAATAAGGGATTAGAGGCGTTTTATTGGTTTACGAGTCACAATTGACATTTTCGAGTATGAGGTTCATATCAACATTTGACAATACTGTGATTTGAAAGGAGCACATGACGTGACGTGTCTAAATATATTCATTTAATGCATATTCCTAAAACTGAAGTAAAGCGTGGCTGGATCCGCTTAGAGTAACAATGCGTATGTGTATCTTATAAGTTTATCTACAACTCCATGGAGTCCAAGGCGTTATCCTCGTCAAAGTTGTGAGTGCCAAGCTCGTAAGCCAGGCCAAGCGTCATTTTGGCGTGCTGGAGCATGTGGTCAAAGGACAGGTACTTGATGAGATCCTCGGTGGAGTGGATGTGAGGGTCAGAGTCCTCGAAAGCAGACTCGATAACAAAGGCGGACGGGTAGCCAGCCTTGGACGCGGAGGCATGGTCGGAGCAGGCATAGCCGCACTTGGTCTCGACCCAGGGGATATCGCAGTACTGAACATCTGTTAATAGTCTATCGCTTCGAAGGATTGGGAAGAAACTCACCTCCTCGATAACGACCTTGATAAACTTAGTTAGGCCGGGGTCGACAAAGTCCATAATCACGCCGACACTCTCCGGCTTGCCCGCATCGAGGGTGCCCTGGACGTAGCCCGTCATATCCTGCTGAAGCATGGCCTTTACAACACGACCGCCACGCTCGTATTCGCTGAAGATGGCCTGGCTTCCGAGCAGACCGCCCTCCTCGGCGCTGTACCAGTGGAATTCGATGGTGTTTTCGGCCTTGCCGTCGACAATGTCCTTGGACTTGAGAATGTTGCGGAACGCCTCCATGATGGTCACGGTGCCACTGCCGTCGTCGTCGGCGCCGGGGGCGCCGAGGATGGAAGGCAGCCACAGGTTGGTCGAGTCCTGGTGGGCGCCAATCACGATGGTGTTGTTGGTTCGGCCGGGAATGGTGGCAATGACAGAGTGCTGCTTCCAGGTGTGGGGGAAGCTCTTCGCAAAGACGGTCTCGTTAGCGCCCGCATCCTTGATGATGCTGTTGACCTTTTCGAGGACCCAGTCAGAGGACTGCAGGCCATAGTCGGATCTGAAGTAGCGGGTGTGGAAGCTGGTGAGCTTCTCGAGGTTCTTTTGCATCTCGTCCTTGGAAAGAGTGCCGCTCAGCTTGCCGACGGCCTTTTGCTGAGTGACCTTCTTAGGGAACTGGACGGTAGCGCGCGTGCCGATTCTGGAGGAGCCGAGATCGCGGGTTTCGGTAATATCCATAAAGTTCTTGCCATTCTGGGTAGAGATGTATGTTAGCTGGGGCTGTTGCGTCAGACCGACACCGGCGACTGGCTTCAAAGCTGGAATCAACTTGTCAAATCGAGCTACCTAACGATAGCTTCGAATTTGAGCAGCTCAAAGACCCTTTCGCCACCGTCGCTGCTACTAGTTCCAGGTTGCTTACGCGGCGGAGCTCCCACTTATCCTCCTCGGTCACCCATTGTTGTTTGCCCGGGGCCGTCTCGATCAGGAACTTCTCCTCCGGGTGCAGCACAACGTGCTCGTCCGAGGCGCTGGCGGCGCCCTTTTCGATAAAGCGACCGGCGACAGCGGGCACGCAAGCCGCCAGGACAGAGGCTGTGGAAAACTTCATATTGGTGATATGTCGATGTGATGTGGTGAGAGATGAAACGAGGCAGCTAAGCCGATGACGTGCGGAGAGAGCTGCCTTTGTACCTGGGACCAGGCTGCGTACGTTAGCGGACTGTGGCACCTGACACAGCCCATCTGGGTGCGGTAGCCTGGGGAAGGCTGGGGTCCTGCTGGACACTAAGCCTAATTAGGCTAGTGCATTTTGGTGAGTGCCGTCACCTCATCGTAAATCATCGTAAAAGGACGCAAGGTTCACAAGGCAGATGCGTGGAAAGCGATGCTCTAACTTGGAGTTTTGAAGATAATTGTTCCTAGAAGCGCACTGGAACTTTCGCTTTAAAGAAAAAGTATTGCAGATGCGGAAGGTTTGTTATACTCAGTCAAACCAGTCGTAGCTGAGCAACTGCCTCTTTCGGCGAGTGGCTTCAGGTGGTCTCCGTCAGCTGCCGAGCCTGGCTGTTACACGGTACTGAAGCACCCCAGGCCACTTAGGCCCAACGATTGAGTGCTTCCCAGCCGGAGCCGGCACGGGACCATCTTCCTGCCCGGTACTAAGAATAGATACTAACTAATAGGTGTGGACGAAGAATCGAAACATCTGAACATTAAATAAATCATGTAATTATCTATTTAGAGTGGCGTGGTGTGCAACGTCTAAGCTATCTAGCCCTACAGCTTCACATCGCGGTACTCCTCATCAATCACCGTGAGCGCCTCATACCCGCCCTTCTCCACAACCTCATCATCAACAACCATGGTCGCCAGCAGCTTGGCCGGCTCCGTCTTGCTGTAGTTGTTGCTGACCTTGTGGTGGCAGCACGGCGCCTCGAAGAAGCTCTCGCCCGCCGTCAGCACGCACGTGTCCTCGTCGTTCATCTTGTTGATGACGGTGCCCTCGAGCACCAGCACCGACACGGACGCACCCGCGTGCCGGTGCGGCGGCGTAGCCGCATCAGGCGGGAAGGTGACAATCAGACCAATCGACGACTTGCCCGGGCAGTTAGGCAGCTTGTAGTGGTAGGCGAGCTCGACGGCAGGGACCGGGCGGCTGATGAGCACATTTGCGTTAGTTTTCTGTCGTCTCATCTATGAAGCAAGTAGTGGTGGGAGCGACGTATAAGATGGCGCTGCCTCCCCGGATTTTGGTGCATGTACATACCCACGCTCATACTTGGGAAGTTCTGGGATTGTAAAGACCATTTTGTGAGTATTTTATCAAGAAACTGGTGTATTATTGTGTTTGATTGTGGTTGACTGTGTTTGAAAATTTTACCATCTTTAAACTTTTACAGCGTATTTATAACTCAGCGTCGGGGCATGAGCTTGATGCCTTCCGCATCGGCTCCCCGTCGCTGTCGCCGAATACCCGCATACCCTATCGATAAGCACTTCCGCCCGATGCCCGACACCCACGTACGCTGCGGCTGAAGCTATATTGCCCGAAACGGTATGCCAAGCGTATTTTTCGTAAATTCACGATGACGTGCATCTTCCGAGAATTGGTGAGTCAGTTGCCGAATTTTTGTTTTATAAAGGCCTTTCGGGTGACGGCCTTGTTCCTCATCGCCTGCAGAGAGCACCCATTCACACTTTCAACGCAACGACCGATTACTATTCTTTCCTCTCAGAGGCAAAGCATCTTTCACGCCGATTTTATCACTTTTACTTCCCCATCATAATCATAATGTCGTCCCTACCCTCCACCATGAAGGTTGTGCACCAGCCAGACCCCAAATCTGTGAATTTGGTCCTGGAGGATGGCCCACTGCCCAAGCCTGTACATCCCGAAGACTGTCTTGTCCGCATTTACACCGCGTCACCATGCGTCGGGGAGCTGCACTGGGAAGAATGGTTCCCCGCGCTATTCAACCCCAATCGTGAGCGGGTGCCATGCACCGAGGCGGCTGGCGTCATTGTCCAGGCCCCGCGCCAGCAAGACACTGGCACCGCAAACCAGCGCATTTTCAAAGAAGGAGACGAGGTATTTTGGCGCTTACAGCCGGAAATGACTGGCAATCTTCGTGAATATTCCATTGCCCGCGTGTCGCAGCTGGCGCACAAGCCCAAGAACCTTAATTGGGTGGCGGCTGGCGCCACGCCACTGAGCGCCCTGACGGCCTGGCAGGGCGTCTTTGACCAGAGTGTTCTTGACCCAGACGGCATTTTTGGCGATTCCGCCGCGCGCGAAAAGAATTCCAAAATCCGAGTTCTGATTACGGGTGCTTCTGGCGTGGTCGGCTCCTGGGCTGTCCAGCTGGCAGCTCTCGCCGGAGCGGGGGCCGTTGTGGCCTACGCTGGAGGAGCCTCTGCCGAGCATCTCAAGGAACTTGGCGCCACCGAGGTGGTTGACTACAAAAAGACATCCTTGCAAGAATGGGTGGAACAAGATCCCGCGCAGCGCGAAGTGGATGCCATTCTGGACTGCGTAGGTGGCGCAACTCTCTCGTCTTGCTGGTACGCAGTAAAAGACGGCGGCGTGCTGCTCAGCGTCGCCACCGACCCCACGCAGGACCGGCCCGCGTCCATGACGAAGAATCTGGCCACGGCGAAATGGTTCCTGGTCGAGCCAAAGGGTAGCCAGCTTGAGCTGGTTGCGAAGCTCATCGAGCAGGGCAAGTGTGTCACAAAGGTAGACAGCGCCGTGGAGCTCGAAGATTTTCAGATTGCGTTTGACAGTGTAGAGCAAAAGACAGCCAAGGGCAAGGTGGTGATCAAAGTAGCTAAATTCGATTAGTCTTTCTTCTCTTCGGACTCTGTTAGAATTATTTTAATTTTTCTGTGCATCTATACCTCGAGCAGTGTGCCTCCACTCGCAAGCCGTTCTTCTTTTTCCGTTGTTATTATTTTTCTTTTTCTTATTGCTGTTGATTTTCTTATTTTTTTTCTTTCTGGATTCCTGTCTCTGTAAGGGGTTTCAGAACCTGCTACGTCTAATCAGTATGAGAAGTAAACATCCCAAGAAGACCAACCCAGGCACAAACGCCGCCAAAGTACCGCGAGTTTTGCCTACCACCACCTCTGCCGTCAGAGATGACCCAATCATGGGCTACAAACTTCGCATTTTAATATATGATCTGCTCAATCTTTCGAAAAATCCTGACTCAGCAAGTCGGCTCAATTGTACCACCAACGAATACTACATCAGCGAGCCCTACTTTTCTCCCGATGAAGCAGAAGCGATTAAGAGCGCCGTCATCGACGTCGAACCATTGCCCCATCATATTCCTGATCATGATGGAGATTCCCAAGACACAGTTTGGTTAGCTTCGAAAAGTTTTATCAACGCATTAGGACTACTGTTGTCAAATTTCTTCGACAAGAGGCGCGCGAGTGGTGATTCGAGGCCGTGTGGACCGCATGATCTTGCGCCTCTCTACGCGGCGCTGTATGCATTTGACATTGCTGAACTACGAGACGAAAATTTTCTGAGCCGTCTGAGGCGGAATGGCATTTGATTGATTTCGAATGTATGTACTTATATGGCGTATTGAGGGGTTTCTTTTCCACGGCATACATCAAGATTCAGCTACGAGAGATCATGGGACTTCATCAGGATAGAAAGCAAATTAAAAGTTTATTAGATCCGATCAAAGTCGAATTACATCAAACAGGGTGTTGAAAATTAAAAGTCCATGTTGCGTCTTTCATCACAGCGTGCTTCGTCACAGGCATCAGTGCAAGGCCGCCTTCGAAGCCGACCGAGGCAGCTTACTGGGTAGGCTTCTCCTCGTCGGTAGGCTTCTCACCGTCCTTGGGCTTCTCATCGTCTTTGGGATGCTTCTTGTTCTCCTCATTGATCTTTTTGCACATTTTTTCGGCAGCGGGCTTAACCTTGCCTATATAGAATATTAGTTTGGCATGGTCTTTTTCACAGGCGATGGCCAATCTCCGTGTTGGAAGCATAACGTACCCAGGCGTCGGCAATGCCGCATTTGCTGATGACACAGCCAGTGGCGGCGCCGCCGATCTCCTTCTGGTTGGCGCAGGCGCAGACCTTGTCTGTAACCTCGCACGAGGTAACCTTGCGAATAGCCTCTTCGAAGCAAGGCTTGGCGCACTCGGGAATCTCGGGATCTTTGGCGGGCTCCTTGGCGGGCTCCTTGACGGGATCGACGGCGACGATGGGCGAGGCGGCGACAAAGGCCGTGGTAGCAAGAACGGTGGCGATGAGGAACTTCATTTTGTAATGATAGTTGAATGCTTGCCTGAAGTGCTTTTGGGGGGTATGTGAAAAATGCGATAGAAGGAATGTCGGTGGGAGAAGAAGAAAGGAACTGGGTCTATGGAGGGGCACGAGGGGCTTTTATGGTAGATTGGGGCAAGTATATCGATTACTACCAGCTTATCGACTACTGGCCACAGTTTCTTCTTCTTCTTTCTTTTCTTTTCTCCCACTAGATTATTGTAAAAAGTCATTTATGTGGCTTATGGCGCTTCAAGCGCGAGTGGCTTTACAAGTATACCCCCACCAACACCCTCACACGAGGCGCCGAGTATACGGCAATGATCATCTAATCCTTGAGGTCTTGCGCAATGCCATTCTTTTGAATAGGGTTTTGATCTGGATAAGCATCTTTTACGATGCGTAAAGCGTTTTCTTGTAATAACTTGAAACTCGGGTCGGTTGATCGAGGAGTATTTCGTATTTCGTGAGCGCCAGAGTGATGATGATGGCGGCGCCCACTCAACTCGCCACAGTACGATACTCACTCCGCTTTAGTGGATAATAACTTTTAACTTTCGCCTAGGGTTTATTTACTCTGAAGAGGAATATTTTTAATGATTTATTTGCACCAAAGTCCGACGGGAGGTGACGGCTCTTCAAGTCACATGCCGACTTGTCTAACCTTTTTCATTCCTTTTATTCTTCTTTCTGATTTACGAAGAATTCTTACTTCGTCGCTTTATTATCATGAAAGTTTTCATGCAGCGTCTATTTTACACGTTTGCGGCTGTCGCCGTCATTCTCGTTGGGCACCTCAACCACGCCGTGGTTGTCCACCACGACCTCCCTGACGGCGTGTACCAAGTTAACTGGCACCCAGGCGACAATGGCAAAGTCGGCGTTTGGACATACTTTGACACACCATACGACGTCAACATCACGGCGCTCGAGTTCAATGGCGAGCTCCCGCTGCCTGTCCAGAAGCAAGACGTGTACTGCCTGGAGGAAGACTTTCGTCTCGAAAACATCACCATGACCGATTTTATACGCCCGGACGATCAGAACAAGGCCATGGAGATGCTCGCCAACTGGTGCGAGCTGGCTGCCTATGTACACAAGGACGCCATGGTCTTTGCCGTCTACAACGACATGATTTGGTTTGTCTGCAACTGGGACAACATGTTCGGCCTGTTGGGCAACATCCAGCGGTGCTCCAAGGCAGAAATTTATGAGGCCGCTTCGTGGCTGGATAGACGCTGCGGCAAAGACAATCGCGCCGAGTTGAGTATCGGCTACTGGCAGAAAACATATGGCAGAAGTAATCGATTTGGAGACGTATGCGAAGGCAAGGATGAGTGGTAGTCAGCCTCGAGATCTTCAGAGGTCAGAAGATAGAGATACATCGGTAAAACTTATGTATTTTTCCATTTAATTGTATTGATTATGTCGACAAAGATATTTGTGTTACTGGAAAGATGTGATCTTTGTGTGTCCGTTTCTGTGCGTCGGGCGCCGACAAAGAGGCTTTACAGCCACAAAGCACTCCCACCCCTTCCTTTCACACCCACCACAATCACAAAGCAAAGAGATCAAAGGAGTGCATTACAATACGTGAGTAGTTATTTTTATTCCAAATACCAATGCGCCCCTGCTAATGCAATTTGCTTTCATGTTAGAACCTCTTTTTCCGCCCAGTGCCAATTTTCTATAAAACCGCCAGAGCCCAAGAACACAGCCACGACTAGTCACCAGCACAACAGCGACCATACAAAATATTTCAAAAAATGGCCAGAACAAGATCACAGACAAGATCATCCTCTCAAACCAGAAGCAAGACTGCTTCGCCCCCACCGCCATCCCGGCGACAGACTCGGATGCGCTCGAAAATCGCCGGCGCGGCGCCGCTCTTGAAGGGGCTCGGCGATAAAGGTGTACCGTTGTCTGAGGAGCCTGAACAGAAACCGATCGATCAAAAGCTCGAGACGGTGCGTCGTCAACCCAGAATTATCCTGCACTGTCGGCCGGCTACCGCGGCCAAAGAGGCGTCGCCTCGATCCAAGAGTACTGATCGCGTGTCGAAATCAAAGGACAAGGTATTGAAAGCTAGCGAATGGGCTGAGTATGATTCTTTCATCGCAGCCGAGAATTTCCTCGTGGCTTTATACAACAGCACTGTGGTTGCGCACGGGGGCAAGGTCGAGGACGCCGCGAAGAGCAATGTGACCCGGCGCGACGTGGTGCGAACCATGCTGCCCAGACTGCAGACCGACTTTTAGGTGCTCGTGGAATATAGTATCAAGCAAGCCAGTTTCAATAAATCGTGTAAATGTGAATCATCGCGTCGTGAATCAATCGTGTGCTTCAGGCCCGTTTATAGCCCCATGTCGTCATCGCTGCCGTCGTCGTCGGCACCAGCGCCGCCACGCTCGTCCTCCTCTTCTCTGCGCGTCATTTCTGCGCTCGCGCCGAGCTTCCTGACACCCTCCACCACACCGGTCACGAACCCTCTGGCCTCAGCGAGCTCCATGGCGCCGACACCGCGCAGGCTCATGACGCCGTCCACACCGCCCTCCAGCTGCGCCGTACTCGCGCGCATCTTCGCACCGCGCACCTCTTGCAGGTCGCGCAGCAGCGAGCGCACTTCGGAAGCGGACGGCACGTCGTCGCCGGCGTGCGTGAGCAGCATCTCCGAGAGCTCGAGCCAGTGGTAAGGGAGGGCACCAGACGGCGCGTCGGCGGTGCAGGACGGGAGAAAGGGCGGCGACAGGACCGTCTCGTCTGGGTCGTCACCGTTTATGCGTCGGGCGTTGCCGCGCGAATCGGCACGTACGGGCGGCGGCGGCGGCGGCGCCCAGCCGGTCGTGTCGGTCTTGGTCTCGTGCTGGATGATGTCGCGCAGGGACTCGGGGTGCAGCCACGCTGGCGCGACAATGTTGGCGCGTCGCTGCTTTTTGAGTAATATCGCGAGCCACAGTGGGATATTGCTTCGTCTCGGTGGTCGGAGGGACGGCGTAGGGCCCTGCGCGGAAAACAATGGTCAGCTTGCTCTGGTCGAGGTGGGAGGGAGGGGTCTTCGCGACGCGGGTGCACGTACTCCAAGCAGCTCTATCGTGTCAAGCCGTTGTCGTGGCAGGACTGTGACAAGTTCCATTTCGCATAGAAATGCCACCTCATTCGGCACCAAGCCGCTGGGCAACGGGAGAGCCATATTTACGCGGTGTGTTGTGCAGTTGTCGAAGTTGGACAGCTGTTGGATGGTGGGTGCCAAAAAATGCCCCTCTATTGTGAGTCGCGACTAAGTGGGCGGCATCGCGGTGCCATCACTTACACCCAACAGTGTCACTGGTACAAACTTATAGACTTTGCGAAGCAAGAAAGATAACAACACAAATGATTCTCAATTTTCCTTTTCGCTGAAAACAATTGTGTGAATAAGTGCCTTATGCGCAGGCTTTGCCTAGTTCTCTAACAAATTTGTGATGAAGATTTGGCAACACCGTGGGAGATGATGAATTAGAGAAAAGTTTCAATATTAAAAATGTAATAAATATGCTCGAAAATGCAAGAAATCACTAGTAGCCGCCCCAATCCGTAATTCCAAAATACGCCTTCTATCCAGCCGTGGTATTGATCTCATCCCAGTCATAGCAAAGACGCCGAAAAAAACAAAAGCCTCCCAGTAACTGATGTAGAATCTGAACTTTTTAAAATGTGTATTCTTCCACATTGATTTCCGGAATAATATTATCTTCTGGCCAAATCATGGAAACATAGCCCTCGGGAGTGCCGTAGCCTGGCGAGGCATCGTAAGACTCCTCGGCCACAAACTCCTCGAGGTATTCGGCGCAAAGCGCATCGAATTCACCCTTCCAGCAGGTAACACCTCCAATGCGTACTTGCAACGAGATGTACTGCATAAGATTGCGCAACTCTTTTCGGAGGCTACCGGCACCTGTCGCGGCGATGCCAGTAGGGAGCAGTTGCTGAAGCTCGTTCAGCATGCGCTGTCCGCAAAGCAGATGCGCCTCGGCCGCTTCTCTGTCGCCGTTGATAGCTTCGAAAATCACAAACAGCATAGAGCAAAGCACTGCGGCGCGAATGCCACCAGACATCTCGCTAGAGTGTCTCATCTGCTTTAGCGCGAGGCCGTAGTGTGCCAGCGCGAGGCTGTAGTGGTCTGTTCCTAGATCAGGCGACTCTTGGATGATGAGCTCTGGTTGTTTGGAGAGGATAAGAATGTGTACAGCCATGTTGGCATAGCGAACCGCGAGATTCTCGCGCACCAGGCGTGGCACGGTATCAGTCCAAAATGTCGCATCCAGAATACCAATTTCACCAGCAGCGCTGATGGTGGCAGCACTAGGGCTGTGCATAACAGGCATCGAGACATTGATAGTTCCCGAACTGCTACCAGCACTGCTGTATCCATCATTCTGGTCGCTGAAATAGTCCAGCGGCTGGTAGACTTGCAGAAAAGGTGGTGTGGCAGGCTCACTGCCGGTAACGGAGGGGGTGACGACACTTTCTTCAAGAGTCGGGATCACCGGGCTCGAGAGCTCGCACATGTCAATTGGTCGCGTCGAGGGCGACTTGGTTCCGGCACGACTGGCGGCGGTGCTCTTCGGGGGGCAGGACTTGGCGCGAGAAGGTTCGTAGCCACCGCAGACGCCGGACCACTTGAGGCAGCGATTGCAGCTCGGCTTTGCCTCGTCGCATTTAACGTGGCGCTTCCTAAATGACGGTTAGTTTTGATTTAATTGGTGTTGGCAGTCCAATAATGGCAGCTTACTTGCCTGGTACATGTTAGCATCAATTGTCAATCTGTGGATGAATTGGTGGGCACTTACAAGAAATGCATCCTGTGCGAACCTTGGGGTACTTGGCACGTCGGCTTCTAGGTCGCTCAGGTAGAGCAAAGCTCGTCATGAGAAGTCCCTGGAAATGTTTGCTGTAATAGGTTAGCGACGGCTTGCACAGCTCAAGGTGTAATGCCGCTTCATACCTGGGGACAACTCCGGTAGGGAGCGAAAGGCGTTTCTTTTCGGTAGAGGCCATCTAGAGTAATGATGATTGGGTTGTTGATGAAGAGTTTCAATTGCTAGGAGCAATGGTCGTTATTTGTTGTAGGATGTTTGGAGTTGTGGCTGTCGTAAGGCTGTTGATGATCTGTGTAAGTTGCGACAGGTGAGCATGGCAGGAGGGGAATATATATTTTCGGCCCCTCTACCGGACAGCCTATTTTAGGCAGAGTCGTCCGCAGAGCCCGAAATCCGGACCGCTCGCCTTGCGACCTGAGCATGCTCAGGTAGACGAACAAGGGGGTGTGGGTGTGAGAACAGACCAGCGGTACTCGGGCGGGGGCCTTTGCCAGGTCCTACAAGCGCTGTGAACGGATGAAACTGAGTCACTGGATGAGAAAAGGCAAGCCATGAAAGGGGAAACGAAAATGAAAGGGCGTGGCCGCCAGACGTCATGTCTCCCGTTGAGGTGGTGCCCCGCCACGACTCCTACAGTGCCGACGGGGGGAGGAGAGGGAGGGCAGACAAGCTCACGCCCGCGTCCTTGGGTCAGACTGTATCTGGCTAATTCTTTATTTTCTACCTGGCTTAGATCCACAAGCTAACGAGGGGTGTGCCGGAACAAGCCACCGCTGAAATAAAAATAATAATAACAATGCCACGACAGGGCTGTCGATGGAGGGGGGCTTGGGGGACCAGTCCCTAGGCTGAAGCTAGGCCGCCCCGACGAGTGGGAACCCCAGTTCGAAGGGTCCTTGTGTAAGGCCCCGGCTGTCGCTGGACTTTTTGATTTTTTAATCATAGTGATCATCTTGTCTCAAGTCATCTTCAGTCCCTTGTGGTTACGGTCAGGCTGCAGAGAACCCCGATTGGGGTCGGGAAGAGACCGAAAGAGCTTGCATCAGCCCTATGTTATTACCTTGCCGTCGCTCAGTTGTTTTCCCAACTTCTCAAGCTGTACTGCAGTAACATGTTTATTATGTTGGATGAAACCCGTTTCTACCAACGCGGCGCACGTTTGCCTTGTCCCCGTGCCGTCACATATCCAAGCCCGCGAGCTTCGGGTCCCCTGCCAAGCGGCTGGCCACTGACGGCAGTAAAATTTCCAACGGCAAATTAAACTTGCGAGAGTCTTTAGATCTTTTCCCACCTGGCCGGAGGCCGCAACCTGCGCCGCCTCAAAGAAAGGCCCCAAAAGCCTGGCCCAAGCGTGAGCGCAGCCGCGCTCACCCTCCTCCCCACCCCCGTCGGCGAAACACTTTGGTCTTAGTAGGAAATGGTCCTTTTGGTTGCGATGCAGGTTAAGACGTAATTTTGTCGTTGCATTTTGTATCTCGCTATGGTAACAGCGCGTGGTACTACATCAATAAACTACGACTCGGCACAACTGGAAGTCTCGTGTCGCGGATTAGCACGAACAATTGGGGGCAAAGGGCGGGCTAGCCCAGTTCAAGCATCATGTTTCATGGCGTTTACAGCTCGTCAATGGTAGATTGGAATTGGCAGGGGCATAGATTCGACAGTCGGCGGAATGGACAACCCTTGCGAATATTGTCTTACAGACAAGGCGGACACGGTTGACGGAGCTCACCGTGCTGAAGGGCAGAGCGGCATGTGCCAAATAGGCCCGGGGGCTCTGTTGTAGCATATCTGAGCTTAATTCAACTAGCAATGAGATTTCGTTCTGGCTAGCTGGGCGATAGCTGTCAATGGCCTCGCTAAAATGCAAAGGCTGTGCTTCTCATTGGTTAGAATACAGCGGAACAAAGCCGAACGGGGGGGCATCAGTAGTCGGAAGGCGCGGGCTAGTGATTGCTCCCTGCTGGCCAGTGTGAATCGAGCACATAAAAAATTAAACCCAAAATCGTCCTACGGCAAAATAGGACTAAAAGTATGAATTGACAGCGTAAACGAAATGATCCCTGTCTACGATCAGTGGCCCGTTCCCGTTCCCCCATGCGAGGTGTGGTGGGTTCAGATCGGCCGGAGCTCCGTCAAGCACCGACGCCGATGGGTTCGGATGGGTTCACTTGACCGGTGTGATCAACGCCCGCCATGCTGCTGCGTCAAAAACACCATGCAATATGCCATTCGATCGAAGCGGAGAATTCGGGGTCATCTGCGCATATAAAAAGTGACGCGCGTCTTCTTGCATGCGATCGTCTTGGCTCGCCAATGTAGCGATTCTTCGACAGCAACTGTCAAGGAGAAACAGACTGTATCGAGCCAGAACATGCTTTACTGGTGAACCCACCTCCATAACAACGTTGACGCTAACATGGCGCTGAGACAAGCAAAAAGACAACGCCATGTTCTAGGCTGTGCTGGACCAATCAGTTTAGCCAGAGAATCGCCGTCCCAAGATAGTCTGAGCAATTTTGCCTGGTTGTCAACTTGTCGCACCCACTTCTCTTGCAACGTGGGAAGGCAACCCCGATGGTCCCTTGTAGCGTATTCCACTTTAGCTTCCAGAATTTTGACGCCTTCATATCCACCGGCCGCGATGCTAGTCAGCAGAGCGTCTGCCGCCCTGCTAGCTTCAATTTTACGACTCTAAAATTCTATTCTTTGGTGTCGGCTGCATTTTTCCAATGACACATTGCACCGGGGTCCACTCCATCTCCTGAGTTTAACCGGCGCCGTCGATCTTGGCACCCCGACGCCAGGGCTGAGCTCCCCTGGACGAGTGGCTCTGCGGCGCGATTCCCACAGACTAATAGAGAGGATTTGCAAATAGCGCCTTTTTTTTTTATTTCTTCGTATATTTTCTCGGTTCTATTCATGTCTAGATACACACCCTCTCCGCCTCAACGGATGTTAAATTCGCCTTGTTAGCTCATTAGGGTCTTGGCAATGAACATGAGAGATAGCCCCAGACAGAAGATGGCACGAATCACGATGCAAGGCACCACAAACATAGAAAGCCGTATATTGCCGGCGGCGGAGTATGCCGTTCAAATTTGCATCTTGAAGCTCTTTTACGTCTCTCGGATACCTTGTTGGCCACGTTCGCATGATGCGAGCATACGCCCGGCGGCCGCCCTAGCTGTGGATATCGCTGGTGTGAAGCTGTCACTGGTGCGAGATGTAGATAGACTATTCAGATTGAGACAGAGAAGCCCCCTTTTCGCCCCAGGAAGGCATTCTAGATGATATGGGTCAATGAGGCTCTTCGGATTTCCCTTGATGCAGAAAAAGTAATTTTTATACCACGATGTGATGGAAGAAGCAATTGTGAGAAGAGCTCGAAACGGCACTTGTACTCGAATATCTGCACTACAAGTCTCTGCTTTACTGTTTGAGCTTGTGAATATCAATTAATGAGAATACGACAGTATAATGAAATTACACTGCCGACAGTCGGCAGCCATGTGATCAGCAAATCCAACTCTATCAACGCGAAGCGAGAGATCATCTCGGCGACCCAAATAGGCTGGCTCTGCGAAATCCATGTAAGTCAGCACTCGTCTATCCAACGCCAGATCAGCAATACCACCCCGGCGCCCGCGGACGACCTAGATACCACCTCGTGGGCGCGGCTAAAGTTAGCTTTTCAGTAAAAGAAATGAATAATATCTTCATTCCCGAGATGCATCCTGCGCTGTCTGTTTCTAGCGTAGGGCCATCGCAAGACATTGACGAGAGCTAACCCTGCCCTTTCACTATGCTGTTTTGAGCTCGCCGTGGTGGAGTCGCCATGTTTTCGGAGGGCGTTCCGAACCGCACTTATTATTGTGTAGCTGCAGAACGAGCTCTACCAGACGCCCGCCGCGAGGCAGATTGCGAAGGCTTCTTTATTTTTAGTCGATTGAAAATTGCCACAAGCTAGTGATTGAACTGTGGTTATGCCAGTAGTGCCTGCGAAGAGGCCTGGGACTGCTTATGGTTGGCTAATCCAGATTGAGTGTACGAGTTTACCGCAGCTGCTGGCACTGGACCAGCCAGGAGCAAGGCAGGAAGACGGGCTGCCGCTGCAACTGGATGTCCCCTGTGGTTGATGTTCACCAGCACCCAGCAACGCCAGGCACGATAGCTTCCACAGAGCAGCATAAATGATGGCCGTCCACCACTATAGCTAGCACATAGATGATATCATTATATAGACAGCTAACCTCAATTTTGATCTATTTTCTTCTGTGTTTGGCTGGTGGGCAATGGTGCGTCCGGCGTCCTAAGCTGCTGCCGTCTAGACTTTGTGCCGTGAGCTAACGGAGTCCATACAAATTTACCACATCTCAACAATTATATTCGCAACTGTTAATACCATCTTGATATAGGATCTAAGTAGAGATTTTGGCGTATAGAGAGTACATTTCTAAGAATAGTGCTGGCTCAAGTCGTCGAATAGACTGAAGACCAACTCGATTTGGGAGGACAGCCTCGCCGTCTCATCGCAAATACCACGATGTCGTAATTTTCCTAAGCATCTTAAGATTTCTGCCAGGTTTTTTCCATCTTCTCAGAAGTCAAGACATAATTGTTCCTTGTCGGAAATAATTGTTGCGCGTCCCACTTCTTACCAATATCCATGAATCGTGCTAGAGCCGTGTTGGATAACGGAGTGGACTGTGAGAGTGCGGCCGTTAGAGCTTTGAATCTAGATCATGCTGTCATGAGTCGGAGAAAACCCGTATTGTTTTGCTTACATTTGCTTCATCAGTGGTCACGTCGTAGTCTTGGGCAAACATCCCGGACGAGTACGGCAACAACTTCTTGTATCGAGATTGCCAATGATCATTCATCAAGGGTGTCAGATTCGAGTCCGCCCAGCCCGCGAAGGAACAAAAGTATAGCTCAATTGGCACGCTGAATGCGCAAGCTTCCTCGTCGGGGGTCCAGCTAGGGATGACAATGATCGAGACCGATCTTATCGTGGGTATGTCCGTTTGGACTGCTTCCGTAGCATCAAGCAACTGGATAATCAGTTAGATCGCAGATCCCTGAAGAACGAGAGGACTTACCTTATCTAAATCCACCGATTTGTCCGTGCAAAGACTCTGGAATCTCCAATGCTCACTGTTGTCGCCACTCCACAGCAGCTCCTGTTCTTCCCACATTCTCTCCAATGTCACTTCCTTCCAGGAGGACTCCAGTACGGACGACTTTAGCTCAGCCGGAATGTCTTCGTAAGCAGCCAGCATTCCCTTCGCCTCACTCTCTGTATCAGCGATTGCAATATTGGTGACGACGAATTTGAGGGTCGCCTCAGCGGGCGGCTTGTCTGGAAAGCTGTTCGCATCCGCCTTTTGGGGAAAGAAGATCGCAGCATTAAGCTCGGTTCCCTTCCTCGGAGTCTCCTTCGACTGCTCAATGAACCATCTCGTGAGGGATTTGTAGTTGTTTCCCAACTCGAAAATAGTGTGCTGGCCCCACCACTTTGTTCGAGGAATAGTTTTTCCCCAAAATTTCGTGATGATACCGAAGAAGGCAGGACCACCTCCTCTTGCAGCCCAGAACAAGTCGGAATTTTCCTTTGCGCTGGCAATCACAGTGCGGCCGTCAGCCACAACGATTTCCAGTTTGGTCAACCAGTCGCGATAAGTTGGGCCCCAGCCTCGCATGGCTACGCCCTGCCCAGCACCGAGGTGGAAGCCACCAGCTGCGACAGTGGGACAGTGACCATGAGGGTAGAAACGATTGATTTCGAGTAGTTTTTCAGCCAATTCTTTAACTCGCACCGAAGGACCAAAGCTGATATCATGAGTGCTTGGGTCGTATTCCACATTTCGGTTGAGGTGAGTGGTGTCGATGAGAATACCCGTGAAGAGTGCTCCGTTGGACATTGTATGGCCACCCGATCGAACACCAACAGTTTTCTTCAACTCTCTAGCCCGCTGTAGTGCAAACACAACGTCTTCGACATTATGAACCACATGAATTTCTGCCGGGTGAGCATCAGCAGAATCAGGAGCATCTCCACTAGGATTGTTGCGTCTGCATGTCTCGTAGTCCGGAGTACCTGGATAGAGGACCTTCTGTGTGTAGTTTCGGGTACATTCGTAGACAGGCATGATTGAATATAAAGAGGCAAGTTGTAAGTGCTTGGAGAGGTAGTTAAAAGATATGTTGTACGGAATAATTAAAATGAAGTCATGGCTCATATATATAGGCCACTCTCCTCTACATGGGGTGGGCTACAGCGGCCCGCATAATAACCTATCCTATTACGTGTCTTGAGAGGCGATGAGATCATCATGAGATCGTCATGAGAGACACGTGTTGGCCTTGACCAATCTAACCGGGCCCGTGGAATGCGATTTCTTGACGAAGGGCCGTTCTTAATAGCGCTTAAGTGCGGTAGGGAGCATCCGACAGACAGTCGGCAGTCGGCAGTCGGCAGTCAGCAATCTCCAAGGCTCAACAACTTCCACTTCAGGACATCTCGCCAAGCCAACATGATCAGTAGATAATAAGTTACGGTTTCCGTATCGGGCATTAATCTTACAACTACAAGCCACCGCCACCGGACTGGACAACTCACCCGGGTCCTCGGCCGCCGGCCCGTTCGTACACAGCAAAAGGCCCGATCCACTTCTCAGTGATCGGTTAGCATCTCCATTCCGGTACCCGACTGCGCCGAGTTATATCAGATGGGAGCTTATACGGCTAAGGAGAGATAGATGACGTTCATAAATGCGTGCTTTTTTTTTTTCTAAAGAAAAGTCGGGCCCCAGGCCGTGTGCGGGATTCACAGCAGCTAGAGCCACGGTATCCTCGCACCCTGAAAAAACAGGGACTTGCTGAGACTGCGATGAAATAAGTAACATATTCTCTCCCGGCATAAGAAAACGAGTCCTTCCGAGGGTTAGATCAGCATTAAAAAGTAGAACTTAGTTCAATGCCAGTTGTGAGTAATATTAATTTGATCATATGGAGGTATAAAAGCACCAGGTATGTCATAAAACCCAAAAGCTGAACTACCATCGAAATCTTGATTATATTTCACTTCATCATCCTCATGGCTTATTCCATTGGCTATCGGCCTTTAAATGCATACCTTGGGCGCGATACAACATTTACTTTCCGTTCGATTTACACAGACTCAACTTTCAGGTGTGTAAATGGGGCCACGCATGGTAATGCAATGTCGTCCATATTCAGGCAGTTCTAGCAATCGCAATCCTCTACAAAAACATTCGCAGTATAGCTCTATCAGCTTCTAAAGAAAACAGTTATATTTTATTATTCGAGGCTAGAGATCATCTATTCAGCTGTGCAATCGCAACAGAGCCTGAACGCGAGCGGTAGTTGACGTGTATTTTTGTTTGCCGACAGACTTGTCCGTATTTTTATGCGCGCCACGCAGTCGCCTTTACTTAGAGATGCTAACAGGATTTTGATTCAAATCGATTCATCTGTCCTCAACTGTGGCGTAACTGCATGGTTCGAACTGCAGGTCCGCGCCCTACACCAAACCATTACACTGGGGCCAGTTGGGTCCGATGACTACGTTCAGATGCATGCAAGCACAGAAGGCTCTCGCTCATTCTTCTTCAACACATTGAACAATACATGTGTACAGTTTGTTGCTTTCAATTTGATTTACATATATAATCATCCTTTATTGTCCTGACTTGAACCGTATAGAGATCATTCACTCTTATCCATCATGACCTCACTCCCCGACGTCAAATCGCCGTCGGTCGTCCTCGCCAGCCCGACCCGCGAAGAGCAGCAGCAGACCTGGCGCGCCACGCACCCCTCATGGGGCCCCGGCCTGACCCTCGACCAGTACCTGGAGCGCGAGGAGTACCTCCTCACCACGCCGCTCGCCAAGGACGGCGGCCTGACGCCCTGGATCCTGACGGACACGGCGAGCGCCACCCCGCGGCCCGTCCTCTCCAGCTGCGAGACCATCAAGAAGCGCGCCGTCGTCGCCGACCCCGCCGGCCGCCTCACCGACGTCACGGCGCACGGCGTCGCCAGCGTCTTCACCTACTCCGAGTGCCGCTCGCGCGGCTACGCCGGCCGCATGATGGCGCTGCTGGGCGAGGAGCTCGCGCGCCAGGAGGAGGCCAGCCCCGGCGCGGCGGGCTTCTCCATCCTCTTTTCCGATATTGGGCCCAAGTTTTACGCCAACCACCAGTGGATGCCGATTGGCAACTCGCATGTGGAATTCCCCGTTGCGGCGCCGTCCTCGTCCGCTACGCCCGCGCACATCACGGAAATCGACGACAGCCAGCTTCCGGCGCTCACGGCCCGTGATGAGGAGGTCCTCCGCGCGCAGCTTTCACAGCCGCTGGCGTCCGGCAGCAGCAAGATCCGCGCCGCCGTCATGCCGGATCTCAACACGTTTGAGTGGCAGTACCGCCGCGAGGATCACATGCTGCGGCACTTTCTTGGGCGCGATCCCAGCGTCCGCGGCGCACTGTACACGCCGCCCGGCGAGGGTGGTGCTGCGCGCCGCATCTGGGGCCTTTGGGTCCGTACGCGCTACGGTGGTGCTGAGGGCCATCCCGTAATTACGATTATGCACTTCCTGCGCTTCGTGGTGGAGGACGAGGCGGCGACGACAGACGCAGAGCTGGCGGCCGCGCTTGAGGGCATCATGGCCGTGGCGCAGCGCGAGGCGGCGGCAGCCAACTGTAATTCGGTCGAGATGTGGAATCCGTCTGCGCGGGTGCTGGCCGCGTTCAACGAGAAGCTCCCGCAGCTGCAGGGCAAGGTGGTGGAGCGCGACATGCATAACCTCTGCAGCTTCCGCTGGTTCGGCATCGGATCAGTAGACAATGTCGAATGGGTCGCCAACGAAAAGTTCGAATGGTGTTGATTGAAAAATCGCGGCCACGAGTACTTCAGCTGTGTGTTTCCAGTTCTGGCATGAACCAGGTCTTTATATAGTACATACATTTGCCACGATACAGATGAATGATACATCATGTCTCATCAATTCATATATATTTTTTCCGCACTCTATCATGGCCATGAAGTCTAATGCCGGCAAAGAAACGATTAATTAAGCAAACGCCGCCAATACATGTTAAAGTGCTCTCTCACTCCCCCGTCTTTGATATGATGCTCTTCCAAATAGCTGACAAATAGAAACATTGATTTCGTAATTTTTTCCACCAGAGCGGCAAAGCTCAGTTTAGTAACTGCGGCCAAACATGGTCCACTTGTCGGCCTTGGCCTTGCACTCAGGGTTCAGGCACTCGGTCTCGCCAGCGACGATGCCCTCGGGCTGCTCAAAGGGAATGCATAGCGACTTCATGCCCATGGTAGGGGCCTTCTGGTTCTCGGGGACATCGGGCTGGTCATCCACGCGAGTGGTGAGCTCCTTGATGCGGTCCTCACACTTGCCACCGCCGCAGAAGGGGATAAGCACGACGTTCTTGTTGTCGAGAGCAGGGAGCACCTCGTCCCAGTTGGTGATCTTGAGACGGTGCTCGCGGAAAGACGTCTCGGCCTTGGTGTACATGTCCTTCTGAATGGTCTCGAGGAGACCGGGGATCTTGGTGCTGAGATCATCCAGACCGACAGTGCCCTTCTCACCAGTGTCGCGGCGAGCAAAGGAGACAACCTTGTTAGCAGCATCCTTGGGGCCGAACTCGAGACGCAGGGGAACACCCTTCAGCTCCCAGTCGTTGAACTTCCATGCAGGGGTGTAGCCGTCGCGCAAATCGACATCAACGCGGACGCCAACCTTCTTAAGAGTGGCCTGAATGTCGAGCAGCTGCTCCTCGTGCGCCTTGCGGGCCTCGGGGGTGGTGCTCTTGTTGATACCGACGGGGATAAGGATGGTCTGGAGCTTGGCAATACGGGGAGGGAGCACGAGACCCTTGTCGTCACCGTGAACCATGACCATGACACCAATAACACGGGTGGACAGACCCCAAGAGTTCTGCCAGACGTGAATGTGAGAGCCTTTGTTGGCGGGATCCTCGACAGTGATGTCAAACATCTTGCTGAAGTTCTGGCCAAGGCAGTGAGAGGTGGCACCTTGGATACCACGGCCGTTGGCGGGAATGTAGCCTTCAACGGTGGTGGTGTAGTGTCCACCGGCAAACTTTTCGTTCTCAGTCTTGCGGCCCTTGACGACAGGGACAGCAAGCAGCTCCTCGTAGACACCAGCATAGTAGTCGAGGATCTGAAGGACCTCAGTGCCAGCAAGCTCCTCGGTAAGATGGGCAGTGTGTCCTTCCTGCCACAAGAATTCGCGAGTACGCAGGAAAGGAGTAGTTTGCTTGGCCTCCCATCGTACAACAGAGTTCCATTGGTTCAGTCGGAGGGGGAGATCGCGGTGGCTTCGAATCCACTTGGCGTAGTAAGGATACATGACGGCTTCGGAGGTAGGGCGAACGGCGACGGGGACTTCGAGGTCCTTGTCACCACTGCGCGCACATGTGTTAGCGTGGGAACTTGGTTGCGCCGTTGGCAGGAAGAATGGTTTGCAGATGCTTACGCCTTGGTGACCCAAGCCAGCTCGGGAGCAAAACCCTCGACGTGGTCCTTTTCCTTCTCGAGAGACTTGGCGGAAAGGAACATGGGGAAGCTGGCCTCCTCGACACCGAGAGTCTCGATGCGCTCCGAGAACCACTTGCGAATGGTGGTCCAAATGTACATGGAGATGGGACGGAGAACAAAGAAGCCCGCAATTTCCTGATAGTACTCGACCATCTCGGCCTTGAGGACAACCTCCTGGTACCATTGAGGAAAGTTTTCGGCCTTTGTAACGGTGATGCCGATGATATCGTCGGCCTTCTTGCCACCGACGACGGGGACGCTGGCCTGCTTGGCGGCGTTCTTAGCAGCCTTCGCAGCCTTGTCCGCGGCCATCTTGGCCTGCTTCTCGGCCTTTTTCAAGGCGCTCTTGGACTGCTCGGTGACGGCTTCCATTGTGGCGGAACGAGGCAAACGGGTTGGTGGTGGAGCTTAAAAGTATGTTAGAGCGTTTGGTGTGAGGCGGGGTACTTGAATTTAGCGAACTGTAGGTATAATTCTCTGCGCCGCTGGCAAAACTCGCCCAGACTTATATATCAGCTCGAAATCGAGGAGTCGTAACTATCGTCTGAGTCACGGGCAGGAAAGAAGAGCGAGACACGGAGTGTGGGCGAGGTTGACGAGAGTCGTTCGGTGTGACCACGAGAGCGAGCGGCGGGCGGGCAGGCTTTCTTTTTGGTGGTGGAGGGGGACGAGACCCTGCCCCGCGCCCACCAGCGCCCACCAGCGCCTAAGCTCGGAGGGGCATCAGACCAATTTTCAGGTCAAAAGAGCCCTGACCAATCAGAGACAAGAGTGTGGCCCAAGGTTGGCATCGGCAGGCGGAAGCTCAATTGATGCTTCCAGAGCTTCAGCGCATTGCCACTCGGTGCTCTGCCGCTAACGGCAGGTCGATGGGCGGGCATCTCAGTGGCTGTAGCGGTCCACCGGCGTCGGCGACAGGGCACACAACTCGCTGTAGCACGCTAACACCAGCCCACTAGGGAACTGCAGTACCGCCCACCACCGCCCTCGGAGCTGGAACAATCTCTCCTTCCGAAGCTCGCCTCCCCAAAAAAAGCTTCGAGGGGCAGATGGTCCACTGTGGAAGCTCGTGGTAAATTGTAGCGTCGCGCAGGCAGAAACTCGATTCCAGCAATCACCACTTCCACCAACAACTCCCTTTCTGCAAACCACCCGCGCCTTTACGCTCCGCTGCAGAAATGGCGACCATGTTTGAACAGCCGGGGAACGGCACTCTTTTTCTTGGTGGCCAGAAAATTTCCGGTGCCGACATTCGTGACCAAAACGGTACGCCTCGTTGACTCCTCGCCGCGCCCACCATCCCACCACGCCTGCTAACATGTGTGCTCACCACCACCAGTCCTGGCCACGCAAGCTATTGCCAATGTCGTCAAGAGCTCCTTTGGCCCCAGTGGCCTCGACAAGATGATGGTCGACGATATCGGCGTAAGTTCTGCCTCACAATGCTGCCTCGCCTAGCTGCGCCATGCCCCTCGCCGTTTTACTCACCGCATACTAGGACGTCACCGTCACCAACGACGGCGCCACGATTCTCCAGCTCCTCGATGTCGAAGACCCCGCCGGCAAGATTCTCGTCGACCTCGCCCAGCAACAAGACAAGGAAGTCGGTGACGGTACCACATCGGTCGTCCTCATCGCCGCCGAGCTGCTCCGCCGCGGCAACGAGCTCATGAAGAACCGTATACACCCCACCACCATCATTACTGGCTACCGCCTTGCCCTCCGCGAAGCCGTCAAATACCTCCAGGAGAATGTCAGCATCAAGGTTGAGAACCTTGGCCGCGAGTCTCTCATCAACATTGCCAAGACGTCCATGTCCAGCAAGATCATCGGTTCCGACTCCGACTTTTTCGCCGACATGGTTGTTGACGCCATCACCGCCGTCAAGACGACCAACTATAAGAACGAAGTCAAGTACCCCGTCAAGGCCGTCAACATCCTCAAGGCCCACGGCAAGGGCACTCGCGAGTCCGTGCTCGTCAAGGGCTACGCTCTCAACTGCACTGTTGCCTCCCAGGCCATGCCCACTTATATCCAGGACGCCAAGATTGCTATCCTCGACATGAACCTGCAAAAGGAGCGCATGAAGCTCGGTGTCCAGATTACCGTCGACGACCCTCAGCAGCTCGAGCAGATCCGTGCCCGTGAGGCCGGTATGATTGTGGAGCGTGTTGACCTGATCCTCAAGGCTGGCGCCAACGTCATCCTGACCACCAAGGGCATTGACGACCTTGTCCTGAAGATGTTTGTTGAGCGAGGCGCCATGGGTGTCCGTCGCTGCAAGAAAGAGGATCTCCGACGCATCGCCAAGGCTACCGGCGGTTCTCTGCTGAGCACCCTCTCCGACCTGAACGGCGACGAAAAGTTCGACCCTTCGTACCTCGGCTATGCCGAATCCATCTCTCAGGAGCGCATCTCTGACGACGAGTGCATCATCATCCGCGGACCCAAGAACCACTCTGCGGCTTCCTGCATCCTCCGCGGTCCTAACGACTACACTCTGGACGAGATGGAGCGTTCCATTCACGACTCTCTCTGCGCTGTGAAGCGTACTCTGGAGAGTGGCAGCATCGTCCCCGGTGGCGGCGCCGTCGAAACCGCCCTTCACATCTACCTGGAAGAGTTTGCCGGCACGGTTGGCTCGCGCGAGCAGCTTGCCATTGGCGAATTTGCCCAGTCCCTCCTCGTCATCCCCAAGACGCTGGCCGTCAACGCTGCCAAGGATGCCGCAGAGCTCGTCGCCCAGCTGCGTTCAAGACATGCGCTCTCTCAGCGCATCCAGGAGGGTGAGGCCAACGACGACGAGAAGACGCTGGCCCGCAAGAAGAGCTATAAGAACTATGGTCTTGACCTCATGCGCGGCAAGGTCGTGGACGAGATCAAGCTTGGTGTCCTGGAGCCCAGCATCAGCAAGGTTCGTCAGCTGAAGAGTGCTGTCGAGGCGTGCATCTCCATCATGCGTATTGATACCCTTATCAAGTTGGATCCCGAGCAGCCCCAGGACGACGGCCACGGTCACTAGAGGGGGCGAAAGTTGAGGAAGAAAAAAGGAAATAAAGTAACAACCCCGTACATGTAATTAGAGTAGATGGGTGGGACGATTTACAAAATTCAAAAAAGTTTTGCACAAGAAAGCGAAAAAGACCCCATGGAGAGGCACAACGCTTTATTTGATGTATGAGATATAGATGGATGGGATGAAGAAGGAAGAAAAAGAAAGAATACAAAATCTTGATCCGTCTACCACATGGGGAGCCGTCTATTGCGCCATTATGCATCACTGTGCAGCACGTTGCATGAAATGGTCACATGCATTTGCCGGAACATCGCGGGGGAGGATGTTGTGGCGTCCAGCTTTCTGCACACTTGCATGGCCCGAGTTCAGTTATAGTTTTGTAGCAAAAATGTTTTCTTGTAACAAAAGAAAATTAATTCATGGGACATTTTTGAATTTATACAATGTTTGCTCGCAGCAGTTCCCCCGACGTCTAACCAGAGAAACGGGATCTATCAATGCCCATATTCTGGGGTGATTGTCCTCGTCTTTCCCTTCCTTCTTCCGATCTTCTTCCAAGAAAAAAAATTCCGTTGCTCTCTAATGCTTGGTCTCTTTTTCCCATCCTTCTAAAAAAGAAAACTCAAAAACAAAAAAGAACATCCTCCTCCATATTGTTACAACGCAAAATCAGGCGTGCTGGTCGCGAATGTTTTGTTCTTCTTCGGGCGTTTTTGGAAATTTCTTCTCTTTTAACCAATGATGAGCTTGTCCTCCTCGGGGAAGTCGTAGGCGGGAATCTCGAGGTTGAGAGGGGCAGGGCCTCGTCTTATACGGCCGGAGATGTCGTAGTGGGAACCGTGGCAAGGGCAGAACCAGCCGCCAAAGTCACCAGCCTCGCCGATGGGGACACAACCCAGATGGGTGCAGACACCTGTGGAATCCTTGTTAGCTCTCGGGTTCACATTCCCGGGTAGAATTGGTGTCAAGGTATCGTACCCAGCATGACAAGCCACTCGGGCTTCTGGACGCGGTCGTCATCGGACTGGGGGTCACGGAGCGCGGCGACGTCGACCTTGTTGGCCTCGGCAATCTCGTCGGCGGTGCGGTGGCGGATGAAGACGGGCTTACCACGCCACTTGATGATGACCTGCAGAGGAGACGGGATTAGCTTGCACGCGGGCGTGGATCGCAGGGATTTTGTTGATGTGAGCTTACGTTCTTGCCCTCGGGGATGGTGTTGAGGTCGACCTCGACCTTGGCCATGGCCAGAACGTCGGCAGAAGCAGACATGTTGACGAGGAATTCTGTGATGAGCCTAGCGTCAGCAAACTTCCCAATCCAATCCGCACATTTCCAATCCAATTCGTCTGAACCGCGAAGACACAGCCATTGGCCATCAATTGGCTCCCATTTCGATTGCCATTGAGTCCATTGCGCATCCCACACTGGTTTTCCGCCGCCTAGATCGATGGAATCTCCTTACCTTGAACAGTGCTCTTGGCACCAGCGGCTGTCAGGGCGCCCATGGCACCGACCATGAAGTACGAGAAGAGCTTGTTGTTGCCCTCGGGCTTGGCCGACATGTACTTGCCAAAGTCGGGAATCTGCGAAGCCTTGGACTCGCCCTTGAAGGGGCTGCTGTAGCTGGCGGCGCCGCCGTCGGAGCGCACGGCGGTGCTGCTCAGGGCGCGCACGGCGGGCATGGCCGGCTTGGCCGCCGAGCGCAGGCACAGGCGAGAAGCAGTCGAGAGAGCAGCCATTGTGAGGAAATCGAAGGATTGACGAAGGAGATTTTGGTTTCGCAAATCGGACGACCGAAGGGGAGGCGGGTTGGTTGGCGAAAGGGATTCGGCTGTGAGGTCTTTTCCTCCTTTGGTACGATGATGGTGACCTATGGTGGTTTTGCCGAAAGTTTTGGGACGGGTCCTGCGTAGTTTTTGTGCCTGAGGCGACAAGAGCCAATTCCTGGCAGCGTAATGTGTGCAAAAGCTGGGAAATTGGGCGACGCTGATTGGTCAGTGGGGCTGCTACCCGGACTCTCCCGCAAAACTGGCCTGACGCTGGGCCGACAGCTCGTAAGCAAGCTCGAGCAGCTAACCTATACCAATAGTTACTTTTCATCGCGACGATTGCAGGCTATATGCACGATATTGAGATCTTGCGATGAAAGGTGTGTGTTACTTTGGCTAAAGGTTTGTTTCATGTTTTTTCATGATGCATTTTGCGATCTTTGGAGCTTCCAGATAGCTTGCTGTAAGACTGGAGGTGGAGGCGTGTGATGCCTGTTGAGCAGCGCTGCCTCAGTCCTGAACGAGCGCACCACAGCAAATAAAAAGCAACGGCTGTTGGACCAACAAGACGTGTAATCAGGCATCAAGTTCAATGCGAAAGATATTTGAAGACCAAGAGTGGCCCAATTGGCAGCGTGTATGCCCTCTTGGACAGGCCAACTAACTGATCGCGTCTTTCTCCGCCGCGGCGCGTATGGCAAACATCATCATTGCTGCTCAACTCATCCCATAAATCTTCATAAAAATGCCAGTGAGGCGAATATTGTGTGGCGTGCGATACTTTTCTGAGGAAAGCATCAGCCGCTACCGCGTTGGAGGCTACCGCCCAGTCAGGCTGGGCGACGTGTTCAACAATGGACAATACAGAGTCATCAGCAAACTTGGATACGGGGGCTATTCCACTGTCTGGCTAGCATATGACCTACAGTTAGTCTCAGCTATTGCGTCAGATTCCCGCTCTCGCTCCTGCTAAAGCCAGCCCCAGCTCCACGCAGCATGTTGCTCTCAAACTCCTTGGAGCGGACTCGTATGGTCAAGGAAATGACATATTTGAGATTGATATCCTGAAGGGCATGCAAGAGACAGAGGAATTGACCCCGGGACGCTCTCATATTCTCCATCTGCTGGACAGTTTCCAACACCAGGGTGAAAATGGAACGCATGCCTGCCTTGTCTTCCCGGCAACGGCACCGGACATGTCGCATTATCGTCGACTATTCGCGAAGCAACGTATTCCAACGCCTCAAATAAAGAGTATCACCAGACAGCTACTCCTCGGCCTATCGTTTCTCCATGACACATGCAAGGTCATCCATACTGGTTCGTACATGAGAAGATCCATACTCGTTCTGATTGGCTGACACTTACGCCAATTCAAGATATTAAGCCCCAAAACATTCTGTTGGAGACTTCAGCTATCAGGGAGATGTTTCGCTACGCGCCATCCGAAGTCTTCTGCCCAGACACTAAAGCCGACCACGCCTCAGCCATGCAATCCATGCAAGTCTGCTCCGCGGAGGAAGATTTGTCCTAGGTCACCGACATAACTGTAAAACTCGCAGACTTTGGAACAGGTGAGTCATTTCAAGACGGATGCGATTGCGAATTCTAACCCACCAATCATAGCAAGTTGGTTCGATAAACATCTCACCGAATTGATTCAGCCATCAAGGCTGAGGGCGCCCGAAGTAACACTTTGAGGCGTCATGGGATCATAAAGTGGATATCTGGAATTTAGGTCTCATTGTCGGTGGTCATTTTAATCTCAGACATCGAAATTGGTATGCTAATCGCAGCTGGTAGATATGGGAACTCGTGGAAGGGCGTCTTCTCTTTGACGGCTGCTGGACTGCCGACTGCCAGTATTCGGCCGACGCGCACCTGGCTCAAATATCTGCCATTCTTGGCAACACTCCCCAGCTCCTACTAGAACGATCCCGAAATCGAAGCGAATACTTTGATACTGATGGTATGAGCGGCTATGGACTAAACTTATATCCTGGTACTAATACATCTTCTTGACATAGGGAGTCTGCTTCGCCCACCGACCTTCCCATCTTGCAGTCTGGAAAACTTCAGCAACGTATACAATGATTCCAGGCTAGAAAAGAAAAATTTTCTTCATTTTATCAGATGCATGATTCAGTATAATCCGGAAGATCGTTTCGAAGCGAGACAGCTATTGCAGTTGGCGTGGCTGTCAGATCCTTGAACGGACAATTCAGCGGCCTCGGGGTCAGTCAAACATGCTGGTGAAAAGACGAAGTAATATCTGGCAAATAATTCCCAAAGAGATAACTTTGAATTGCGTTTAACCAGTCCTATTTAATCATCGACTTGATACGCTCAGCATCACCACTCTTTTGCACCATATCCCAGAACAGACCTTGCTTCGCCATCAGCTCCGCCGGGGGACCAAGCTCTGCCACTTCGCCGTCGCTGAGTACCAGAATATTGTCAAAGTCAGCTACAGTAAGAAGTCGGTGCGCGACGACCAAGATGGTTGAGCTCTGAAACTCCTCGCGAATGACTTGCTGGATCGCAGCGTCTACCGCGCTATCTACGGCACTGGTGGCCTCGTCCAGGATCAACACGGGGCATTGGATCAGCAAGGCGCGCGCCATGCAAATGAGTTGTCGCTGGCCGTACGAGAGATTGCTTCCACCTGTTTGGATATCCATGTCAAGGTCTGAGAACTTGCTATCTTGCGCATCGTCCGAAGCAAGACGGACCCGACGGAGAGCTTCACGCACCGCCTCATCGCTGCTGGTGCCGTTGGGGTCGACATTGGAGCGCAGAGTCCCGGAAAACAGAAAAGGATCTTGCGGTATGAGAGTCAGTGCCTTTCTAAGCCGTTCAATTTTGATGGTCGCAATGTCGCGGCCGCCAAGGAAAATGGCCCCCTCCGCTGGGCTGGCGAATCGAAGCAGCGCGCTTGTGAGGCTCGTTTTCCCTGCTCCAGTGCGACCCACGATACCAAGTCTCTGGCCTTGTTTGACAGAGAAATTGATGTTGTTGAGCGCCGGTCGGGGCGAGCTGTTGTATCTGAGGACCAAGTTGCGCACTTCAATACTGGCGTTTTCGGGCCATGCCGCTCCCGGATCATTACCCTCCTGGCTCTCCGTTTCAATCTGGGCAAGACTGACAATTCTACCAATGGTACGGGTGAGAATGTTCTGGATGTTGAAAATGCCAGTTGCACCACTCAGTGCACTTTGGAGTTGAAGCGCAAGACTGATGATCAGACCTGTTTTCGCGGCGTCCTCGCCTTGGTAGACAAGGGCCGCCGCCACCGCAGTCACGAACACAGCGCCCAGCGACCCAAGCCGCACGGCCAGCCATCGCTGCCCGAGAATCAGATGCAAGCCGAGCTTCGCGCCACGATCGCTTAGGTCATTCATCTTTTCGAGATAAAAATTGGTCCTGCCGAAAGCTCTAATGGTGGCTAGGCCGCCCGCAACTGATGTGACGTGCTCTAGAATAGGACGAAGAGACCGGTCAATCAAACCCATGAGCTGGCGAGAAATGGCGAGTTGCTGGGTGGTGAATTTGGTGTACACGAAAATAATGGGCAAGCTGAAGAAGATGGACTGACGAGCGGACAGAGCGCTTTGAAGTGTTAGTGGAAGAGCATACGAAGTATTTTTGGGCACTTCTTACCTAGTAACCAGGATAAAAGACAGGTGAATAACGCTTCCCAAAAGATTGTGGATGGCTTCAGTGGTTTTGTTGTCAAGGGAGTACATGTCAGTCTCCAGCGTCTGAATCATTTCTCCGAGCGGCATATTGTCGATCCATGCGAGAGGAGCGTATAGAACACTACCAATGAGCTTCTGGAAAAGCGACCGAGAAGCGCGGAGGCTCATGTTCTGCAGAATCAGTGACCTGATCTCCGCAGCGGCGACTGTGCTGAATGAAAAGAGAAGATATATTCCGATCTTGCTACCAATGGTCGGATCGGCCTCTCCTACCTCTGCATGCTTCGTCCATCGTGTCAGCCACCACGAGCTGCTATTCGCAGCCGCTCGAGCGACGAGCGTCACCAATATTCCTACACAGAGTGGGAAAACACCCCCACTGGCCCAGATATAAGCGGAAAATACTTCTTTGCCGCTTATAGCTACTAGCTTGCCCTGCTTGACTTGGGGTATTTCTGACGACGCGGGGATGTCGTCGATGCTCTCCACCTGTTTCTCGTGGCGGGGGTCTTTATCTCCAGTCTTGGGATTCGAAGCGTCAGATTTTAGATATTTTCCAATTGCTGTCCCGTTATTCACAGTAACATGATACTTGGCAGCAGCCAAGCACGCTTCGGGAGTATGAGTGACCAAGATGATCGTCTTACCCTTTGCTAAGTCGCCTGTCAACGCTTGCTCGCAAATTTGTTTCGCGACATGCGCATCCACCGCACTAAGCACATCGTCAAGAATGATGATATTTGCTGACGAGTAGAATGCTCTCGCAAGAGCCACGCGCCACTTTTGTCCTCCGCTCAAGAATGCGCCGTTCAGGCCGGCGACGGTTTGGTCGCCTTCGGGTAGAATACCAAGATCCCTATCTAAGGCGCACGCCCTCAACACTTTTCTGTAACGGCTCTCACTGTACTTCGACCCAAACAGAATGTTGTCGAGCACAGTGCAATTTTCAATCCAAGGTGGCTGTGAGACGAGAGCAATGCTGCCAGATGCTGGGCCGGCCCACGTTTCGTTGGCGGTGGATTGCGGAGGTGGGCGCATTAGCTTGCCAGTGTAAATACCAGCCTCATCGAGCAAACCAGCAACCAAAAGGCTTTTCCCAGCCCCCGTATTGCCTGTAATGATGCTAAGTGCGCTCAAAGGGAATACCAGGTCCACTTGGCGCAAAGTAAAGTTGGCAGACGAGTCCGAGTTGTCAGCATGACAGTCCCATCCGAGATTCGCACCCTGCAGTTCCAGGCTTGCTGAAGGCTCAGATGACATTTTCCTTTCTGGTTCATCGAAAAATCGTTGAAGGCGATCGTAGCTCGACCAAGAGACACGCCATTCCGTGAGGCGACTCGGCAGTTCCTTGACCTCTGCATGGAGGCTGTTGAACATGTTGATGGAAAGAAATGCGACAGAGGAGCTGAGATTCCCCGTCTCAAACGCATACATTGAGAGTGCCAAGGATGCCAATAGAACAGGGCTGAGGTTCACCACCAAGCTCAATGCAGCCATTGCAATATCTGCACGCCACATTTGCTTGAGCTCCTGATCTCTGACCGAAGAAAGTCGCTTCTGCCAGGCATGTTCCGTCGATGATAGTCGAATATGGCGAAGGTTTTGCACAGCTTCGGAAACAAGATTTGATACAGCTGAATGTGCTTTGGCTCTTTTCGATCTTTCTGCTCGGTGTATACTGGATAGTTTTGCAGACAAGGGAGCTAGTAATAGTGACGCGGCACCGCCCACAAAGACACTTTTAATGCCAAGAAGCTTTGCCAGATAGCTGAGGTCCAGAACGAGTTTGAACGCAACGATTAAGACGTGATGGGTATGGGCGCAAGCATTTGCTGCTTCCATACTGATGTTTTTCATTAGTACGAGTCACGGTCAAAGTGATCATATAGTCATACCAGTCGTTCGAGACGAGGTCTGTCAAGGACAGCTTTTCTGCCTCGGACGAGCCAGGCTGTTTGGCTTTGTTTGAAGAATCGTTGCCGCTACCAAGCTGCTTTCGTGTTGTTTTTTCAAGAACAAAGGTCTTGAGCATGCTTTCTATGGGGATCTGCAGTCTCATCTGGGTAACCCAAGTTCGCCAGCTTTTCGAAAAGGTTTCAGTCAGTAGCGCCAGGCCAAGACCCAGAACCCATACTCCGGCCATTCCGGATCCTTGCGGCTGTGTCTCCAGAGCTTGAAGTAGCTTGAAAAGCGCGAAGCGGCTGCCGAATTGAGAGAACGCAGTGATGAACACGAACAGCCACTGCTGCAGCAGTGTCGGCCAGAAGGCGCGTATCAACCTTTTCCATAAATCGCCAACGCCGCCATGAGCCTCAAATTCGCTTCTTATAACACGGAGGCTGGACGAATGCCCTATTTCAGGCATGTCATCCATTTTCATGCTCTTGGGGACGGTCGCACGAGATTGATGAAAAGGTCCCCAAGCAAAAGACAGTCGACCTAGGAACGACACAGAAAACTCGCGATCGACAATTTTCCCGCCACGGAAAACGGTCGGGCGTCTGGGGATCGAAAGGCCACCCAGAACAATAATTAAAAGTGAGCATATTTCGATTCCGTCCGACTTGGTCGGGGGTTTTCTCATCAAGAGAGGTTCGTAACAGGTCCATAGCAGTGCCAAAGCTGCCGAAGACGCCAGCCGAATACCGTGCATGTACCGCTCAGCAAATCGCGACTCAATTACGATAACGAGAGCCTGAGTCGACAAGAGAATCTAGTTTACATTAATAATTTTCATCGTATAATGATTGCAATGCTGAGCGTAGCGGTGGAGCCTACCCAGTTGATGATCTGGATCTGTGAGGTGGACTGATTGTACAGAGCGACAGACAACGCCCCCGCCGACACGGCGGTTATTGTTGCGCTTGGGATGTTCGCCGTACATAGCGCCTGAGTGGCCTTGGTTGCTTCGCCATCATCGTCACTATATATTGCTTTCGCCGCGTTTTGTACATTCGTCGACATAAATTGCTTGAGCGTGAGAGACGACAATATTGACACCACTGCGATTCCAGCGGTAACCGCAACGCCAATTACTTGGTGAAACGGTTCGTGATGTTCGTCCTGTCGCATGCTAGCCATTGTGAATTCCAGTAATGGCAGTATGTGCCGCAGCAGCTTTTACGATGCACTGTGCGCTTGATAAAATTAATTTTGAATGAGATTAGATCCGACAAAACGAGGCTCGCGCTGGTGTGACTCAGACTCCAGCCACCAAGCCGCGCGCGATGGATGTTACTGAGAGCCACCAAACCTTTACTGTGAGGGGTTTGCATAGGTAGGCTGGCAGCTCCTCCTCTTTACCGAAGCTCGTTATTAGCGCCAAGTTATTAGGTTGCTGCAGGTATTATATAATGTGCAATGCAATTTGTGAGACCAGACGGTGGTCGACGCAGCCTTGTTGACTGGAAGCTCACGCGCCACAACGCAATCTCTGGAGCAATAACGTACAACTCCCAACCTGCTGCATCAATAAAAAAGGCCAAGATATAGCACTACATAAAAGTGGGAGCTATAAATACGCGGAACTGTGACTGCAATTCGCCGAAACCCAGCCCTAACGATGTTCGCGATACGCCCATGGGGAACTTGGAGAACGCGCCACAAAACTACTGGGCGGCTGGTATCCCTCCAATTAGGGCAAGGCCGGAAGTCCGGGCAAGGATTTCTGCCGCACTCGGAATCTTTCTGGGCCGCGAGCAAAAGACGGAACCTTCTCCGTTCATTACGGACTTTGCGACTGGGCGAGCCAGTGGCGTCCTTAGGTTTGTGGCCGAGCACTGATTGATTTGTCGGGACCGAGAAGTTCTTATTAGTTTTCCGCTTTTACGATGAGGCTCTTATGCAGGTGTTTCCAGATTTAGATGCAGTTAGCGGCAGCTGATAGCCTTAGTTTGGCCCATATAGGCAGCCCGGCCATCTCATGGTTACTATTCGCTGCCTTATCACACGAGCGCTGCTGCGCCTACCCCGTCATCTCTGCGGCGGATATTACCAGGAACTGTGAGGATCCGGCGCGTTTTAAATTGGCTGGATAATCGGCTTGCATAGCTGTTATACTTTTTGTGTTTCCTTTCCAAATTTCCTTTTAAGTTTTCTTTTGGTATGGCGCACTTGTTAAGCAAACCGCCGACGCAGGATGAGTTCTGAAATGTCGACAGGAAGCGTATATATATTCTACATATAGGAGCGAAACATAGCTGGGCTAATTGGTAGGGCGGACAGCTGGGGCTGCGCTACTGCAAATGTATAACTCGAGGCTCGCTACTTGTTGCTGGGATCCGGACAAGCGAAACAAGGCTGCAGACTACCATGCATAGTGATTGCCAAGCTTCTCGACGAAAACCAAGACAGAAGCCTTGAAGCCTAATTCTTTTTATGCAACCAGAAACAGTCATGGTTAGCAAGCGCTTGGCACACACGGATTTGGCGGAAGCCACGCAAGCTCTACGCTGGCCACGAGCTTGGTCGCTAGAAACAGCAAACCAAATTCCATTATTAATTAAAAATAAAATACAAAAGCAATCAACAGTACTGTAAATCTAACATAATTCATTCCAAATATTCGTTGACCATCATATACCTCTAGTACAACGCGCCTTCCTGCCTGCCGTGAGCTAGTTGTAGCCTTACGGACCATTAATCGAGTTCTGTAGTCCTCTGGTATAGCCGCTCTCCACTAGATACAGAATATTCGTACAATTGATAGACCAGCTTGGATTAGCCGTGGGATGTCAGTGGTGGCCACTGTTCGAAAACCCCAGGACTATGGCGTGGCCCAGCCAGCTACGCGTAGTCAGTCGGCTGAGTCATGTGGACGAAGTGTCGCTGCCCATGATTGCGGCTCACTCAAGAGCATCATGGCGGGCAAGCCGGGAACGCTGGTAAGAGTACCAGTCGCCGCCTTTGTCGCCGCCTGTAGCTTCTATACCCCCAGAACCCGAACCAGATGAGTTCAGGACAGGAGCTGCCAGACCAAGCTGGGCGAGCGCGGCCGCAACGACAATGAGAATCTCAGAGCGCATGTTGAGTAGATAGTGGTAGCTGCAAGGATATCTAGGAATGAAACCTAGTTTGAACAATTGAATATTGAGAGGTAAGAAGATGTGGGAATTGAATCTGTGGTGAAGTGTTTTTCGACTTGGTCAGATAGTAGTCGATGGCATGCATATATATACGCAATGCGGAAACATATCAAGTGACGTATGTGCATATTTTCGCCATTAGGCAGATTTCCACTTGCCTAAAGAAATATACGCATTCCAACATTCTCTTCACTCGATTTCCGCCGATACGAACGGCTAGCAGGTTACAACGCCCGGCGAAGCGAGCCTTATGAGCCTAGTACAGCCTTATTCGAGCGTTCTGCAGTCGCGTCGCATCATATACGCCAATTCGGGAAAGTTGTATACGCAACGGTTTTCAGGCAGGAGCTACGGAAGGGTAGTATTGACAAGTCCCCCCTGATCGCATATTTACCATGTCCTGCAGCGCTTCCCTCGCAGGGTTGACGCCGAGACCACCCTCTCACAATACCTTTACGCAAGCGCGAGAAATGATGTTTTTTGAGCGGCAAAACAAAGAACAAACTTGGGTAAGGACTCATTGCTTTTTACCTCGTTCAAAGTATATTTGGAGAAAACATTGCTCACAGAACAGCCGTCGGTCACGAAATCGTCTTACACGAAGTTGGAGAGTGACAATGACCCTGCCCAAGAGCGTGATGCGTTCTTTGCAAAGGAACAATGCAGCTGCCCCATGTGCACCAGAAAGTTCGTAGTAATTCATGCTGTGCTTTTTATCGTGTCAATCAGTTGCCTCACCTTGTCAGCGTACCTAGTCCTGACACAACCGCCAGAGGGAGGTAGGATATTACGAGAAAAGACATTTTACTGTATGTATTCCGAGTATCAAATATCACAACTGCTATTAGAGACGCTAACGTGAAGACTCAGCGCCACCTCTTGACACGCTTTCACCGAACTGGTCTGTCTCTCGTCAAGTTACAAAGCATCTGAGCTCCAACGAGTCAATATTTCGGCAAGACCCGAGCCCCGAAGTGGATTCTGCATGGCAGAGAATCGCAGAAATGGGTGTCATCGGCATCACAAGAGAGCAAGTCACCCAACTCGGCAAAGACCCTGCCGAGGCCGTCAAGGCGCCCCCGAGCTGGGGTGTCGGCGACGACACCTACCTCGCGCAGTTTGACGGCGTGCACCTCGCCCACTGCCTCGACTCCATGCGCAAGAGCCTGTACTTTAACTTTGCGCACTACTACCCAGACGGCGTGTCGCCGGTGTACGCCGCGCATCTGATGCACTGCCAGGAGGCGCTGGCGCGCTGGCTCATGTGCCAACCGAGCATGGACCTGCTCACGTATAACTGGGTGGAGGGCCACGAGCGGCCGTTTCCAGACTTTGATCTGACGCGCAAGTGCTGGGACTATGAGGCGCTGCTGACGTGGCAGGATGAACATAAGATGCAGAGCATTAACAGCAAAGAGTGGATGGCGATGCGCGCGCCAGCGGGAGCCAAACGAAAATCGACGTCAATTTTGTTTGAGGAGTCGATGCATCGCACTCCTTTCAATGCAACGATACACTCGACGAGGAAAGCGTGAGAATATGGACACGTGTGATAGATAGATGATATAACGTGAATAGAACTCAACTAATAATATATGCTTCATAACGCAGAACTCTGTCACCTCTCGGGCCGGGACAATAGTGATGCTTGCGTCGGACTTCATGTATTTCCTGTCTACCAGATTCTTCTCGGTACACCCTCATTATACTACAAAACACCATCGCAGGCTCATCAACTTTCAAGCTTGGCCACATCAGTGCATCCTTCGCAGTTCCTCAACCAGATTTCGCACATCTTCTACGCTGGGGCCGAGGTCCTTGCACAGCTCCGCCTGGGTTGCCTCGTCCAAGTCAAGGAATCGCTCCACCATTTCGCCATCCACAAAACGGAACGGGCCTTCGGCCTCTCGCGCCTGGTTGCGAAACGATCTCCAGGTCTTGAAGTCAATTTCGTCATCTACTTGCACGTGCTCCTGGATGCTTGTTTGAAGACTCATGAGCAGGTCCTGGTATTTAGGCGCAATGTCGCCGTAAAGATAGAGTGTACCCTCAATCTATGCAAGGAGTTCGGTGGTTAGTCATCGAAATGAACTTGTCGGAGCGAGAAACTTACAGATGCAAGAAATGCCTTTGGTGACACGACGGCATTCTCCGACGGTGCCACATTCAATTTTCGAATCTTGTTGATTTGTTCGCCAATATTCATTTCGCTCGTGATTTCAAGACGGCCACGATCTTGCTCGGTTGGCGCGTCTGGATTTCGGGCCAGCACAATGATATTACCTTGGGCGTCCGTCTCCAGCCACCTTTCCTCGTCCAGGTGACAGACCGACGTAGACCACGCTGCCTGAAAATGCCTGGCCTTCTCCTCTAATTTCGCAGGCTCTCCATCTTTGGGCGGCGTAAACTCGACCAACGACAGAGACTGCATCAGGTCGGACACGCCAATGATGCTTCCCGAGACATCCAGCGCCATCGGAAAAGACGCTGGGCGGTAAGCTGCGAGCTTCTGCAATGAGCCTTCAGTGCTGGTCTCTTCTGTATAGCTGTAAACAACGACGGTTTTGGACAGACCAGCAACGATGTATTCACCCATGATACTCAGACAGCGGCACGCGCCTTTGAGATTATGCGACACAATCCGGTAGAGCTGCCGTTCTTCGTCTACCCCCAGCACCAAGATTCGACCACGTGTTTCTCCCGCTTCGCCCACTTCAGCATCGGTGACAAAACTCGTTCCAACAATGAAGCGCTCCACTAGCGCACCGGTGTGGTCGGGCAACTCTGCACGAATGACACTCTCCACCATTTCCAGTGTGCTGGATGCGTTGAGTTGAAAGGGGGCACCTAGTTCTTGGAAAATGATCTCGTCTACCAGCTTCACGGAGCTCGTAATAACTTCTTCATTATGTATCAGCTCTTTTTTGATGCAGCCAAGAGCAAATGCTTTTACTCCAGGAGCATAGGCGACGCGGCGGACAGTTTCGTATATCGGTAGTGACTTGACGTGGGTCAGGCGCTCTTTATCGACATGGCATAAGCGAACGTGTTTATCAGTCGAGAGCAGTATCGAATCGGGGAATGCTTCAGAATCAAAGGGGGCGACGTAAGTGGCATCATCTGCAGTCGTAGCGGAGTAAATAATCCGACCATCAGCGCTGTATATCAGACTAGCGTGCTCGGTCGTGGCGAAGATGCTGCTCGTCCCATCGGCTTCGGGTAGAATATGTAGGCGCGCAGGACTGCTTCCTAACGTAACGCTCTTTTTCCCTGACAAGATAAGGTTTTCAGAGACGTTGAAGTTGATAACTGTTCCATCTTCCAGCGCAACGAGAAGAGTGGGACCAGATAAACTGCGCGGGTGCAACTGAACCAGGGATATGTCGCGCGGTACTGAAGCTGCATCACTAGTCTGCTGCAGAGTTTCGCCATGCTTGGCACTGAGCGTCGCAAGATCCACGATGGTAATCTTGCCAGAATCCCACCATCCAACGACACCGCAATCAAGCAGATCTGGCGAGGCGTGCAGACAAGAAATCTGTTCAGATTCGCTTGAGCCATCGGTTCCTTGGTAGCGTTGCGTGCAAACTGCCAAATCCTTCTCGATATTTAACGACACAAGTGTGGTTCCCTCAATGCACAGCAACACCCATTTTCCGTTACTTGATGCGGCTGTGATCTCTCCACCATCTGCGCTAGACCATGATGATAGCTTCATACCATTCTCAAGATCCAATATTGCAACGTCTCTTGTGGTTACCTGGAGTAGATGTCCACTTGGGAGGTTGGCTGCTACTAGTGTCTCGGCTTCCAAGTTCATGCCGGCGAATTCGTAAACCTCCTCAATGTCACCATCTGCACCAAAGCGGAACACGCGAGTTTCCATAACGAAAGACGCAACAAGCGTATCGACTTTATCAGAGCCGTGCGACTTTATCGTAAACAGTCCTTTTGTGTTCTGAATTTCGTCCAAAATGCCGTGGTCTTCCAGTCCAACACCGCTCCTTATGCTGCGCAATGAGCCATCCCTGTATGCACCACAGCCGGCAACGATTCTGGCTTGGCCAGAGGAGAATGCGTTGCCTTGCTGATTATCCCCTTCCCTATTGCCCATGTCCATGATTGCAAAGTCCAGAATCGGGCCATTGTTCGAAAGAAGTTTGATGGGGTACATGGTGCGTGAGCCAACATCGATTCGGAGGAGCTGAGAGTCGCCGTGATGAGAGGCGATGAAGAGCATGTCGTTGTCCATATATACTAGTTTCGACGCTCGGGAAGTCAATTCTTTGGAATCGGGAAATGAGAGAGGCTCGACCGTCATGCCTGTAACGACAACTCCAGTCGGCTCTAGTTCGATTTCCAGCGTCAGCAGCTCCAGGCGCCCATAGTCGTCGGCGAGGAAGTAATGCGTATCGTCGTACATGGCCCACGCAACATAGATCTTGGGTTCATTGAGTCGGGATGCCACGCTCGAGTACGTCAAGCTGTCAAAGTATGTCAATAATGTCTCGCCAACAACCAGTAGACCGCCCAGGTGCGCTCTCGTGCCCTCGTTGTTGCGGACGTGGTATCGTTTTTCTTCAGCAACAGGTACAGGAATCAGCATGGACGCGTACGGGTCGGCGATAAGCTGATCTAGCTCTCGGTCTTTGTGCGGGTCAAACTTGGAGACATCGCTGCCCTTGTCGTCTTTCGTTAATCTGTATACGGCGACGCGAGCTTCCTCCTGGTCAAGCTGCGTTCTGTAGAGAAAGGCGATACGTGGATGGCCAGTACGGCTGTGGATGAAGGTGCTGTCCTTCATCCACAGCTCCGTAAGGCGAATTTGCTCCATAGCCTCAAGCTTTTCAGGTGTGCCGCGCCTACTAGGCAAACGGAACACGCTGAGCACGCCCTCCCACAGATGCATCACCATATATTTGGCGGTCGGATCCACAAGGCACCGGTTCTGGCTTTGCGATTCGCGCATGTACGGTTCGGCATCATCTGACATCGGCCTCGTAGAAACTATTTCATTCTTGTCCAGATCCCAAGATAAGCAAAAGTATTGCAGTCGTTCGGTGCCGACAAAGAGGAGATCGTTCAGGGCGTCCTTGGGTCGCAAACGCTGCAGCATGCATATCGTACCGTGCACGGTTTTGCTATGAAGACAAGTCATGCCTTCTTGCGTGACGCGCCATATCTCGAGTCGATTCGCCTTTCTAAGGTAAAAGCTGATTAGCAATCAAGTCGCGAGAAATCACCGCCATAGGCTGTCGCCGGCCGCCCTAGGCAGAAGGGCACACTTACGCGACGACCAAGTCTTCGTGGTCTAGCGAGCTGAATTGGAGTCGGATCGCATGGCGAATGCTCGTCGGGAGATGCACAGGCGCTATATACGCCATGATGAGGTAGATGGCCTTGGTTGCGTTGCAAGGCGTAAGTTATGCTGCCGCGAAGAGCTTCCATGAGAGCTCCATGGCAAGCGACGTGCGTCACTAGCAGTCTTTGGTGCAGCTTTAGCGTTGGCCCGCGCTGGCCCGCCGCCTTTGGTGGGGTGCAAGTGCCGGAGTTTAGATGTATCGGCGCAACTTATTCCAGGCAAACTCCGAGAGTGGCGGCATTAAAAGAAGACGAAAAAAAATTATATTCCGCAACATATATGTAGTCGGCATTATTTGTATTTGAGAGTTCAGATCTCATGATGCGATACGCAGAGTGGTGGCCCTGCTGTCATGCCAGCCGCTGTCGCCTTATCCACTGCTGCCAGACTGTAGCTCCAACATCGGCAAGGGCTTTTCCAACAACATTTATAAGCAATCCGGTCTTTATTTTCAGGCTACAGTCGACATTATGGTGAATATGTCTATGTGAAATGGAGAATACTGAAGAGTCCACCCTCCAATATGCGGAAAGACTGGGCTTGTTTTATCGCAGACTGGATACATTTTCGCGACGAGCCTGCCTTGCCAGCCTTCACCATGGTCTTGATTCACCCCGAAAATCAATCGAAGATGAGTCTCTTTCTAATTGTATCGACCTACCGAGCAGCACAATACAGCTCGACATTGATCCTTTGAACCTTGTTGCGCAAAACGAGTCAAGACATTCGCCGCAAACGCCGACGCTCTTCTCAACCGGCCTACTAAACGATCTCTTGCTCGAGCTTCCAGATATGGGAGTGAGCTCTTCCATACATTGTGATGAATTCTACAAGATTATAGGAATTAGGTCAAGTTATGACCTCGCGAAACAATACTTGCCGCTGCTCTCTGTCGACAGGAAACGAGACGAAAGCCTCGACTTTCCACCTCACGTAGACAGGTTGAATCAAGCCTTATCATACAAGGTTGACTACGAGCAAATCCTGCCCCCAAATGATATAGGCGGACAAGATGATGGCAGCACAGCAGCGCCGGATGTAAGTGAACCCCGAGTCTCATTGCTTGAATGGCTCTGACGCAGAGTAGATATTTACTGTCCATGAAAACGCCGTGATACCACCACAACCACTAAAAACAACGCAAGAGTTGGGAGTTTGTGCATCAACACCAAGCTCGTCGAAGTCACGAACGAAGGCGGAGTCTTTGTCAGATCGCTGTGGGAAAGTGCACATTGATGTGCAAAACGGTAAACATGCGAATGAGAGTACCAGCCCGAGTACAATCCCCGAGAGAGAGGCGAGCACTCCATTAGAGAACGTCAGGCTGGAATGTAATAAAAAGAAGCAAGAATTGCCGTCATCCGAAGCCGGTATTTCAAGAAGTCCGCTCAATTCCTTCTTCGACGATGCGTTTTTCACCAATGATGAGCAGGAAGATGATGTGGAAATACAAAACATGGCGTCAATCTTAGATCAGATTGACGGGTTTTTGATACCGCTTCCAAATACCCCAACTACCGAGACGGCCTCCTTGGCAGCCGAGGCACAAGTGCGGCTAAGCACTCTACAGTGGGAGCAGCATAAACGTCTCCCGCCTCTGCTGACTGGCACGAGCTTGAAGAAGAACCTTCCGTGGGCACCTCTTCCTCCCCGACGGGTGTTTCCATTCGGAGAGGAGGGGATCTCAGTATCAAGTCAGAAAGCGTCAGAGCAAGCGCAAGAACGCGGGAAGCTGGAGATTGGGGTTCTCGGCTGCCTCAAAGATAACGAAATCAAGGAATGTGCAGAATCGAAAATCCTCGCACAACCACAGCCACGGCCACAGCCGCCGCGCAGCTCGCTGGATTCGCTGATCAAACTGAAACTCCAGCGAAGCATGTCTGTCCAAGTGCCGCCATCAACGACCAAAGGGCAATGGCCAGAATCTCAGCCCCAAAGAAGCATCTTGCCGAGCGTGGACGACCCTGGCGCCACGTCCAAGCTGGTCTCGGCATTCATGACCCTTCGCGGGGCTAACACGCACCGCTCGAACGTCAAATGATCTCAGGCACGAATGTAAATATAGACTGAAGAGAGAGAGCTCACATTTGGAGGGTGTAGCCGCTCCATGTTGATATATCGGGAGTCTAGTGGGCAATGTATATAAAAAGCGCCAGCAAATCAAATCTTACCTCCGCCCATTTAAGACGTGCAATCCGCGTGTATTTCAGCCATCTAATGAGTAGTGTGCCCCAGCGTGTAGGCCATCTATAGAATAGTAAAGCAGCAGAGAAAAAAGAGAGAAGAAACAAAAAATTCGTCGACATTCATATCAACTCAGCACAGCTCCCAGAGCGGCCGGGGCAGCTTGGATAATGCCGGCGCCAAGTGACGGGCTTGTTTCAAGCCGACGTATACCACCTTCTGCGACGAGCCGCCGACTAACACGGACCGTGACGCCAGGCCGTAGTAGTCGGAGATGGAGTGCGTCAGCCAGCGCTTGAACGACGCATTCTCACCATCCCCAAACGAATCAAACACGACACCCGAATCGACCGTCTCCCTCGACACCTCTCTGCGCGCCGCGCGCCACATTGCCGTCTTCTTCTTCTCGCGCAGCGCGCGCATCGCATCCGAGCGGCCCGCAAACACAATCTCCTCCTCATCCGAATCCATCGCCTCATCGCTATCCTCACTCTCCACCACCGCCGTCTCTCTTTCTGCCGCGGCGGCGGCGGCGACCGTCATCTGTGCGTCGGTGAGGAACTGCCGGACGGGCTCCTCGAGGGCGCGCACCCAGGTCTTGACGACGGGCGATCGCTTGGCCGACTCGCGCAGGTCGCGCGGCACCTCGCCGACGCCGAGGCCCGTGGCGCTGCCGCTGAGGAGCTGCTGCTTCTTGCGGGCGGCCTGCAGGCGGCGCGTCTTGTCGTTGACGCGGTCGCGCACGCCGCGGTCCCAGAACTGGGCTATTTGGTAGGGCACGTCGTGGATGGGGTGCGTGGGCTGGACCTGCCAGTCGGTGGGCAGCGGCGGCTGCGCATTAGGAACGCCAATGAGTCGGTCTGTAAACGACGCAAACAAACGAAAGACGACAAGATTAGCAGACCATTCTTGTATTTTTGAACGCCGGATTAAAGTCAGGTAGGCCTACCATTCTCCCACCGGCGACGCTGTCGGCTGCCTTCCTTGCCCTTGAGGGCTGCCTCGCGCCGCGCCATGCTATCTCGGCGCGACGGGGGCCGCCGAGGCGGCAGCACGGACTCCTCGCCATTGAACTTGACGGCGCGAGCATCGCCCGTCTTGGATGTGGTTGTCGTCGCCGCGGCGTTGCGGGCCGTGGGCAGTATCGTCTCGTCAATCGGAATGGACAGCGGCGTGCCGGTGCCGCGGGCAATGGGCGAGACGCTCAGCGACTGCAGCGCTGATATCGTCCATGCGTCAATGTCGATACCCGAGGGCGTCGTGGGCGTCTGCGCCGAGTGCGGCGGGGGAGCAGGGCTGCCGATGGCCATGGTTGTGTGGGTGGATGCGGGTATATAGGTAAGGGTCGGCGTGGAGGGATGCAGTTTCGAGGATGGCAAGCCGTGTAGCCCTTTGATTCAACCGGTTCTGCTCAGTTTGCGCGTCTGGGAGAACCAATGCCTAGATTGTGAGTTGATGACAATGTGGAAAGCAACAGAGAGGGAGGGTTTAAACCTGGGGAACCGGCAGTATGACTCCATTGTCGTGATGGGCGTGCATGCGCTACTATATTCTGAAGTGGATTGTGCGGCCAATCAGCGGGCTAGCGCAACGCATGAGGAGCGATTTAGTGGACTGCCTGGGCACGATGCGTCAGAAGCCAGCAGGGTTCCTCGGCCGCTGCCTGCGGACGCTATAATGACAAGCTGGGATTGGTTATATCGCAAAAAATGGCGTTGCTCATTTACCCAAATGTGACGCGTTCGTGTCCCTTGTGACTGGACGCTGAAAGAGGGCGGCTGTCGTGGGCTGGCTTGCAGTTAGCGGTCGGCGTGGCACACTTGTGGCATGAAGAGGCATGTAGAAGAACGCTGAAAGTAGCATTTATTCTAAGCTAAACAAATAATGAAAATAAAAACCCGTGATACGCCATATGCATATTACCCGTTAATGGCGATTCGATGACTTGTAGTTCTTGTGAGGATTGCCGATGCCGCCTGGCTTCAGCAGAGGCTGGCTCTCGCGCGCAATGGCCCGCTCTTCGCGGTCCTGGATATGCTCCAAATCTTCCTCTGTTTCCGCGTAGCGTTCTGGGTGTCCGGTGAAGGGTCCAGGAAGACCGCGTTCCCAGCCCTCCGAGTATGTGCGGTTAGCAATAGGTCTTTGGTTGGAGTGGTCGACGGGTGAGTCGGATTCGTTGATGAGAGGCGCGCCCTCGGGCTCGGCAGCGCGCTCGCGGCGTCTGGCAAGTTCGTAGTAGACACAGAGAAACAAAACAGCTCCCTGCATGGCAGCGGTCAATAAGTAAATGGCCCACGTGCTCCAACCTTCCATGCCGAGGCGCATGTACAGGCTAGCAGCAAACAAGAGTCCGCCGGGTGTTTGTATACACATCATGGGGATGCTCAGGCTGCCTGCATGTTTGACGTGGTATGTCGTCCAGATCTGCGGCACATATTGCACAGCAGCAAGGGCCGCCGCCATGACACCGAGAAGATGAGCCCAAAAGTTGAGATGCTGGGGCATGGCGATGGCGAAGACGCCAGTGATGACAATGGTGATGAGGCCGTGCAAAAAGGCGAGCATGCCCACAGCGGCGGCGGTTTGCCACTTGGGTGACTCGCCAGCAAGCTCCTCCTGAGGAACAGCGGCATCCTCGTAGCGGAAAAACATGAGGAAAAGGACAAGACTAGATGATGTCAGTAACGTGATTGACCAATACCAATGGGACGAATTCGTACATGAGGCTGAAGCACAACCACTGTGCGCCGAGCTGGGCGATACCGAGCATACCGGCAGCGCATTCAATGCCCTCGATCTCCTTGCAGCAGCTCATGGCTGCGCGGGATGGCGGGACGGTCAATATGTTGGCAAAGCCGGCCGTGGCCGACGTGCTGCCGAGAAGCACAAAGTATGGGGAGATGCCCTCGGCGGTCCCTCGAGATATGATTCGGTAATGTTGTGGAAGATAAGAGATGAGGAGTCCGAGGAGAATCAACCTGTTTAGGAGATGCTGTTAGCAGTCTGCGGAGGCAAGGGTCGTGACGAGACGATGTTGTGGTGACGCACATGGAAATGACGACCTCGAGATATCTCGGCGTGCGAAAGGCATCGCAGCGGTCGGCCTCGTCGAAGAAATCCATGACGGCGGCAGAAGCGCTAGCACGCCTCGATTCGCCGAGTAGAGATGGTAGAGCTGAGTTCCAAGGAGGAGGTTTCGGCGGACGAGCTGCGTTGATATGGTGCAATCTGGATCCGGCCCGCCCGTCACCAGAACGACGATCAAGCTGTAGCAGGGCAGCTAGCTGGCGGTAGTCTGACGGCGATTTGGCGGCGATGGCGATGCGGTGCTGAATATCTGTTGCGCGACGTTGTCATAAAATCGATGATGACGGATGTGAAAGGAGGCGCTGCGTGAACGAGATGTTGGAGAAGCTGGGAATAGACAGGCAAGACCAGTGGAGCGGAAGAGGCTACCGCGGAGGACGGGAGATGGATGACCTTGAGTCGCAGCAGCAGCTGGTACACGAGAGCGACCGCAGCAGACGGGCGGCCCGTTGGTGAGTGGGCGGTACCAATCACGTACAAAGAGGGCAGCACAGCCAGAGCAATGAGCGGGCCTTGGCTTGGCTGGCGCTGCCTACAGAGGCGGAGCTACATTAGTATTATTAGGCCAGCGCGCATGAGATGCTTGGGTCTGCTGTCAGGCACAAATGACGTATTTTCCGTGTATTTTTATTGTAATTTCTTATTAAAGTTGGGCGGATTGGCGCATCCGTGGAGCGACTGCAGGGCACTTGTCACTGTCGCTGTCCACTAAAGCTGCCTCACAGGGGGTTCCGCCGGCGCTGCAACCACCTTCAGGGCTGTTCTTCAGGCTCTCCTTCCACTAAACCCGTCCACTAAACCCGCACACGAACCCCCAAACACGCGGAATTACAGTGCTCTCCAGTGACGGGTAGTACCCCACCGCCTAGACAAGAACAGTGGACTTTATTGGACTCGGACTGGGTTCAAAGGCAAACCCTGCACATCTGCAAACAGCTTGGCCGACCACTCGCTATTTTCTTGGCGACAAACACAACCACCCACGGGTGTACTCCAGAACCATGTACTGCCGTCGATTTTGATCCCGGTCTGGTTGATGGTGCATCCGTCAAACCAAAAACGCACCTTGAGACGGAAGAAACCGACCGCCAGCCGCCGGACATGGACTCCACCACACAAGTACCAGATGCGCCATTGCAGCCATCGCAGATACCAAGTGCATCTGGCTCCTCTGCGACTCTGATTGCACAGTGTGCTGCCAATTCACAGAACACGAAAGAAAATGGCTTCTTTTACTCTTCTGCGCAATGGACAGCCGATGGCACATCTCTCATCGTCGGGTCGTCGGACGGCAAAGCGTCCACCTTTGTCTTACCATCCGACCTCTTAGAAGCCGATCACGTTCAGTCGCTGGAACCCCAAGCCAGTATTCAGCTTCCAGAGCCCTCGCGCTGCATTGCGCCAGCTCCTTATTTCTCCCTGTCCAATCCCCCGACACAAACGTTTCTCGTTGGTTGCCGTGACCATCCGCTTCATCTCTACCATGCGTTTCCTGCTGCTGGGGAGAAGCCTGCGCCGTTGTGCATGTATAAGCTGATGAGACATGAGACGGAAGAATACATTACGCCATCTTCAATTTTATGGCCCTCTCCGGGAACGCATTTCTTCTGCGGCTCCGCAAACCGGATAGACTACTTTGACGCTTCGCGCCCTGGCGCAGACGGGCCTGTCCACACCATCCACACCATCCCGTCGAAAAGGCATCTTCTGAAGGGCGGCGGCGTGGGAATGAAGGGTACAGTCTCTTCCCTCTCCGCCTCGCCGCAGGATGCTCCTGGCGGCGGTCTTGTCGCTGCCGGGACCTGGACGAGGTGGATGGGCCTGTACGACATGTACCGCGTGGACAAGGCCGTTGCCAACTGGAGCATTGCAGATGCAGACATGCAGGAGTTTGGCAAGAACTTCGGCGGTCAGGGTATCATGCAGACGAATTGGAGTCCATGCGGGAGATATCTCGTCATCAACGAACGACACTCGTCAGGCCTGCTCGTGTACGACATTCGCGGCAACGGCAAGCTCCTCAGCGTGTTATCCGGCAGGGATTGCCAGACACAGCAGAGGCTGACGTGTGATGCGTTTGGCAGCGCACACGATGGCCCCGGCTTTGAGCTCTGGGCCGGCACAGAATCGGGCTCGGTCAAGGTCTGGGATGAAGTTGGCCTTCACTACGGCGTCGTCGACCCGAAATGGGATTGGCACGGCCACGAAGCACCAGTCAGTAGTACCACCGTCCACCCCAGCGGCTCTGTTGTTGCGAGTTGCGCGGGTGCCTGGCGGCACCCTTCTGATAGCGACATTAACAGCAGCGAGGGTACTTGCAACGGCAAAGTCCAGACAAGGATACTGGACGGATCCGCCGTTAAGCTGTGGTCCATCACCAACCAACAACCATCTGAACAGCTCGAAGTATGTATTCGATAGCAAGATTTCGCAATCCACACCGTAATTCAAATTACCCAATAAGCACAGAGATGAACAGTTGGGATGAACAAGGGCCACTTGTCTGCTTTTTCAATACCCTTGCTCCCACTGGTTCGTTTTACGTCACTTGACGAGGGATGCAACGAAGTGTGTCGCCCTTGTTGCTCTCGCTACCAGGGGTCTGCGCCCGCACGTGCCAGGATAACAACGCTAAAATGAAGCTGCAGCAAGCAGAATGTTGCATTCTGGCATTCTGCGGCTGGGCGCAATTTCCCCATTGTTTTGCAGCAAAAACGGCCTGCCCCAGACATGCAAAAGGGGGCTTTCACACCAAAAAACGCCACCGCAATCTCACAATCACCGGTTGCAGCCCTGAAAATGGAGTCCGTATGCTCGACGCTCGCCACTTTCACCGCTCAGGATATGATCTCGGTATTGGAAATAATGAGTGTTGCGAATGGATTGAGATAAAGAATATGGATGTTTTTTTCCCCTTCTCGCTCAAAAGTTTGGGGGTCCATTTTTGCAAATGAGCGGGAGCACTAGTGTGCAGCAACCGTCCATCGTGGAGAGATCTCGTCTCCATTCGGCCCCTTCACCGTAACCTGCACGGCACCAAGACTTTATTTGGTTTAACGTCAATTTGCGGCAGACGCAGCCGAAGGGGGCATGCCTGCGAAAGCGAGGTCTCGTATTCCAGCTGCCCTGGACGCAGGAACAGGTTGGGATCGGCTGTCGAGGCACCCAAGGAGCATACCTCGTAGGGGCTGGGCGTAATAAAAGCATGTCTCACTGCCCAACTGCACCGTTGCCGAGTACCGGTTTCCATTGTGTGTGTTCTGGATAGCTTCTCTTGTGGCCTCGCTGCCGCTCGCCATTCTTTTGTTGCCCTTTTACCGACTTTCTTCATTCATTCGAAAGTCGTGTGTTTATACTACACATAGCTACTTCAAGCATGAAGCTCTCAACATTCACCGCCGCGGCGCTGGTCGCGCGAGGCGCCGTCGCCTATCCCGGCCTCAAGGATACCATCGACCAGATCAGCTCGCAAGCTGCCGCCGCGCCGCCCTCGCCGCCCGAACTGCTCGGCGACCTCGAGCACCTGTCCGAGTGCAGCCTCACGCCCACCGGCAGCGCCATCAAGCACATCCTCCTCGGCGACCTGACCCCCCACGACCTCTTTTCCTCCTACACGGCGCCGGGTCCCAAGGGGTCGCCTGCCTGCGCCGCCGACACGTGCTGCATCTGGAAGTACATTGCGGACGAGCTGCGCGACGCCATGGTCGGCACGGCCGGGCGGTGCAACAAGCTCGCGCGCGGCGCCGTGCGGCTCGGGTTCCACGACGCCGGCGGGTGGTCGCGCAAGACGGGCCCCTACGGCGGCGCCGACGGCTCCATCCTCCTCGCCAACGAGTGCGACGAGCGCATCGAGAATGGCGGCCTCGAGCCCATCTGCGCGCAGATGCGCGTGTGGTGGGCGAAATACAAGGACTACGGCATCAGCATGGCCGACCTCATCCAGATGGGCGCCACCGTCGGCGCCGTCGTCTGCCCGCAAGGCCCGCGCGTGCGCTCCTTTGTCGGCCGCAAGGACAATCCCAACCCGGCGCCGCACGGCAACCTCCCCAACCCGCGCGCGTCCGCCGACACCATCCTCGCCATGTTTGCCGACAAGACCATTTCCGCGCAGGAACTGATCGCGCTGCTCGGCTCGCACACGGCCTCGCAGCAGGTGAAATTCAACGCCAACATGACGGGCGCGCCGCAGGACTCGACGCCGGGCGTCTGGGACACGCTCTACTTCCGCCAGACCACGGCGAAGAAATGCCCGCCCAAAGTCGTGCGCTTCCTCTCCGACCTCAACCTCGCCGCGGACCCGCGCACAAACGGCTACTTTAGCCTGTACGGCGCGGAAATTACGGGCCAGCAGCGCTGGAACGACGACTACGCGCGCGCGTACGTGCGGCTGTCGCTGCTGGGCGTGCCCAACATCAATGATTTGACGGAGTGCACAAAGGTGCTGCCAAAGTTTACGGGCATGACGTTTACGAACCCGGACGAGGAGCAGATGGCGCGCTACGCCAAGGGGGAGCTGCCGGAGCACGCGCACGCGGCGCTGGAGGCGGGTGACTTGCTTCCGCAGTAAATCTTTCTTAATTATGGGTGGTATCTTCTTTTTTTTCTTGATACTCTGCAAAGCGAAATCTGCATTCCTTATTTTTATCTTTATTTTCAAGTTTTTGCGTTATATGGCAATTTTATATAGTTAATACAGACCGACCATGACATTGGAGTCTGATACCGCAGCTACATCCTGTAAGTGGAGGACCCTCGCTGTGGAGCTGAATCGGAACCAAGAGATCGGCAGATTGGCAGCTTGTTGCTGGGCAAAGAAGGGGAATTTTGTTACAACTAGCATGTAATTACTTGCCGATTCGTCTGATTCGATATATTATAATTCTTCGATTTTTTTTAAACCAAAATTGAACCTTCTCAGCAGTCTTGTTCTCAAACTCACTTTTGCCCTAGTAGTTGCGTGAAGCCAAGCCATGTACACGGTGGATTCGTCGGGAAGGTGTAACAGTTGACATTGCGGCGAAACGAAAATAGAATCGGCAGTACTAGCACAGAAAGGAAGTACACCGAATAATACAGTATTCGACCCCGCGTCGTCATTCATCTGTCTCGTCGTCCCAACTACAGTCGACTGGAATGCGTCTCACGCCCCACGGCCGTTGCTCGGCACCTGGCCGGTCCAGGTCTCAGCTTGACAGGTGTACGTCATTGTGAACGATACGCGGCAATATACTATAAGTAATTCTGTAAGAGATGAAAGTAATCAGTCAATCACGCAAACCTACGTATAGACAGATGATATTGGCAGACAATAGACATTAAGCACTACGCTAAGCTACCGAAGCTATTACATGAAAGGGGCAGTCATCAACAGGCCAGTCGTAAGTAAAGTAAATGCACAGAATATGCATATGCACTTTTGCAAACCTCCACGTCGCTGTTACCCCGCCGTACCAGTTGCGGAATTCGGATATACAGATGATGAAAAAAAAAAGTAGAGTAGAAGGAAGGGTAAAGAAAAGTGAAAAGAAAGAAAGACGTGGTGTCGTATGGGTGTGTGAAGAAAGTCGAGTAAAAGAGAGAAAGAAGAAGATTAGAAAAGAGAAAACTGTCGGCACACCATACTGTGCCATCCCCAAACTCCAGACCCTGGATATCACTCGCAGATTGTTTTTCACTGGCGCACCAATATTTTCAGCTCCGAGACGGTATTTACACAACGATTGTCGCAACTATCCGTTGCTCATCCTCGAGTCAAGTTGCGGGTGCGGCCACCACCAGTCTGCTGCCAGAATGGGCGCTCGCCACCCCGGCGAGGGATGCTACCATTGTCGACGGGAGCAAAGTTGTCAATGTTATTGGTGGGCGACATTGCGCTGTCATGCGTCAGAGGAGTGCGGTCCGTGTCCATGATGGTTTGGGCGCCACCGATAATGCCGCCCTTAGTCGCAGGAGGAATAGGCCACGATTCGGTGTCGTCGTACTGGCGTCCAGAACCGGGAGGCTTAGGCGCGGGACGGGTGTCAGTCATGTCGTCGGAGCCTTCGTAATCATTGTCGGGGCTGGCGAGCGGACGGCTGTAGATGATTAGCAAACGGACTTATGGTGACAGAAGGGTTAAACAGCCTACCTAATGAATTTGGGCTCTTCCTCAGCTTCGGGGGTGGCCGATCGCCTGTTGCGGCGCCACAGCCAAATACCCAGAGCGAGCAGGATTGCAAGCGCGGCGAGACCACCGATAACACCACCAACAATAGCACCAGTGTGACTGTGGCTGTTTCCTCCGTCGTCCTTTGTCGCCGAGTCGGTGCCAGTGGGCTTACTAGCGCCCTGGTTGCGGCCAGAAGTGCTACTAGGGCCTCCGCTAGAGGATGTGCCGCCGGTGGTCGAAGAAATCGTCGTAGTAGGACGCAATGACACGGAGACACTGGTGTATGTGATGGCCGATTCTCCTGACGCTGTGAGGGCTACGGTGGTGGCCATGTCCGAGGCCGAACCGCAACCATACTGAAAATAGCCACCTTCAAAAGTATTCTTGTAACAAAAATCGCCAGCGCCGCAAGTAAAAATATGAGGGTCGACAACGCCTTTGCCGGGGTTGTTTCCGTCGACGCAGCCGGTGAAGATGCCCGTAGTACAGTCACCCTCGTCAGGACAGCAGCCGACAGCTTTGTGCTGGTCGTCGACGACGCAATGGGAGCCGGCCAAACAGGTCGCGGGCAGATCAGGGTTGCCTCCTATGTAACCACAGACGGTGTTGAAATCGCGACGGCCGAGCCCGGCGGGAAGGGCGGGTGCCATGGTCGGCTGGACAGGCCAGGACTGGATATTCATGGTGCCGGTTGGTCGCATCGTCTGGCGCGGAAGAGCGTGAGCGGCAGCGGGAGCAAGAAGAGCCGTCGATGCGAGTAGCGACGCCGCAATGGCGTTTACAGGCCGGCGCGATGCTGTTGCGTGAGGCGCCATGATGAACAGCTGATGATGTTTGTCTCGAGAATTGGATGTTGGGTCGTCGAGCCGATGTTGGAGTCGGAATTGACAAGACGAGGCGGGGAAAAAATGCGGCGTTTGTTTGCGTGGTCGAGTCGTGCGTGCGTTGTTGTGAAAGCGAACGAGCGATGCAAGTGGCAGCCGACAGCCAGCGTTGCAAGGCCTGGGATCGTACACAGGTATAACTCGCCAATGATGCAAGAATAACGTCTTTTTGGGCAAAAAAGGCAATAGAAACAAGAAGAAAGAGGCGGAATGAGTGATAACCAGCAGTATTCTACAGAGCCATTGAGTGGTTGGGCTGAGGCAAAGGGGAGAGACCAAAGGGAACAAACGAAGGGATGGCCAGACAGCAGGCTGGGGGGAGAGGAAGAGAGGGAGGAGGGAGGAAGAGAGGTGGGTGGTGATGGACCAAACGGGTAGCCAGCTGGAGGAGGCAGGCGGACACAACAATGGCCCGTTGTGCTGGGCTGGAAACAGCTCGAACAAGGCACGGATATGAGACAATGGGAAAGACTTGCGTTAAATTGGCGAGAATCAAGGGCAGAGCGCCGGGCAGAGGATAGTCACAGAGGGATGACAGAGGTGGGAAGAACTGGGGCCATCTGGATCAAGACCAAGACCAGCCTGGCCGCCCTGAGATGAACATTTTAACACTGAGAGGCATAGAGAGGGTCCCGTGGATGATTCGGAAGAGCGAGTTCTGTGCGTGTGTGCGTCTTTGCTTTTGGCTGGGCGAAAAAAGTATGAAGCTGGTTTGGGGATGGTGTTGGGCCTAACTGCCAGGAACGGGTAATGGTGAAAAAGTATAAAATGGAAATATTTTACACGAGCCGTCTACATAATCACTTAAAAGACACAATGAAAAGGTACAGTGAAATGGGATGAAAGCATGTTACAGTTATCAGTACATTGTTTGTTATTGTCAACTTGGACAACCACATTGTGGCTTGGGATGTATCTCGCACTGTGCCTTGGCCCCGCCGCGGCACCATGGTGACAGAGCCGTCTCACAGTGCCCGTTGTTACTTTCTTGCACGTTGCGTCCTGCAGGGGGCGAGACACATAATAAGAAGAAGCAAAAAAAGCCACACACGCAAGATTACAGGAAAATGGAAGAAAAAAGAAAAAATGGCTGGCCGACCGTGCCTGAATTCTGCCATTTTGTCTTGTGTCCTTTTCCGTCCTTTGCCTTTTGCTGATTGTCTGTGCCCGACGCACAGACAAGGCACACGAGGTTACCAACATACGTCATGATGAGCGTGAACGTTATTTTTTTAATAAGTATGTACATTTTGTTAATAAAATGACAGGAATTAAAGTTATGCTGCTCCTCTCCGACATAGAGTTTGTAAGAAGCGGCTTTACAGAGCCAGAAGCGGCTAAGAATTCGGTCCTATGCTGTGTATGCTCAGTAACGTAGTCCATCTTCAGCTTCCGGTTCTGGTCTATCAGACTCGCCATGGCTTATTCGATATTGTAATTCGTTTGATTCAATTCAACACCTGATATGAGCAAGCAATGGTTAAATTAAAGTTTCTCTGCAAATCATTCAGCTCCTTCTACTATAAGTAAGGCTTATAGTTACTGAAGAAGGGCTCAGCAAATACAGCCATAATTGCCAAATTTATCCTATTTAATATAAACCGATTCAAGTTCCTCTACTTTGAGCTCTCCTCATCACTCTCTTCGTAACCATCCATTAACTTCCTCGCCGTCCGGTCGCTTAGATAATGGGTGATAGGCCTCGCCCTAGACATGCGGAACTCCACCTTCTCCCCGTCACTCTCAATGACACGCAGAGGCGCCTCTTGGCCGGACCTTTGATCCCTATACGTCTCTCCGCCATACCAGCCGCACCCGACGCTGTTGTGACCGCAGATGGTCACGCACGGTATACCGTCCTGCCCTGGAACGAGGCCGCGATCATCGGTATAGTAATATCCGTCTTGGGCAAACTCGCCGGTGCGCCGGTGCCAGCGCGTGGTAGCCCTGCTGCGATCGATCTCATGCCAGTAATGTACCGCGTCGTACAACAAGCCCATGCGCAGACCGTCCGGCCGCGGCATGACGGTCCGGAACTCGAGTGATCCGGCTCCGCGGCGACTCATCTGGTGCGCAATCTCGAGGGCCTTGATGGGTGGCTGGCAGACAAGAAGCTGTGCCCACTGGTCCCGATATGGGCATGGGCCCAACTCTGGATCGGTTTTTGCATCGTCGCTTTCAGACGCGTCCTCACTTTCCGACCCGGCATCGGGTATCTGGCTGTGGAAGCCGTGCACGAGCGTTGTATGCGCAAACTCGGCAGGGTTATATCTGGTCGCGGGCCAAAAGGCGGCGGAAAACCTGTCCATCAGGATGTCCGAGTACGTCTCGGCGTACAGTGCCGCGCCACTGGGCCTCGGCCGCCGGAACAACGCAGCCTGGATCTCCACGTGGTCAAAGAGGCTTGCCCACGTCCTGTTGACACGCTGGGCTTTGAGGAGGGACGAATGTGGGAGCTGCGACAGGATGATGACGAGGATGTCCGGACAGGATAGCACCTCTCTCTGCGCCCGCGAGGCAGCTTCCGGGCGGGGAATCACCGCAGTAACAGCGATATCATCTTCTTTTTCTGCTTCTTCTTCTTTCTCATGGAGACTTGCTGCTGCAGAAGCCGCTTCAGGCCTTTCTGGGTTGACTTGCTGCTGCGATGAGCCGCGGCCGTAGATGTAATACTTCCTTACCGGCCCAAGTGACCTTCTCGGGGCGCAGCCGCCTGTCGATACTCTCGCGTTTTGTTTTGTTCGAGCCATGTTGCGTGATGTTACTCTGGATGAGAAAAGCGAGAGGAGTCGCCGACACCACGACAGAAGCGGAGAGGACTGCAAAGTTGGGTTGGTGCTTCTTTTATCGTATTCTGTTGCAACCACTGCCGCCTTTTAAGGCAGCTGCCTCGAATGCTGCCTAGAATGCTGGCTTTTCATTGGTCCAGAAGCGCTACACCCCAACCATTATCAACGTCACTATGAGGCTTCATATGATTCCAACACTAATTATTATTAAAAAGATTATCTAGAAAGCTTTAAGATGAAAATAATAATTTGATTAATTACATTCATAATAATACTCTTACTATGTGTAGGTCGGTATTAAATTAACCCCGCACGCCTACAAGGCTGCTGCTGCCATCATGTCTCATTGGTCCGCTGCAGCGCGATCTGACCATTCATGCTCTCAAACTACGCATTCACAACTCATTAACTGCCATGGTGGCTTGCCTCTTGAAAAAACTCATGCGGAAAACAGCTTGCCTACTAACCTTTGCGAATTGCTTTCCTATGCCTGGCCTGATACTATGCCGGCCCACATCGGGTACCTCGCGCTGGTGTCTGGCGAACGACCAATTCCGGCGCATTGCCACTAGCTCAGTTCCATCGCAACTGAAATCGACTTTTCTTTTCCAGCTTGAAGAAAAAGCCAGTAGCCATTAGTTACCGTGTGATTAAGCTAGAGCCTGGAAAAGCTTTGCAGTTTCCACAGCCAGCTCGGGTTCGGCCACCAAAACTAACAACACAGCTCAGCTATGCTACTGCATCGCCAATGATCGCTACCGTATACTGTAACACCACGATGGCACAATATGTATCGCATTTGAACTTAAAGCCAATACTACGCCCGCTTCTTCCGACTACCACCCCGATGCAACGGCGCAACGTCCGGCCGTCCCCCTCACAACCGCTCTCTGGTGCGGTGAGAGCCGGGTTTCTTTTTTTTACGGCCGCAGGCCTGCGAAAATTGTTTTGAAAAAAGAAAATAAGCACTGATGAGACGCAAAAAGTAGCGCTTCATTAGATCGCTCTCGAACTTGTCGTTATTATTGATGGCGTCCGAGATCTGCCGACGAAAGCTAGATCCGAGAATTGGACTGCGAAAGAACGTGTCTGCGGTCCGAGCACCGGAAGCGCGGCCTCTGCAACGCAGCGATCTAATAATCGCATAAGCGAAGATCTCGGTGCAAGAGCGCAGAAATAAACTGAAATGCGGTTCAGCTTCGTCGTGGACGTTGCATCCACAAGACTCCCGTGTCCCCAATGTCGTCATGTGCAGCGCAGTCATGCAGTGCCAGGGCCAAGATTCCCACGCGAATAGCCACGTTGCGCCACAACCGCTATCAATAATGAAGATGCATCAAAATATAACATCATAATAATCTAACAGTTGCCAAATTGCGTGTGCAACGATAGCCAGCCAAACGGTAATTCGAACCATCCTGGTATCATGTCGTAGACTCTGCCACCAACGGCCGACCCCATTTGTACTCCGTCTCCCACATCAGCCGATGCAATGCAACTACAATAATGATACTCTAGTCATATTTTACCTGTCAATGTTGTCACCCGAAATTCTGATTTTGAGTTATGCACAACACGACCTGCAGTCGCTCATGAACCGGCCGAAGCTCGCATCAACAAGAGGGCAAACAAGAGGGCAATCAACGAGACCAGCAGACTTGACCACTTGCATGTCATAGTTGTAAAAATGTGCGTCCCTGTTGATCCGTCCCCGCATCAATTCCCTGAAATAGACTAAGAACGAGTGACAAATATTTCATATGCAGTATGTATTTCTTAAGACGCCACTAAACAGGAGCTTGCTCCATCAGTAAAGTGGCTATGCTATCCACTGTCACAGAGCGAGACAACGAGACTGCAAGACAAGCGCCGCTCGCTCATTTTGCCCTGCTTCTTTGTAATCTTGGTCTGCTTCTTTTCGTGGCTCTTGCTGTTTTTCTGCGGCTTGCCTTTAGGGTGGCTCTTGCGATTCTGGTAGCGTCTTGGACCACGCTGCTTGGCAGGGCTGGAATCTTCATGGACTTCCCAAGTATGTTTCTTCATTTTGCTGGTAATGATTGTGGAAACTGGTAGGAAATGATGGGAAATTTCAATGAGAATCAATAAAAATCGGTGTCTTGATTTTCGTTTGTGCGTAGGTTGTGGGCAGATGGTGGGTGCGTGGGAGGAAAACGCCGGGCTGGCAGCTTTCAATATTGCCAGCTGCCTAGTCACCTGTTTTTTTTTTTTGACTGATTGCTACGCGTCAAGATCATGTAGAGGCCCGCGTTTCGTGTTTCTTTCGCGGCGAGGGAGCATAAGAGACAGAGACTCGAGTCTCCGCTGCAGTCAGCGCGCTCCATGCGAGGCGACATACCCGGCCGGTCGACCGAATGATATAGCTGTTGGCTCAATGGATGAACCATGCAGAGCAGCCACCAGGTATTGGATCCCTGGAGACGGCCTGGTCCCCGACAATACAGCTGTTGGCTCATTGAATGAACCATGCACAGGGCCACCATGGATTGGATCCATGGAAACGGCCTTGTCTCTGACCTCCCTCGTCAAAAGTCCGTCATCTCTAACAGCGACTCTTTTTCGAGCGACCGCCTTAGTGGCGTAGTTTGTATTACTAGCGATGGACTCGCTGGTGGGAAATACATGTCTCGTAGCATTAACCCCGATTTGGATGTCGAGGATGAATGCCTGCCTGATTTGGAAACGGTTGTACCAAATGTAGATACAGGCAATTGTGAACCATTTGACCTAGATGATGAATTTATCATGGTGGATGAAGAGGAGCCATCTGCGCTTCTTGATGCATCAAGTGACTCCGAAGACGAATCTGGACCTGGTGGTCGGGGGTAACATGGCGCGAGCCGTGACTGGCCTAACATTCCGACAGCTTTCAGCACTTCTCGCCTCTCCGAGGCTGAGTTGTACGCGCACCAGTGGATTGCGGACTGCAATGTAAATACCCAGGGGCCAGCGGGGATGAATCCCTCGCGCGATTTAGGCACGAATTTAAAGAGTTAACTGTAAACATTTCTGCCTGAGCCAAAGTAGACGGTCAAGAATCATTGCGCTTTGACCGGGAAAATCGGGCGATGGCTGCCGGTTTTATAAATCTCTTCCTCTACCGTGACCCTTCGGATTTGCAAGACGCATGCTTGGATAGCATGCCACTGATTGTCCAAAAAGTCCTCGGCAGTCCCGACTTGGAAGCGGCAGATCTATTGGATCTCCCTCGGGCCTCGCCACGCTTTTATCATCGGGCAACTTATGCCGATGTAGTATGTCGCCTTCCTAGTATTGATGTAATTCGGTGCGTGCCTGGCTTGACCATGCGCTCGAAGCTCGTCAAGGGTATGCGACGTGACAGCAGAGACAGGCTTGAGGAAACCAAACGGTACATTGGCTCTAAGAATGGCAAGAACAGTGCCAGGGCGCACAACACGAGGCCGTCGCAAACTCGGACCGGGCACCACCCACCACTAGCGGGCAGCACTACAGCTTCATTCAAAGGGCTGACGTGGTTACAAAGTTTCGTATTCTTTCCGTTTGGCAGAATATGGATATTGTTTCTGGTTGGGAGGACCGCGATCGCATGAATTGGGGACCAGTCTTGATGGAGTGCCTCTTGATGGAGGGCCTCTTGATGGCGGTATTCACATGCCGCCTTGCCTCCTGTTTTAAAAAAGCTGGGAATTCGCGCATTTGTCTCACTCATATGCTGGACACGAATTTTTTCGGTGATCTGTGCCACTGGTGATCACCCGCTAGCCAAGTCAGCAAAAGAAAACAAGACCCATACCTATATCACATTAACGAGTTTCGAGCATCCGCTTCCTTCGTTCCGTCACTGAGAGTGGCGGGTGCTTCCGCGGTGGCACCCGAGACATTCGACTTTGGCGCATTCGTGCTGAAACAGTGCCCAACATGGGGCGGCCGGCGATACGGGAGGGGAGGCGCATCACTGGAAAAGACCACTTGGCAGTGGCCATGCTTCTGCCTGCATACAAATACCAACAGCGTGGGGGCTGCGAGGTTGTCACCTCGCTTTTCTATAACACGGGACTGAGCCACCCGTGATTGAATAGCATGGACAATTGAAGGTCGAGACTACTGTTCAGCAGATCATATACAATCCTTCACCTTCTTCACCGACTGAATTGTACCGTTGTTGTGCAGCAGGACACTCTCTGAGTCTATCGACATCAGCGCAGCAGTTTTGATCTTACCTCCGTCGACTGAGTGATGGTCTCGACGTAACATCAGCCGCCTGGATCTCTTCTTTGTCTTTCTAGGCCTCCGAACATTACAAAGAAAGTTTTAGCTCTAGAATTTGTCTCGAACACCCTACCCTAATGGACCAAAACTGCATCAATGCGGCCGTGGTGGCTTGCTCCCACAGACCCACGATTGACTGCATCTCGCCCATCAGTATGTTGAGCTGCCAACATCCAATTGCTCTTAGTTGCATCTGCAGATACCTAAGCACTTTTATTTATTATGGAGAAGTATTTAACTCGTGGTGCAGCGTATTCAGGTTCAAGATGTCACTTCTGCCGTGCGGCGGACACAAGTAAGTGCCTTTCGCTGAGGATTGCCAATGCCCAGTCTTCGGAAATAGCACCTTTGGCCAGATGAATCGCCGTAAATGCGGGCGAAACTGACATGGTCTCAGGCTATGCGCACCGCGCAACCTCTTCCTCATTGAGCCCCCAGTCTTTTGAAGCGCTTCAAAATCTGGGCTGGCGGCGGGTTGGGAGGCTCTTGCATTGCCCCGACACCAGACAATCCTGTTGCGCACCATATCTCGTTCGGCTCGATGTGAGGGATTTTAAACCTTCAAGAGATCAGCGGCAGACAATCAACCGATTCACCAGATACATACTGGGCGATGCCTATATCAAGGAAGCAAACCGCCAATACCCGAAATCGCGAGAAGAAGCCCAGGCGCACAATAACACCTTCTCATTGCTTGCGCGCATCCACGAACCACGGTACATGAACGTCAAACTGCCACCAGAGCCTGCGCACAGGTTCGAGGTAACCCTTGAAGACGATTGCTTTACCGTTGAAAAGCACCAAGTCTACAGCAATTACAAAGAGACTATTCACAATGCGCCGCCTGAAGAGAGGAGTGCGGCATTTTTTCGCCAAAAGTTTTGCGAGTCGCCTCTACAAAAGGATTTCCAGAACACAAGTGACGGGGAGAAGCTCAAGCTCGGCTCTTATCACCAATGCTACCGTTTGGATGGTAAGCTGGTGGCCGTCGGCGTACTCGATATTCTACCAGACTGTATTAATTCCGTGTGCTTTTTCCACCTTGACGAAGTGCGAAAGCATTGTTTGGGTAAACTCAGTGTTCTCTACGAAATTGCTTTGGCGCTGGAAGGAGGCTGGCGCTGGTGGACGTCAGGGGATTACGTTCACGATTGCTCCAAAGTGCAATACAAGCTGGACTACGAGCCACAATATGTCCTGGAGCCTGAGAGCTCACAGTGGCTGTACTTGGATAAAGAAATTTTAAAGAGTCTCAAGAATGGCTCTTTTTCGAGGCTTTAGAAAAAGAAATTGGAATTTGTCTTAATTTAGATGATGCAAATCCTTAAGATCTAATAGAGAGTACGCTGGGTTTCATTATAGTGCTGGGACGTTAGACCGACTGCGTCAACCTGACGTCGTCCTCATCCGGCCGTGATTGCAACTCATACAACTCTTTACCTGCTTTTTTCTCCTCCTTGCGCCGCCTCTTCTCTTCCTTGGCCTGCTTCTTCCTCGCCTTTTTTTCTCTGCGCGTCTCGCGGGGGAACTCGCCGTCCGCGCCGCGCAGCACCAGACCTGGATGCATCAGGTTCATCAGCGCGAGCGCGATTACCATGGGCATTGCATCTAGCACCAGCGGATACGTCTCGTCCGTAATGAGCTTGTTGCTGGCGTTTATACCCGGTCCAAACTCTAACAAGCGAAAGATGATGCGAACCTGGACAAAAAAAAAATTGATCAGTTAAAAAAGCAAGCAAAGAAAAGGGAGAGTCGCCGCCATCACTGCTCCTAGGATAAAGTTCAAAAACTCACCATGATTAGGACAAGGACTGCCAACATGGTCCATATCAGAAAGCGCAGCCGGCCCATGCTGGCGCCGCGTGACTCCTGCTGCATCCGTCGGTAGAACCAGGCCGTCATGGTGCCAAAGATGACCACGAAGCCGAGCTGCAGGCCGATGCCCGCCGTATAAAGCTTCATCCCGATATGCCTCAGATTCGCGTTGTCGTTGTTGGACAGCAGCACGCCACCACCAAGCTGCACCAGGAAGCAGATGACGTCGAGCCATACGAAGAGGACCGTCAGCTTGATGGCGCGCACGCCCCAAATCTTCTTCTCGGGCAGCCCAAAGTAGACCATGCGCGCGACCGTCATGTAGGCAAATGCATTGACCCCTATGTATATTTGTTAGCAGGCAAAAGGCGACGGTGATTGTGGCGGCTTACACAGTGGTGCCAGCAGAAAGAGGAGCTGTCCCCAGAGAGCATACTGCATCTCTTGCTGGTGATGGGCTCCGACAGCGCGCAAGCTAAACGCTGCCGTCTCCCAAGCTGCGCCCATAATAACAACCCAACAGAACCTCTGCATACATATTAGAGTGCATCATTGTGAAATTCGTTTGTACTATCACTGCACCTTTTTATAGACAAGCGCTTGCACAATGTGTGTGACGAAACTGGCTCCAAAGAGTGCCGCAAAGGCCAGGTTTGCTTCAAAGCTCGGGTTGTCATTGTAATTGGAGTTGCACGCATCAAACGGCACATGGCCGTATTTGCCTGGCACGGCAGTTGTGCAGCTCGGGGAAGCAACGCTGCTCGTTGTCGGCGTCGGTCTGTCTGTTGTCAAAGTAGCCATGTTTATCAAAGGCTTATAATTAAAGAATCCAATTGCTCTTCATTTTTTATAATACCAGCCTCGCCAGCATATATATACATCCCATGGCGTCTTATTCCTCACTAATAAACGAGGTGCTATATTTACTCCTGCCCCGCCACGGACTGGCTTACACAATGCGTCTCAGTAGCGCTGCAAAGCAAGGGTGCTCTCGCACACACCAATCCGATAAAGACGAGGTTGCACGTCAGAACTCAAGCAGTGGCTGAACGCTAACCCGTTGTGCCTGTATCGCCCAGCCCTATTGAGCAAGCGTCCGCGAGGCTGTGGTGGGGGCTTGGTCCATGGTACACGTCACCCGTCAGCTCGTCGGATTAAGGGCGGGCGCAGTTACGTAGTTCAGAAAAATAACCAGCTGTTGCCCAGCTAAGTAATTCTTTAATATAACGGAAATAGGTTCAAAATTTCCATTGTTAATATAAGCAACGTTTTCTCCATTGCATGCCAGTATTCTGATTCCTTTCTCCCATTTGACCTGTCTGTACCCACGCGCCACCCATTGCCCAATCTCTCTGGAATTCCAAAATAATAGTAAGGAAAATTAAATAGGAAATAAAAGTATATACTAAAAAGAAGCAGTGTAGATAAGAAAAAAAGCCGTGTTGAGCGGATGCGACTGTAAGTAAGCTAATGTCGCTCCGCGAGACCGGCGGATTTCCAGTGTCATTGATGGCGGAGACTTCGCGCAGGGCGGCTGCAGGAGAGTCGGTTCCATTGCTGGAAGAAGTCGCGACCAGGGCTTTGCCAGGGGCTTGGGCCAGAGAATTGTCATTAGTGGCGGAGTCTTCGCGCAGAGTCTCTGCGGCAGAGTCGGCAACTTCGCTGGGTGAAGTGGCGATCAAAGCGTCGCTGTTGATTTTGGATGAGGAAGTGCCAGTCATGGCGGACTCTTCGCCTGGAGCCTTTGCAGCAGAGTCGGCGTCCGTTTCCGCATGCTCGGTACTGGCTTGGTCCACTGGACAGCCCTTGGCACTGAAAGAGAACAAGACGTTAATTATTAGAGTGGAAAAAGAACCAATAGGTAGAGTGTACATACCTCGTCGTTGGAAGCATGTGCCCAGGCACACAGGCAACTGTGAAGGGGCCATGAGCATCACCAGCACAAGCGTATACTTCGATTCAGCGGCGGCACCCTTAACCAGTTTTTATGTTTTAAGCTATACCTAAGTGCCTGATTGATAAAAACGCGTAAATGTGCTACTATCAGCGAACTGGAATAATACTATAGTAGTATAATTGTTGAAACGAAACGGTACTGTACAGCCGTTTGCATCTTGCCACGCACAGTCATTGCCTTCAGCTATGCGAAGCGCAGCAGATGAATTCCGATCCAGCATCACTTTGGATGAGCTTTGCTGCCGAGCACAAATATGACCAGTGCTGAGGATGCTGCCGGCGACGGCCATCTACCAGCCAAGCTCCAGCCTGGAGGCAAACTCTGTACGCACATTCAGCCGATCGCATGATAAAAACAACCAGGCAAAGCCACGTCTAACTCCTTGACAGCGCGCAGTCCGCCAAAGAGAGCTCGCAAGGTTTCCAGCGGTAGTACCAGCAGTGACGAAAACTCCATCAAGACAGGTCGTGTAACTGAATCCAGCCAACTCACAGGCTTTAAAAAGGCCTCGTTCACGTAACCGGGTCAGGAGCACGCCCTCGTGATATGTAGCTACTAGAATAGCAACATTGCGGAGAGTAATCTGTTGTATAATAAGTAATTGATATTATAGTATGTTACTGCGTAATATATTCGTACCTGCTCACGTTTGAAAATAGCCGGATTTTGTGTATTCAATCTCATTCTTCGACAAATATGATGGGCTGACGGCGCTGGGACTGCTTGCGCACAGCAATGCCAGTCATCGGTAGAGAGCATTACAATGAACATTTGCTGTTCAAACCGCGAGATGTTTCTAGCAACTTCGTGATAGAATGCAATCAACCTTTGTAATGTCCCGTTGGAGGCATAGGTGGGGAATCTGTCGATGTCGACGGGGATAGGAATATGCTCGGGCACATCTTGGTATTCCTTTTCGAGAGTACTAAAAAGTTCGTCTACGTCTACTCCTTCGGGGGCTTCAGAGTCTGGATAGTATTAGTTACACGCTTTTCCTTCTGGTCGAGCCTTTATCATACCGCCGCCGCCTGTGCTTCACTCCTGTCTTGACGACGCTGTTAATGCGCCTTGGAACTAGCGCGCACTTCCGAACAAGCAAATAATTCTTGCTTACATGAGTTCATGCCCAACTTTTCTTCTCTTTGGACCTGCAGGCGACTTCACAAAATGATCTCAGTGATTATTTGCCTACCCTACATCACATACAATTTTTTCGATACTTTTTTATTGGCGTCGGGTAGTGTCTTATCGGCCAGAAACTGGCTAGCAGTTGATTTACGCAAATATTATATCTGTATATACATCAACGTTGTGGGAGCGAACCTCAATTTGCCACTGAAGTTGACGCAAGGCGGTTGAACAATTTTGCTCACCCTTGTTTTAGATTTGCCCGACTTACACGGTGGCCAGACGATTGAACAAGAATACCGCGTGTTGAGTGTGTATGCTAACGCTAACGCTGTCTAATAATATGTAGGTGCTAGAAATAAAGAAACATATTTCTATTTAAAATCAACCCCTTACAGGCTTCTCCTCTTCTTATCAAGGCAGCGCTTCTTACGCTGGGCACTGGGCAGCAGCTCATAGACACTCTCAAACGACTTATGGTCCGAGGGCCACTCATTGTCGGCTTGGTTGGGCACTGGCTTGGGCTGTCCAACCATGACGGCCTCCGACGACTTAACGTTGACAGCACCGCTGTAGTACATGAAGTCGAGACGGTCCTGGGGCTCCCCTGGGGCGGGGTGCACGGGGGACCAGGTGTAACCGGGATTCTTGGCGGGGTCAGGGTATAGCTCGCGGAAGGTGTCGTTGAGGCCGGCCGTGAGGGGAATGTCGGAGGTGGGCCAGGGCACGTAGCCAATGTTGCAGTGAGCGCCCTTGTTAGCCTCGGTCCAGTCGAGCTGCGAGGGGGCATTGAAGTCGCCGACCAGGAATACGGGGACCTTGTCCGAGTTGGGGATCTTCTCTTTGATCTGGTCAACAATGTCCTTGATCTGGGGCGTGCGGCCAGAGTCGGTCTCGCGCTGGATGACTTGCTGCATCGTCATGTGGTCGAAGCAGAAGTCGTATGGGCCGTAGGGCGTGTAGCCGAGATGTGCACTCCAGATGACGATGGTGCTGTCCGGGCCGTCCAGCTGGATTTGCGCCGCCGATGAGAAGCCGGTGCCAGGCAGAACCTCGCCAAAGGGGTAGCGGGAGAGCACCGAGGTGTCTCCGCTGTCGGTGTGAAAGTAGCCGAGGGCCTTGGCCAGGCGCGGGCCGGCGACACCGGACGTCTCCTGGAAGCCGATGACGTCGGCGTTGGCGCTGGCAAGGTACTTGACCTGCTTAGCATGGCCGTTGTTAACCTGACTGCCGCCGACCCACAGGTTCATAGTGACAATCTTGAAGTCGGTGACGAGGGGCAGGCCCTTTTTGATGACGGTGATGGTGACGCTGAGCTTGGCCTTGGTGCCGTTCTCGGCGGTGGCCTCGACGACGACGTTGGTAACACCTTCATCGCCCTGTGCCGGCGAGCCAGCGAGAGTACCGTTGGCGCTGACGCTTACCCAGCCGGACTTGGACGAGTCCGAGACCTTGATGAAGCTGGGGATCTGCTTTCGGGGGTTCATGAGGCCGCTGAGACCGGCAGAAAAGGCATCGCCGACACGCGCGTTCTGGGTGGTGAAGTTGGAGACGAAGAAGTTGACGGGACCGGTGTCACCCTGGTAGTCGATGCGGACGGGGTCGGTCATGGGTGTGTACCTGTTGCGGGCGAGCATGTAGGCGTAGTACACGCCCGGCTCCATGGAACCGGCCTGGACGCGGACGGTGCCGCTCGTGTTTGGGGCGTACACCCACGAGATGTAAGAAAACTTGGTGGCCTCGTCAGTGGACTTAGCGCCATCCGGATAGATGACGATCCAGTTGGTGTTGTCGGGGGCGGTGGTGGTGTAGTCAAAAGTGAAGTCAGGGCCTGACTTGTTCAGCGACAGCGTCGCCGCGGAGGTGCCGGTGACGGAGACGGGGCCGGCCAGGACGTCGTAGACGTTCTTGGCTAGGAGCCACGCCGAGTAATTGCCGGGGAGGAGCGAGTCGGACGGGCTGTTGACGTAGCCGCTCGAGCCGGCCGCGGTAACCCAGGTCGCATAATTGTACTTGGTGTTTTCATCCTTGGGGCTGTTACCGGGTGCGTAGACGGCGATCCAGTTGGTCGAGTCGGGCTGGTTGGTCTGGTAAGAGAAGCGGTTATTGCCACCGACGTTGACAGACGAGAGGACCGAGTTGCCGGTGTAGGCGACGGAGACTGGACCGGCGAGGACGCGGTATCCGTTGTCGGCGAGCAAGTAGGCGTTGTAGGTGGTGCCGACGGTGAGCTTGCTGGTGTCGACGCGGGCGGCGCCGGACGAGGAGCCGGCCGTCGCGTAGGCGGTATACCAGTACTGCGTGCTTGGTTGGGTTGGTACGTTGTCGCCGGCGTAGAGCGCAATCCAGTTGGTCGACTTGGGCTCCGACGTCTGGTAGTCAAAAGTCAGGAGCTGGGCGCCGTTGCCGACCTTGAGTGACAACGAGTCGGCCACGGCCTGCCAGGCCAGCACGGCTGGCACCAGGGCCGGGAGGAGGCTGCGGAGCTGCATGCTGATCTCGGGTTTAATCTAAAGCGAGACGATCTCCCGATATTGCAGCTGCGTATATCCGTATAAGAGACAGTGATATAAGGAAAATTGTAAAGGAGAGTGATGAACCTAGCCGAGTCAACCTCCGAGAGGGCCGTTTGCCGAGACACGGGGAAGTTGACGCCATTATATTCCACACGGGTTCGGCCAAGCCCTATGAAATGGCTCTTCGACGTCGTCCGGCGAGCTGGTCTTGCTTGGGGCACTTGCTCCATATCTGGAAGGTCAGTGCCGGGGTTCGGTGGGACCCGGTGCAACCTCGTAGGTGAAATGACGGCGGGTGCCTTCACTTATTAGCTCCAGGGCTGACCATGGTGGACTGCTTTGTATTGTGAGTGAGCTGGACTTTGCGGGTTTCCAAATGCTACGTAACGTCCTGTCACTGATCGTGAGACCGAGCTAGTGACAAGCGCTATTGTATATCATGGTGCTAAGAAAAGGAGACGAGAAGCTGTGTTGTGCTGAGAGAGCGTCATGCTGCCACAAAATTTGCGTTGTCAACCGATGATAGCAAAAAGAAACCACGAGTAGCTTTTTTTCTCGTTTCCCATTCTCTTTCGCCAAGTTTCGGATCCGCGTGGCGGCTTAGTTGCCCCTGGTTCGTTGTCTTGGCTGTTGGCCATTGTTTGAAACCTTTTTTACTTTAAATCCCGCCAGCCCTATTGGCGAGATTCTGTGGCCGCAACGCCGCCGTTGTCCAGAAGATCTATTGCTTATTCGCGCAACTCTAGTGGAACAAATCAACATCTCAAAGAGCACCCAGTGGACGGCAAGGTAGTTTCATAGAACGGGGGAAAAAGCAGAAAAAAAGGCGTGTGGTAGGCTGCAACGAGGAGGCTCTATCTGGAGCCGTTACAAATTGGAATAGAGGATGGTGGAGATTTGTGTCATTATGTGCTCGTCTCTGGTCCACTCTACCCGCGCAGAATAACTATTCTATGCCACTTGTTGTCCACGGCCTCACCACGTGTTATTGTGCGTTGGGCGTCGACAATTCTACGCGTGCGCGCACTGCTAATATTGTAAAAGGATTGCAGCGCACGGCAAACCCGCATCGGCTGCTCCGAAAGTTTGAGTCTTCCCGCTTCTCGAATATTGGCCCGCAAGTTGTTTACACGTTCAACTTGCCGTCTTTTCTCGGGGCGGAGTGGCAGAGGCGGTGGCTGCGAGATTTGACGGACGTTACGGTAGCCCATGGCTCGAGAAACCCTGGGAACCCGCTCTCTGGCAATGGCACGCGAAGTCAGTCAAAAGAAGGAAACTCTGGTTCGGGCCGGAGACCCATCGCTACCCCACGTTGCAGCGCAGGCAAGGACCTCGGGAGTGGCTGTCGACCAGGTCCCGAAGAGCAGGGCACGCGACTTGGTTGGTGCTGCTGCATCGACATTACGGCATAGCAAGGTCCCCTGCTGAAGATCGCGTTGCAAGGCACAGCCGCCACTTCCCGTTGCGGTCTTAGGCTAGTGAGCGTCCCAGCCCGGCGGCGCGAGCTGTTAATAATCATGGTTCGGATCAATGGTCTCCAGCCAGTTAGGCTCCCGGCTTCATTCTGTGCCGAGCTTTGACGTTTATTTTTTTACTGGTTCAAATTCTTGTTCTGGCTGTTTTTATCAAATGTGAGACGACGTGGTCGCTATTTTCGCCTAATCGCGGTGTGACGTGACCCGTGTGGGCGATCACCATTGAAACTGCGATGCTGATTTGCCGACCCCTGACGCGTTTTCCCACCTCAACTAACATGATCATAAGTGCTCGACATGACGCGCGAGGAGAGCGTCGACACGGCGCAATGCGATTATCCACTGCCAGACATTACTCATGATGAGGACTTTCGGTCCGTCATCAAGAAACTCTCCATGTGTGCTATTTCCCATCCCCCCCGTTTCGTGCCCCCTTTTGCCGGTGAACTGGCGCGGGCCCTGCCGCGCTCCATCAAGCTGTGCCGATCACTAACGCATCGATCGCGTCTTTGTCCCGTTCTGCAGATATTTCCGCGCCGTGATTGAGCTGCCCAGCACCTTTGAGCAGCTTCGGACGACACCCGCGGGCGCCTGCCTGCGCGACCTGGCCAACCACCTCGGCGCAACGTGCCATAACCCGCTCATCGTAAATGCCCTCCTGTAAGCCTTTCTGTCGTACATACTGCAGACGACCTCGTTTCCACCGTTTCTGCTGCCGAGGTATCTTGCTCACGCGTTGTGCGTAAAACAGTGCATTAAAGTGGCACTACGATGCCGATAGACACGACCAGACGCTGAGCGAAAGCCGCTCTGCCGGATGCGAGATTGTGGCATGGCGTTTTCTGGCCCGGCTGCCCGACGCCGATGCCGTGCGCTTCTGTTTGTATGAGATTCCGGACCCCAGCGGCCACCGCCGGCACCCGCATGGCCGCAGCGTCGACGAAGAGGAGCAGGTCCCGGCAGAAGCGTCGCCGCTCCTGCATCGCACAAAGACAAACCCAGATGGTGACTATGGAATCCATTTCCGCTACGCCCAAACAGGCAGCTCATCGCGTCGCTCATTGCTGCTGGACCCCGTCTCCCATGCTGCAGATGACTGCGACGACGATGAGACCGTGGTGGATGGTGATTCTGACCCAGCCGTCGTGTTCCGAACTTTGAATGCTCTTGAGATTGCCGTGGTTGCAAACGCCAAGCGATTTCTCGGACGAAAAGTCGTGCAGCGCATCGTAACGGGCATCTGGCATGGCGAGATCATCTTTTGGGACTCCCTGTCCGTACATGCGACCAAGACGCCACGCCGTTATCAGCCAGAGACGACAGATATATATTCGCGGTTACGAGTACCGAAATATCTGAAAAGTTTCGAAGCCTTCTTTTTCCTAATTTTTCTGTATCTGTATTATACGGTGCTGATACAAAGAGTGCTGGATAGAATCACAGCGACTGAAGTGGTGTTATGGATATGGCTTGCTGCATTTTGCTACGATGAATTCAGCGAGTGGTTGGATGCCGGGTCCGTATTCTATGTGACGGATATTTGGAATGTATGCGATCTAATTATGATGCTTCTCGGATGCGTTTTCGCTGTCTTAAGTAAGTCTACCACGCTGCCGAGTCTTACCTGGGACGACACTGACCAATCCAGGAATCACCGGAGTCATACAACAGAACAATAGCATAAACGGCCTTGCTTTTGACGTACTTGCTCTTGAGGCTCTCTTCCTGGTACCGCGGATGTGTTCGCTCCTGTCGCTGAATCCGTCCTGGGGCATTCTGATTCCGTGTCTGAAAGAAATGACCATGGACTTTATCAAGTTCATGGTCATCATTGTCATCATCTATTGCGGGTTTCTCACCACATTTTCGATTCTTGGTCGTGAGCACTTCACTTTTCTCCAGATGGCCGGCGTCCTCGGCAAAATCTTTTTCGGCTCCAGCTACGTCGGCTTTGAGGTGATGAGCGGGATTGACCCCGTGTTTGGCCCGCCGCTCATGATTGTCTTCATCACCATGTCCACGTTTCTCCTCATGGGCTCGCTGGCCGGTCTGCTCGCCAACAGCTTCGCGCGCGTCATGAGCGAGGCGCACGTCGAATATGTCTACGTCTACAGCGTGTACGTGCTGGAAGCCTCGACAAGCAACCGGCTCACGCACTTTTATCCACCGTTCAACCTGCTCGCGCTGCTGGTGTTTCGGCCCTGGCGGCTCGTGCTGCGCGGCGACGACGCCTTTCGCAGCGGTCGCATCTGGCTGCTCAAGTTTACGCACGCGCCCATCGTCGCCGTCATCCGCCTCTACGAGATGTTGACTAGGAGAAGCACCGTGGACGGCCTGCCGCAGCTGTCGGGCTCCATCCTGACGCCTGGGGATGGGTTCCGCCGGACAGAGTCGAGGCTCGACGCGGGTCCGGTGGAAAGAGGGCGGCGGCGTTGGCGACGGCCACGGCCGTCGCTGCACTCACCAGAAAGGACAGCAGTAGAGCAGGAGTATGAGGACGTGGGCCGTGTCGCGCTTGAGGCGCAAATTGGAGAGCTGAACCTGAAGCTAGACAAGTTGACGGATATCGTGCTGCAAATGCAGAGGGATGGGGAATCACAGTACAAGAAGCAAAAAGATGCATAGAGAGTTGTAATTTACTCCAATTAATTCCAAATTAATCTTAACTGACGTTCATCATGCCTCAATACTGTCCTCCATAAGTTTCTAGTTTGCAATTCTCTCACTAATGTCCCTCTGCAAATCTCAACTTCCTGCAGATGTCATCGGATTTAAATACCATTGCGCAGCTCCGTCTTGATCCGACGCGCGTTACTTTTGACGAATTCCTGTAAGTGCTCATACGCCGATTCATCTTCCTCGCGCAAGTTCAGCGGCGGCAGGTTGCCGTCGTTGTAAGCACGAATTTCCCCAAAGTCTCCGACGCGAAGCCTCGCAGAAGCGTAGGCAAATCGTTCAAGCTTGATACCATCTTTCAGAGACCTCTGTATTGAATTGACTCTTGACTGATAGTCGATGGAAGGGCTATACGAGGATCGCGGATGTATGTACATGCACAGTGACGAAAAACTGGTGTCATCGTACTCGATAACGAAACTTGTAAGTGCTGAAAGATTACAAGCTTGCAGTGTGTTGAAGAGTTTGGCCCATGAGAAAGCAGAAGCCGGCTGCGGATTAGGCGACCTGATAACCATACAGTTTTGAAGGACGACATGTGATAGCACACGCGACTGCCTCACCAAAAACAAGGTTAAATCCCCGGACACCACGCAATTTGCCAGGGAAAAAGAACGGAGTGAAGGAAATGCGACGGGTGGGTACCTGACCCATGGCAGAGGATGTGGAGGCGTTCCAAACGGTATGTGCATAGCAGCACGCAGACTTAGATGTTCCAGGTTTTTCATGTGAGAAAAAAGCTCTGCATGCATGTCGCGGACGAAAAAACCAAGATAGGCTTCCAGGCAATTTGTTTTGTCCGGTAAACTGTAGAAAATATCCATAAAGCGAATGGAGATGGACTTAAGGCGCGCGACATGAAATTGTGGAAGCGACGGGAAGAAAAAGCATCGACATGGCATGGAATCATACCAGCCAATACCAACTCAGATATTGAGATGTTATTTGAAATCGCCGCGTAAACTTCATTCAACAGAATAAGCCAGTTGTATTGCCTCCAGTTGACCAACACATCTGACCAGCGCCAATGGGAGCTGAGTAACCGACCCGCTTCCCACGTAATGAAGTTTTGGGGCATGTTGAAAATGACCTCCAGTGATTGTAAATTCGGCATGTGGTGACCTTTTAGCAGCGAATGGGCATCTGGTCGCAATATCGGCCCTCGCAGGCGTGAACTGGCGCCATCAATGGTATCGTGCAGCGTCGCTCTGAGCTCTCGGCCGCTGGTGACCTCGACGCTCGCCCCGGTGGCGCGGTACTGGAACTCGATGCGCTTCGTGTAATGGCCGTACTTTGCGGCTGCGACCATGGCGGAAGCGCAGCTGCGCGGCTCGTTGCTGAAGCTGATGGTGGTGACGATGATGTGCACAAGCTGCTCGTGGCATAGCTTGGAGACGGCGCTGAGGCGAACGAGGTCGATGCGATCGAGCTGATCGATGATTTGCTTGCAGATCTCCCGGGGGAGATGGAAAACAAACGTTCCCATGGCAGAAATCGCCTCAAGCGACGAGGTTGGGAAGGGAGAGGCTGTGAGGGGAAGAAGTTGCGAGTGGAAGACGTTGAGAGCAGACGCTGTGAGAGAAAGATGCTCGGGAAGAATGATGGCTTGGAGTATGCGGGTCAATACAGGACAGTTTTAATGGGTGAGCTCGCGTGCAAGATGCAGATGCATTTGGCACAGGCGTTTGCACATGTTCTCGTTTGTAGGGCGTGAGTTCACTGCCTTCATTCTGGCAGCTGGCAGCTGGCAGCTCACACTGGGCGGCAGCAGCAAACAGAGTGGAGAGCTGAACAGGACGCTGGATGAGTTGACAGATATTGAGATGCAAGTGCAGAAGCTGGAAGAGTCACGTATCGAAAAGATGAAAGATGCATAGCAAAACATTAAGTCATAATTAATTGCAAAGCTAGTGGTAAGCTATGTGATAAGACAAGTTGGCAAAATCGTCTGTAGCAAAGGCCTTCGAGGCTCGCCGGCTCTCCAGCTTGTAGTAGCAATCGCTCAGCAGCAAGTTGATCATTAAAAACCATATCAAATTTGGTCACCGTAATGGAGCCCTTGATGAATGCGACAAGCATTCCTCCTCACGAATTTTTGTCAGGCGCTTGTATGCAACCGCATCGCTACCCGCCGCGGCTTGCACCCTGTTTACACACCTGTGGATGACAAAAGCTCCGTCGGTTTCTGGATACAGACATGCGTGCGAAAATATCTTCCAGTCGGGATCACTGCTGGTAGCCTCGCGTAGTTTTTCGGCCAGTCGTTCCGCCAGCTCCTCATCCCCTGGGCTGAAGGAACCTAACTCATATGTCTCGGCCTCGCTGTAAAGCTCCAAGAGCATATCTTCTGTGTACTCGACCGTAAAATTAACGAGAGCTGGTGGTTTGCAAGCGCGAATTTCGGTAAAGAAATGGGCCCAGGTGAGGTGTAGTGGCGGCTGGCCAGACGCCAAGTGATCGGGGACGTCTGCCGCGCAGTTCGCGAGGACAATGCTTGATAACGTATTTTGATGCGTCGTGATAAATTCGAGAAGCCTTGGGCTTATGAAACAGCCCTCCAGCTTCAAATGGGCGATGGCAGGCAGCACACTGGGCAGCAACGGCAGTACAATTCCGTTAGCCTCGGTGCTTCCCAGTGGCATCCACAATGATGCATGTAAGCTCAAAGATTGCAGTTTCTTCATGTGGAAGAAGAAAACTTTTGACATTTTGGCAACAAATGTCCGATAGCCTTTCAGCACGAAGCACTCTTCATGTCCTCCGTATTGCCTCAGGTTGGGAAGACGAAGAACAGCAGATGTTATCCGAGTAAGAAATTTGCGAAAGCCAGGCGTATAGAACGCAGACACGCTGATTGGAAGCAAATTGGGTAATTCAAGTTTCGATATGGTCTTATTTTTGGAAACGGCGCGGTATGTTTCGTTCAATACGGCACGCCACTGAAGTCGCTCCTCGGCGTCTGCCGTCTCGACTGGATGCTCCGTGTTGTCGAAAAGAGCCAAAAACTCATGCACCCCTCGGGCTTGACGATCACGAGGAAGTTCGAATCCCCACTGCTGATCAAAATCAAAGTCGAATTGAAAAGTCTCGAGGTTCGGTAGCGCGGAACCTTGCAAGAGAGACCGACTGCTCCGGGCCAGCACAGGGGACGTAAGGCGTGACGGCTTGGAGTCGCTGTGTTGCTCCTGCTTGGCGCGGTGGACGAATTCAAGGCGCCGCGTGTACTGCCCAAACTTTTTGGCCATGTATAATGCATCATCTGCGTCGTCTTTCGAGTTGCGGAAGCGGAGGGTCTTGAAGAGCCTGGGCGCAAGCTGCTTGCGAGATGCCTGGGAGGTGGCGCTCAATTGACAAAGGTCGTGCTTGCACAGATGGTCGAGAATAAGAGTGTAAAGCTCTTGGGGGAGCTGAAAGATAAAAAAGGACATTTTGGTCGGGTTGGATGGTGAAGATGATGAGTTGAGTAGGTACACCAGAGCATCAATATGATCATGATAGGTTGCTCTCGCAGCCATTGTGCGCGGCGGCGGTGGTGGTGTTGGGTGTGCAAGTTGGAACAGCCGAATTTATTCGTCAAGGCTCGTCCGAGTGCGTAAAATATTTGGAAATGGATGATTCACGCACGATGCACCCGTTTGCACATTCTCTCGTTTGTGGGAGCGGCAGTTCACAGGTTTCGTTTTGGCAGCTGGTGCCTTACGCGCGCATCCGGCAGCTGGAGGACAAGGAGTGTAGTGGCTAAACAGTGAGGTGAAAGACTGAAGAGCTGTTTAGCAGCGGTCTTTAACTTGATATTGATTATACGTTTAAGCACTACCGAAGTTGCATGTTGACATTCCGGCACCAAGACAATTGATCTATGTACGCCAAGTTTCCGCGTAACTTAGTCCCCTGTGACAGAGTAGTAGAGTGAGCTGTCGCTACTACCAAGGGAAGACAGTATATTCTCAACAATACTGATTATTAAATGAATAGCTTCACGGAATAGCGGATCTTCTTTGGGTTCTATTCCGTGGATACTCAGACATCTCCCGAACGGCCAGCTTCATTTAGGGTCGGAACAGGATGCCCATCAACATTTAGAGCTTCACAGAGCACCAAACAAGGCCAATTCTTCCTTTATTTTTATAAGACATAAAATTTGTCCTCTTTTGATTTTGCGCTTTTTTCTTTTAATTTCCTTTTAGTTTTTGTCTAATGCCAGCGTTCACTTACACCTGCAACCAACGCTACTGCGCGCAATGGCTGCCCGGCCGGCGCGGCAGATGACGGCCCGTAATCCACGGCTCCCGATTCGCCCACTCAGCAGAGTCGCACTATTACGGCATCCAATCCTCTTCCTCTCTATCCCTTCCCTAGCCGCTTCTCTCTATCTTTTAAAACCCTCATCTACCTTGCCACTGTTATTACATCATCAATTACCGAAATTTAGACTTTCTGTGCCAGCAGCGTTGAAGGAAACGCAGCGGCTCTCGCTGAGACAGGCACTAATTCCCGACTGCTCCCGAGCCACTACTCCGTGCCGCGAGACGCCCCAGCCTTGTCAAGCAATCTAGCTCCGACTTCGGTACTTTTTTTCCTCACCTCGACGTTGGACAAAGGAGCTCCATTAATCAACGACTCCTCATTTTCCCACCGTACCCCGGATTTCCGCTCCTTTTTTTTTACTCCTCTCCCTTCTTTACCTTCAATCATCTGCCGTTATTACTCATCCTTCATCATTCTCGACTTGCGCCAAATAGCATATCCCGACTGCAGCCGCATCGAAGCGAAAAAACGGGCGATGCGTGGCCGAGCTTCCCGTCCGTCCTCCTCCACTCCCCGTATCTCGATATAGCATCGACCGCAACTCTCTTGGAAACGGATTGATACGAAATAAACACATACACACACATCGCCATGGCTCCCTCCGCGGCGGCCGCTTCGGCGTCATCACCACTCCTATCACCTCCGACGCCGTCGTCCGCATCTTCTCCCACAACCACGACCTCGCAAACAAGTTCGAAACCACGCCAATGGAACACGAAAAACCTGGGCATGCGCGTCGGCGCCGACTTTATCAGTGCTTCTTGCGCAGCAGGGCTGATATCCCCTCTTATCGCCTTTATCGACAAGTCCGTCCCTTCCTCCTCCGTCCCCCATCCCCCCGTCCCCAACCTCACCGCTAACGTGTGAACCAGATCCATCATGGAAAACGCCTCCGGCTCCAGCCCGTCCATCCTCGCCTCCCTCCGCGCCTCCTTCACCTCCCTCATCCGGCACCCGCTCCGCACGCTCGCCTCCAAACCCGTCGGCCTCGTCTTCCTCCTCTACGGCGGCACCTACCTCACCGCCAACACGCTCGACACCGCCACCTCCACGACCTCTGCCCTCCCCGCGCGCACCACCACCGCGGGTCCCGCCAAGTTCGCCGCCTCCTCCCTCGCCAACGTCTCGCTCTGCGTGTACAAGGACCAGGCGTTTGTCAAGCTCTTCCGCGCGCCGGGCGCCTCGGCGCCGCGACCCGTGCCGGCGCCGGTGTTTGCGATTTTCGCGCTGCGGGACTGCTTGACGATTTTTGCGTCGTTTAATATACCGACAAGGCTCGCGCCGTACTTGGATGCGTATACGGCGCAGAGCATGCGGGTTTCGGGCCTCACGGCCGCGCAGTTCCTGGCGCCCGCGGCTGTGCAGCTGTTTTCGACGCCTCTGCACTTGTTCGGCCTGGATCTGTACAATCGCCCGTCGGGAGGGAAAGCTGGTGCGCAGGGGACGGTGTCGTGGGGGGACCGCTGGCGCATGGTTCGCGCGGGGTGGCTGCCGTCGTGCGCGGCGCGCATCGGCCGCATCGTCCCGGCGTTTGGCGTCGGCGGCGTCGTCAACTACAAAGTCCGGCAGGGCTTTATGACGAAGCTGGAGTGAGCTGCTCACCTCTCACTCTGGTTGAACTTTTCGTCAACCTTTTACGCTGGCATATAACCTGCTCTCACGTCATAATCACGGCCACTTATGATATAACTGCCATTTCTCTTTTTTTCCAGCATGTGCTACTTGCATTATAGATTCCTAGGTTCGCACTGGTTTACGGGGACTGTTTTAGAATCATTGCATTTTTGTTGTACTATTATCACCAGAGTTACTTTTGAACACTTAGTTCCTAATTTATGAATCAATATACGTGTGGACATGGCATCACTGCATTGTATCTGCACATGTTTTTGCAACAGTCATCTTGAACGATGGGTTTGAATGTATTGATTCAATCAGTGCAACGTAGATACATTGTAAAAGCTTTCCTCGGCTTTACATGGTTGTCCTCCCCTGCTTCCCCTCCATCCCTCACATGTTTTCTCACAAGTGGCCGCATAACTTGTTTCCGCTCCCTTTCATCTTGCACTAGATCATCCACCTTCTCACCATCCCTCTCCCCGTTCCCAATTCCTTTCCATATAAGACCATACTTTCCATCATTGTTTCGTTTCCATCTCAGGTATAAACTATTGAAAAAAGGAAGAAAAAAGGAAAGAATAAAAATCAAAGCCCAACCTCGAACGCCTCAGCAAAGAAAAAGACAAGAAAAAAACGTCGGTACAGGCGGAGGGAAACGTGTACCCTGGCAGCTACCAGTAAACGAAAGGTCGGCAGAGATTGCTCTCTGACAAGACTAAAAGAGAAAATATAAATGAATAAAAAAGCCGTGTATCCGGCCGTCATCTCGCCATGGTATAACAGGCTCAAAAAAAGCTTCCGGCAACGTCATCGGCGTAGGTGACAGGATACACGCATATCTTCAGCCGAGATACGGACAAAGTAAAGAATTTGTACCCAAGAAAAGAAGTGAAGAAATAGAAAAAAACTCAGAAAGAGCGTATGTGATGTGTGTGTGTATGCTCCGACAGCCTAGTCGCGCAACACCTCGGCGCGCAGCAGCAGCTTGTCCGACTTGCCGAGGACAGCCTCGAGGTCGTAGGCGCTGACCAGGTTGGCCGGCTGTTTCGTCTGCTCGTTGATGGAGAAGAGCTGCAGCTCGTCGCGGTCCGAGACGTCGAGGCGGGTGGCGATGACGTTCTGCAGCTTCTTGAACTGCGCGTCCTTGTCCGTGCGGGTGTCGACGCGGGGCACGCGCAGGGCAATGAGGTCGTCGCCGTGGTACATCTTGACCTTGATCAGCTGCGGTGGTTGTTGACCTACGAAACTTCACGTTAGCTTGCCTTTGTTTAAAAATAGCTGACCGGGTACACCCATGTTTCTTCTTACCTGGTCCGGATCCGCTGGCTTGGCGCGGGGCAGAGGTCGCTCCACCATAGCCACCGCCGCCGCTCAGGTTGTTTCTCGATCCGTTTCGGGGCGAGCCCGCCGACGACTGGCGCGAACCCTGCGAATCTCGATAGTCCTGGCCGTTGTTTGCATTGCCGTCCATCTCGTAGTCGCCCTCGCGCGGCGCGAAAAACTGCTTGACCAGGGTGCAGCGTGAGATGTAGGCGGGCTGGCCCAGCAGGTTCTTGACGTACGCGTCCAGGTTGTGCAGGCGGCCCTCGGTGATGGCGTCGGTGACGTAGCTGACGGGGCCAGGCATGTAGGGGAGGGAGCGTTTTTGCGAGCCCGTGTTGCCGGCCTCGGTGGGGAACTCGGTGAGGAGCGCAATCTGGAAGTCGTAAAAGTCCTCGTAGTAGCGCGACAGCTCCCAGTGGCGGCCATCCTCGAGCATTGCCTCGATGACGAACCAGTACTTTTCCTCGGCGAAGCAGTAGCGGGGGATGCGGGCCTGGATCGGGGCGTAGAGGTCGGACGTCGAGTTGCTCATATGGCTGGCCGCCGCCTGCGCGGTGGACTGGGAGCGCGAGTGGCCACCGGCCTCGGCCTGCTGCTGTTGGAGGCTGAGGCGGTCCATACCTTGCTCCATCTGTGCCTGGCCGGCCTCGAACTTGCCGAGGGTGATGCTGCTGTTCTTGTACTCGGCGGCCATCTTCTTCCACTCCTCGACGCGGGGGACGCCGGCCTGCTTGAGGGCGTCGCCGGGGTTGACAATGGCGCGGTCGGTGGCCATGTCTCTAATTTCGATAAACGAGACGGGGATCAGGCCGGGGCCGCCGAGCCTGCCGATGGGCTTGGCAACGAACCACTCGGGGTTAGACTGGGCAATAACGATGATGGCCTCACCGGCCTTGGCGTTGAGTTCATCGGGGCGTTCAGCGACGAAATCGTACATGACGATGCCGTAGACCATGGCGCCACTCTTGCCGCCCGACTTGGAGAGTCGCTGGATGGGAGGCATGGCGCCCGAGGTCGGCGAGGCTTCGCTGTATCCAGAGTCGTGGTCAGGGGTCTGGGTGGCGGTGGGTGGTCGGATGCCGGTGCCCTCGGATTGGGCGCTGTCTCGCTCGGTTCGGCCCAGGGCCTGGAAGAAGGCGACGGGCACCAGGCCGCGGGCGTCGGGCAGGGCTGGGTTGCATGCTTCGTACCAGTCGGGGTCGTCCTCGCGGCCGATAACGTGAAAGAAGTCGCCTCGGGAGAAGCTCAGCTCCTGCGTGGTGCGAGCTGTGTAGTCGTAGAGCGCTCGAATGACCTGGCGGGGTACAAGTTAGCAGACGCACCAGGAAGGGTCTTTGAGATCAATCGTCGTCATCGGGCGCGGCGGTCATGTCGTGCTGGCGGCGAGGAGGTTGGACAAACCTTTTTCGGAGGGACAATGGCGACGGCGGACTTTGGCGTGACAGAGGCCGTCTGGGCCTTGTCCTTTTCGCCCTTGATAGATCGTCGAAGGGCCTATACGAGGGAGCAAACAAGGTTAGAGAGTGTGTTCGTTTGAGTCTGTGACGACACCACAGGAAAAAATGCTGGCGCGGCGCCTGCAGCGGTTTGTGTGTCGCGGCGAGCGCAGGACTCGGGCCTGCTGGTTGCTGCATGCAATGTACCGAAGCAAACAAACTCGACCATGCGCATCGGGCAGCTTGCGCACGAAGTGACGCCGCAGCGCAGCGCCACCAACGGTCGCGAAGAAGCTTGCGATCGCAACGGGCTTCAGAGGAGGGGGGGACTCCACGCGGGGGTGGTGAGATGTGACGCGGGCAGGGCCAGGACAAACGCACCTTCATCCTTGCGACTGTGAGAGTATCGAGAATCGCGCAAAAACGAGAACGAATTAATCGCAATCAAGGAGAGAGAGAAATTCCAACGAAAGAGGCCTGCGCAGAGGCAAGATTGAAAGTTTGGCGGCGCGGATGGTAGACGTTTTAGTTAGGGGCTCGCCTCGGTAGATCGTTTCGTGGTTTGTTCCGCTGTCAACGGTGGTGGCACTGTTTCGTTTTTTTGCCGTTCGTCTTCCCCTCGACAAGAAAAAAGAAGAAGCAGAAGAAGAGCCAAAAGTTGGTGTCGCAACTAGTTTAGGCAGCTCCTCTTTGAATCCTTTTTGCTGGGCGTTGAAGAAAGAAGAAGGAGAAAAAACTCGAGGAGTGGCGGCAAGCGCCGTGTTAGGCCGAACAAAGGCGTTAGCGCGCAACGAGATTTGTCTGGCGATGGAGCGAGCGCCTCGTTGTGTGTGGGTCAAAGAATGAAGAGAAAAAGCTGGCCTTGGATGGGAATTGGGTTGGGTTGGGTTGGTTGGTTTAAAAGGGAAGAGAGAAGACGGGCTGCGGGCGGGGTGAGAGAGATGCGGCGGGCGGCTGGGAGAATGGAGTTGAGTGGACGGACGGGTGGTGTTTTGGCGAACAAGGCGAGTAAAGCAGGGGAATGGGGGGAAGGAGGGGTTTAGTTGCAGCTTCAAGGCAAAGGTATTTTTTACTATTATTTAATTATTATTATGAATTCGGTACGGCACATTTTACAGAAGCACCACCACCGCTCGGGCGGCCTTTGTCTTTTTGGTGGCTTTTGGTGGACTGTGACGGTGACGGCGGCGGGGGAGAGAGAACTGGACATCCACACCACCCACACAGCAGAGGTGACTAGTTCATGGCCTGCTTGTCTCTCGATCACACACACCACCGTTCCTCTTACTATGCCGTTCCCTTTGCAGAGACAGATCGGGTATGCTTCAGTCACGGTAAATACTATGCGCGCATGAATTCGGAGCCGCTCCATGCTCCCAGGATGCCCCAGGAATATTGCTCCCGTTACGGATATCACATTCCCGAGTATACACTCTCTCGTTTTCATAATGCCCACTTCTGCTTTTGGATATGATTCGTCTTGCTCCTCATTTATCTGTTGCATGAAAAACGTCGTCTCATGTTCGTCTAATCACCAATGACACAATCACCTATAAACAAAGAGACCCAGCAGGTAACCTCCAATACCGCGCACACCTCCTCTCCAAGAATGCAGAAAGAATAATACTAACGATACGATATTGACTCAACCCTCCCCATGACGTCTGTTATGCCATTCCATTTTCAACAGGCATGGACCCTGGCGGTCGCGTGGTCCATTGAAACCGCCTCGGCACCACCACTGGAATGCGGCCCCCTACTGCTCTCCAAGTCCAAGTCCCAAGCCGCATAAACGGCATTGTTTCGTTTACGGCGGCCTCTTAATTAAGTTGCGCGCGCATAAATTCTAGAATAAATGACAACACCCACCAGAACATGACATATTGCGTATCCTAGTTTTGTATCGGTTCCTTTTTGCCGTCTTTCTTGTAATTTAATTCCCCAGGCGCACAGTTGGCCCGCTTGCATGCCGTACCTGCAGCCCTCCTCATGCCGGCTGCATGCAGCTCGACATTCAAAATGGCGTGGTGTCTATTGCGCCACCCACGCCTTTTAACGTGACGCAGCACGTGAAGCGGAGAAAAATTAGATGTTTACGAATGTACACCTCAATACTAAAATACCATGACAAGTACATCGCCACGCCGGCCCCTCGTTCGGTCGTTTGCTTCGCACTCCCACCCTCGTCGCACCATCCCAATAGAAGCTTCATGGAAGCCACGCCGATCTGCTAAATATGTATCACAATGTACATGTAAACGTTGCCTTCGTATAATTAACGCGGGCGGGGCTGCCTCTCGCTATTGGCTCCCCCCAAAGACGCTGAAACGTCCGCGATCCATTCGCTTGGTACCAGCATTAACCTGCGGGCCACATGATTCAAGAGCCAAGCCGGGCCAAGCAACGGCATACAAACCACATCCATGTACTATACGCATTCACAAGCCGCGGTTGCTCTGAAATAGTAAGGTGGATTTTTTCGTTCTCTCTTCACAGGCTATCAAAGGGCAAGCTACCAAAGGCGCTGTGTCGTCTATCCAATGCGGGCCAGAGAAGAAGCAAGCCCGCAGTAGATGCGGATTCTTCGGGGGAAATAAAATGAATATAAAAACAATAAAGCAAAAACAATAAAGCAAAATTCCTTCGCCATCAATGCAAAGCGCGCCAAAAACGCCCCAATTATCCATCTCCCATGCTGCTTCTGTATATAGTTTGATTGCGTCGTCGCCTGTTCCCGCGCTTCTAGCTCCACGCAAGAAACAAGCTCTGCCAATTCCGCTAAATGCTGAGCCATGGTCGATTGCTGTGGCATGGTGAAATGAAAAAGGTGGATGTGAATAGGAGAAAACGGTTGCCTCTACAGGTGGGCGAAACAGGGGGGGTCATGTCGTCAAGTATATATATGTGACAGAAGAAGAAGAAACTTGTCGCTCGTCACTGGCAATCGTCCAGCGACGCGTGCTGCGGTATGATGGGCGGTGTGGGCGGGGAGGGATATAAATCGCACAAAGAAAACTTAGGTGGTCACGTTCAGATCTGCCCCTTGATGTCGACGCTTCGAAAGGCCGTTGCGCGGGACCCTTCGAAGAGGTTTCCCGCCTTGCCCGTCAGGAATACGATATTATCCGAGCGGTCCTCGAGCAAGTCTTGCCCTTGTTGGTCAATGATAAATTGGGCGGCGTCGGCGTCCGACTCGAAGCCAAGCTCCTCAGTGATGAATCGAAGCTTGACATCGGGTTTGTACCTATTACGTCTGTTAGCAAATGACAACATCTCATGATGGGATCGGCGTCACTTACGCTCTGCACATATTACACAGTGCTGCGAGCCGTTCTCGGACCACAAACATATCCATAAGATATGCGCCCATGTTGGGCGTGTCCAGATACAGCTGGAAGAACCTGTGATAGTTCCCCAGCGCCAACGCCGACCGCACGCTCAGCGCGTGCTTGATCGGTGGCTCCTCCTTCTCTGCTGCGGTTAGATCTGCCAACGTGTCGTTCAACCCGGTCCGGTTGGCTGTGTGAATGAAATATAAAATACGGTACGCTTTGAACTCCACATGGTTTCCTTTCAGGCCCAGCTCGTACAACGACCGGAGCTGGGTCTGGCACTGATTATACTCACCAATGTCCCCCTTCTCAAGCGCGATTCTGGCGTGGATTTCGTACACGGACACTGTAAAGTCGTTTCGGATGCGCTGCACAGTCAAATCTTGACGCATCGATTTAAACTGGTCGCACACGTAGGAATAGTTGCTTTCTTTCCTCCACTTCTTCTTCAGCAAGTCCAGTGTCTGACGCAAAATACGCTCGGGGCGCACATTGGACGGAATGGGAGGCGCCGTTAGGCGCAGATATCTCTTCTCCAGCACCTCGCTGGTGCCAACGATGGGCCCCGTCGACACGCTGCTCTCCGTCGGCGTAATATTGGCCGCCTTGTACTCATTCTCGAAGCGCCGCTTGCGCTTGCTCGCGTCCTTTTGGAACTTACTGGACTTGACGCTGTCGTCCATGTCTCCTTGCTTGTCGTTCGAGTACGATGTTCGGGCCTCCAGTGAATTACGAATCTTAGTAGTGTTCCACGGGGCCTTCGCGGCGGCTTCGCTCGACTCGGTCGACTTTCGTTTTCTCGTATTCTCGACGCTGTACAGTGGATTTCCCAACATCGCGGCGCGGTCGGCCTTGACGAGCACTTGCGGTAGCAGCATCGTGTCCCAGTCAAGTGCATACAGTGTGCCGTTCTCCTTGGCCGCTCCGATGGTATCCTTCAGCTTCGCCTCCATCTCGGCGCGGGTCACGGAGGCGTCATCGTTTTGGGGAAGAAATGATCGCTGGACGTATCTTCTAACTGAGTCCGGCCATTCCATCTTCGCCTTGGACTGGTTCTCGGCGGCGGGTGGTGCCATCGCGGGGGGTGCGGCGGGCGGCGCGGCCTGGTATCCGGTAGGTGCAGGTGGGATATATTGTGCAAAGCCCTGTCGAACCGGGACGGAAATATATGCAGGATCTATCACCAGGTTAGTCACCGCAGACACTCGCGTTGCACAAATCGAGTTGTACGCACTGGGTGGGTAGGCGTAGGACGCAGCTGCAGACTGGGTGCCGTGCGCAGTTTGCGTGGCAGGCCAGCCAGGTACCATCTTGGGCACGATAGCTGAATTTTATGGTTAGTGTACGGAAGAGTGCGGCTCGCGATAGGTTTGGACGCGAATAATTTGGAAGACGAATACGGCGTCGTGATAATGTTGCACAGGAGGTTGAGGCAAAGTATTGCAGGCCAGAGACATTTCCAGAAATGAAATGGCGTCGGTGTGTGCACCTCGAGTTAGTTTCGTGTCCCGTGACTGGCGCGGCAGAACTGCGGGTAACACACCCGGCTGGTCGACAGGTTGCGATACGGTAAATGCCGAATGACGTTTGCATTTTTTTATAGCCATCGCAAAATTAAATAGTCTACTCGGCTCATACCTTAGTTGACTTTTGTTTTATTTTTTATTATAACTTCGGCGTGGTTGTGGAAAGTACCCAGGACTTCGGTTATAATTCACTGTCCAAGCTTTGGTGGCAATCTTGGCCTGCCCTTTCTCACTTCCACATCACAAGCCACAGCGACATGATATGACGGATGTTTCTGAAACATATCGACTTGACCACAGCGCTGAGGCCCTCTTATCTGCCCGATGAGGTGCTGCTGTTTGTGCAAGATAATGTTGGCCTATATGAGGGGTAAGCGCCACATCTCTCCGCATGCTCCAGAACCAGCGCTGATACTATGAAGCAAGTATAAATTGCCCAACCAGCAAAATGGCCAAGTCTACTTGACTACGCATAGAATATGCTACGTCGATAAGAACGAGCCACGCCTCAACTCCGCAGCCTTGGAGCTCAAAGATGTGGACAGATACGACTTCTACGCGGGGTTCCTCAAGTCGTCCGCCAAGATTACTCTGATACCCAAGCCGCTGCGCAGGACCGGCTTGCAAAATCATCGCTCTGTCACTGCCGCGTCGAGTTCAAGGCATTCCACACCGACGCCTAGCAGTGAAGGCGGGTATCGGCCCCCGACCGAGTCGCAAAACGTAACAGCCGCGACTTGGGTGTGCAAGATATGCAGCTTCTCCAACCCGGTGCCTGTCAACTTTGACGCCACAACAGCAAATGCGCATACGCCTCTACCGCCATGCCTTGCATGCGGAATTAAACCGACTCTGCAACATGTCTTGAAAGCTGCCATTGCCAACGCGTCTAAGCGCTCGGCCGTTGCGCCGGAAGCTCCAGCTCCAGAGCAAATACCCAGTGCTAATTATCCTGCGACGGATAGCTTTGGACGAAGCAGCCCTCGCAAATCAAAGGAATCACTTCAGTGCCCACGATGCACCTTTTCCAACCATCCATCACTCATGTCTTGCGAAATGTGTGGCGCATCACTGGTGACCAAGACTGGCCTAGCAGCTCCAACTGCGTCCACATTGGATAATGACAGGACTGACTCTCCCGGTCCTATGCTTGATAAAGTCAACGGGGGCGGGCCAATCAATTTAGAAGCTGTCGAGGGAGTGAAATTATCCTTCCGCGGTGGCGGCGAGAAGCTTTTCTACGAACGATTAAAAGGATCCATGACACAACGGAAGTGGTTGCTACAAAACGCACCTCCTCCACCAAAGGGGCGGCCTCGAGATGGCAGTCTTTCCGGAGCAGAAGCCGATTCAAACAATACCGAGCGCAGAACCAAGACTGCCGGCATTGCTGGACTCGAGCAGCTCGGCCTCAGCAGGCATAAGAATAACGAGCTACTCATCGGTAGTGCTTTCGAAGACCTAGAAGCCCTCATGGCCTCCGCCAAAGAAGTTATCGCGCTCGCCGAAAGGTTTTCGCTGCAAAAGGGCTCGAGCAATGGTAGCTTCTCCGCCGAAGAGAACGCCATCCTCGCCGAGTCGGCCAGCCAGCTCGGCCTCGTCACCACCAAAGACATGCTCGGAGGCAGCGGCGGCTCCGAGTCTCTCTATCTATCCGAGCTCGCGCGCAACCTCGCCGAGTTTCTCACCGACGACACCCGGAGCGTTCTGAAAAAGGCCGGCGGCATCCTCACCCTTGTCGACCTGTGGGCCATGTTCAACCGCGCGCGCGGCGGCGTCGAGCTCGTCAGCCCGCTCGACTTTGAAAAGGCCGCCCGCCTGTGGGAGAGCCTGCGGCTGCCCGTGCGCCTGCGCACCTTTCGCAGCGGCGTCATGGTCGTCCAGGGCCGCGACCGCACCGACGAGACCACCATCCGCGCCCTGCTCGCCTGGCTCCAGGACCTGCACGAGTTCCCGCCCGAGCGCGACGTGCTCTGGGACTGGCAGGCCTTTGGCCGCGGCGTCACGGCGCAGGAGGCCGCGGAGCGCTTCGGCTGGAGTCTCGGCGTGGCCGAGGAGGAGCTGCTCATGGCCGAGGAGCACGGCGCGCTGTGCAGAGAGGAGGGCCTGGAGGGACTCAAGTTTTGGAAGAACTATATTGGCTCGGAACCGATTAGTGAGACAGAAACAGAAGATCCTCTTATTGCGAGGTTGCGCAGCGCTGCATTGATATAGACCACGGAGGGGATGTTGCATTGTAGAAAGCCATATTAAAGCATTTATCATTAGAGAGTTCTGTTCGCCATGCCACTCGTGACCATATCTGTGTGTGAACCAATAACGCCGTTGCCATAATCCTCCATATAGTACTATATTATACATGCATGTCGTAAAAGCCTGCCAGACCTTAAAATATACCTGTTACAAACGCCTCCAAAAATGATGTGTGAAGCTATACCACCACATGTGTCGACATGTGTTCGACAGCCTCCTTGATACTTCTCAGCATACGCTGGTTGATGCAAAAGGGACACCGCAGCGGTCTCTCATGCGTCGCCATTGGGCTCTCCGCGTGAATCGGCGTCAGCGTCAGCTCGGGCGGAATCTCCTGCGACGGGGTTTCGTATCTTGGATGCTCGTGATGCTCGGGCGGCCGATCGCCCACTAGGGGAGGAGGCGGCAGGCCCGCTCGCTCCGCTCTTTCTCGCTCCTCCCGTACAGCCGCCGCCTGCTCCTCGGCGGCCTGCTCTTCCTGCTGCAGCTGGCGCAGCGCATTCTGCAGGACGACTTCGGGGTCATCGTCCGCGTACATGTGCTGCTCCGGCGGCGGCGGCAGCTCGGTCTCGGGCGGCGACATGTCAATGTCGGGCGGCGGGTGCGCGACCGTCAGGCGGCGGATAATCTCGTCGCGGACAAGCGCGCAGGTATTCAGCGAGGCCTCGACGCCCACGACGCGTAGGACCTGTTCTCGAATCGCGGCGGGGCTCGTGTCCGATGCAATCGCCATGAAGCGAGGCACGCAGTCGGACAGGTATTCGATATCTTCGGCCGGGTTCAGGGTGCCGTCGGCGTGACGTCGCTGCCTGCGAATGAGAAGACCGTAGCGCTTCTTGAACCTGTGAATCCAACCTGGCGAGAATTCGGGCGCGGCTTCTTCGCGGTAGCGGGGTAGTTGGTTGAAGATGGATTTCGCCTTTTCGCCCAGCTCGTCATTGGTAGGTTGGCGCCCGGAAGCTTGTACTTGCTGGTACCACAGTAGCACCAGCTTTTCCACGTCGGGCCAGTTGCCAAATCGCAAGCGCGAGCCGGAGAGCTGTGGATTGTCCCCGTCTAGCCTCGAATACTTAGGTGAGAGCGAATGCGACACGGTAGACTGGCTAATCATCTGCCCATACTGGGTATAGAACCAGTCGATGCACGCCTTGTGCGAAGGTCGTATTGGTTGGGTGATAGCCCATCGTCGCAGTGCACGACGCTGATCGAGCGTCAACGAATGGCGTTCTTTGGGACCGAGGGTTGATACTAATGAAATGTCGTGAGCAGGGTCCGGGACCAGAGCTGGGTCGGTGGTGTCCTCGGACATGGTCCAATGGCAGCTATACCAAGGTGGGTTCGGAAAGCTGCAGTTGGCGCAATCGTTGTATCCGAAGAGTGGCTGTAGCAGGATTTTCGACTAAGGAGATGATGCTTCTGTCGGGCTCCGCCATTGTGTGGTGGCACGTGACCTGGGCGAACCGTTTTGCCGCTTGTTCTTGCTATGTGCAAAATTTCCTGGGTCAATCTTGCCGTCAGATTGCACTACGGGCGTTTGCGCTAAGAGGGGCGACTGAATACCGTCTATTCGAAAATGCATAACGGCGTCTGATAAATCGCATTCGAGAGAGCATGAAAGGTGATGAGGAAAGAAATATTCAGTAAAAGGATCCTTAATTAAGCATACCATTGAAAGTTGCATTTACTATAGAAACTATGTAACATGCCTACTAAATCGGTCATGATTGGTTATACCCCTCTACTCTCATATTCATCTATGTTTTCTCAGGTTCGACTGGCTTCGGATGTGCAAGAAAGGACACCAGTACCTTGCTCGAGGCGGTCCATGGCATCTGCGGACCTTGCATCAACTTTCGAATCGGAAATGGCGCATCTGTGCCCGGCCTCGTTGTGACTTGAGTCGAGGGCAGGCGAAGCTTGTAGGAAAAAGTACAAGGTGAAAAAAGACCAAACCGTATCTGCTGCGTTTCGTACAGTGCTGGGTCCTCCTTAGGTAGCCCATCTCTGATCCTGTGTCCCCAAACTTCTCCTGTGGGAAACAATGGCTCTCGTGGAGTGTTGAACGCGCAATCCAGACTGAGTACACAGCTTCCTGCAATACCATCTTCAGCAAGTACGACTGTTGAGTTTTGGCGCCCATCGCAGCTTTCCTCCGGTCCCAAGCTAGCTGCACCGCCATCACGCTGTATGAGATGGCGAAGGTGTTTCTTGTTCGGTTCGAATCTGTGATTAGTCTTCTCGTAAACAATTCACGTAGCACTGTCACAGTAGCAGCAAGTCGACAAAGAAAATCCGCGCATAAATTGAAGCGCCGAAATGCTGTCCCGCTCGATGGCAAGACCGAGCGTAGCTGCGAGTGCCAGCTCTATATATACATCGCGTCGTACAATGTTCCACCTAGTCCCTCACCAAAGCACTTATGCTTTCTTCTCAGCCTCTTCCATGAACTTCCTGCAATGGTTGTTAGCATCAGTATATCAATCGCGGGCCGCGTTGGCAGGGAAATGTCGCACTTGATGAAATCGGCCTCCTCGGTGCTGGCGGCGTTGATCGGGGGGGTAGCGATAGTGTTGGCGGAGGCCTTGGGGCCAGAGGTAGCGTAGTAGATACCGCCGAAGAAGGTGGTGAGCCAGCCGATGGCAAGCTGTGAGGTTTCGTTAGTATCCATTACGCCGTCGCAGGAGGTGCTTGCTTGAGCTCCATGTCTCCCGCCAGGGGGGCTGGTCATACGTAGTGGGAGCCGACTTGACGACCAGCGATAGTGTAGGTGCCGCCCATTTTGAATATGCTTTCGGAAGACGAATTGATGGTTTAAGTGGCGACGCGAATCAATTGAATGATGCTGAGGATCAAGGGTGCTGGTGGAGAGGTCAGAATTTCGGGAGCCGGTCGCCTGGAAACACAGGCCCGTAACGCGGCTATACTTCGGCGCCGCGACCAAGCTTCCGAGCGGCACTAACTGTCAATGATGCACCAGCTATTCTAAAGCCTAGGAGCTTCATCACCTCTCGAATAAATCCACCAATTTATTTGTGTGCTACTCAACTGTTTATAACCCGTTTTTTATCTGAGAAATCTTCGAAAATGCCTTGGTGGGGGAAATCGGAAGCACCCAAGGACGAGAAGGCCCCCAGCGCCAACTCTAGCACCGAGGTCAACAAGCTTCCGCCGAGAGAGAAATTGCCGGAAAGCCTTCAAAAACTTGTCGACAAGGCCAATGCAGATGACAGTGGTTTCTTTGACGATATCAAGGATGGAAAGTAAGCAGTTTTACCAAAGCGCTTCCATGATAGATGCAATAGCTGACCTCGGACCCAGCGGACCGGATTCAACGGATACCAACCTTCGATATGCTGCCTACGCCACTCGCCTTCGAACGATTATGCTCTCCGCGCATAGATATGTAGCATACACATCTGATATTGGTGAATCCTTCCGTCCCATTGCACACCCCAAAGTAGTGCGCGCTGCCTACGGCATCTCTTGGCTGTATCTCTTGGGCGATGTCAGCCACGAAGGCTACCGTGCTTGGGTTCACAACCAAAGAATCCTGAACCCCCAGATGGAGCTCACTCCTCATCAGCAAAAGCTCACGGGCCTTCCTGCGACGGAAACCAAGCAGCTGGCGCCCGGCATCGTCCCGCCGCTGGAGGACTACAGGACTGTCATGGTGCAACGAGGTGTTTTCCAAGCCATCGCCAGTATGGGACTGCCGGCATTCACAATTCACAGTGTAGTTCGATACTCTGGACGAGCCTTGAAGGATGCCAAGAACGCCACCATACGAACTTGGGCACCCATCGGACTGGGTCTGGCTGTCGTTCCATTCCTGCCTTCCATGTTTGACGAGCCTGTAGAGCATGCTGTTGAGTATGTATTCCACAAAGGCTTTGAAACCTTTGGAGGCAAGCAGGCAGTCGGCAATGCGCCTGTGACTGGAAGGGAAGACCAGCTTGGAAAGGTGAAGAAGGATTAGTGCATTTGCCACTACCCGGGAGCAGGCACGAAATTTTATTTATGTATTTTTTCCTTGAAGTATAGCGCTCAACTCTTTTATATAGTTTAAATCCCACCCTAGAATATTTAATCTGCCCGGTTTCTTATTGATTTCTACTGCTACACATGTATAGTTTGTAACCAAATACGTTCTCGACGTGGTAATCAAGTCTAGCTTCTGCATGGTGCGACCATTCCAAGTGGTTCTGCAGTCACATTATATCTCCTAGATTTAAATACCCCCCCGAAATATAAGTCGAACCAACATTATCCGCTATCTCATTTACAAATTGTAAATGGCCGTGCTGCTGCCGCCTAATGCGGCCTATGCAGGCTTGGCGCGGCGCTGTTCCACTCCGCAGCGCACGCATCGCCACAGCCACTGGCGGGCGCTTCTAGACGTTTCGCCGCACGTTTGGTCAGCACCACTTTGCAATCAGTTCTGCCTACACGCGCGGCGGCCACTCCAACTTGAAGGCGTGGCAAACAAGAGCATTATTTTGGTATATAACGCATATTTGACCCTGATCTCGCCAAGATGGCGTCCCCCGGCCCCGATGCACCCGAAGAAAGCTACGTCATGAGAGACAAAAACGACGCCACGTTAATCGGCAAACACTGCCAGTATGAATACTGCAACCAACTCGACTTTCTCCCCTTTTACTGCCAGTCATGCAGCAAGACCTTCTGTCTCGATCACCGCTCAGAGACGGCACACAAGTGCCCAAATGAGGGTGCTTGGGCAGAACGCCGGCGGCAAGCCCAACTCAACAGACCCTCGATAGGCGGTGGCGGCGGTAAGACGCTGAGGGATAAGAGCTACGAAAAACCATGCGCGTCTCCGGAATGCAAAACGATGGTTGGGACATCCCTGACGCCAGGAGTCCACTGTCAGACGTGCAAACGTGATTACTGCCTCAAGCATCGTCTCGGCGAGGACCATGATTGCAAGAACTTGGTGCCACTCGGCTCGCGGCTTGTACAAGTTGACGATGTCGCCAAGAAGACGAAATCCGCCTTCGACAAACTGAGAGCTTGGGGAAGTGCCAAGAAGGAACAGGCAGGCAGAGCTCTGCCCAAACCAAAGCCTAGTTCCACCTCGGCAAGGCTGATCGCAGTCAACAAACTCAAGAAATCAGCCAAGGGAGATGACAAGCTTCCAGTTGATAAGCGCGTCTACTTATATGTAGAAGCGGAAGCTGAGACTGCGAAGGCAAAATTTCCCAAGGGTGAATTCTTCTTTTCCAAAGATTGGGTAGTCGGCCGGGTCTTGGATGCAGCTGCAAAACAACTGCAGGTGCAGAATGTTAATAATCAAAGTTCCGACGAACGGGAGAAGTTGAGGGTATTTCATGTCGAAGGTGGAAGGGTATTGGAGTTTACTGAAAAGGTTGGGGCGTCTTTGCAAAGTGGAAATACAGTTGTGCTTTTGAGGGGAGTCGGACCTGCGCCAGATCTCATTGAACCCTAGTCCATCACATAGCGAAGAATTGTTTTCAAGTATGAGTAGATATGCATAAGCTATTGGAATTTTAAACAAATCAAACTGTTTTCTGACTGACGAGAGAACTAATTATCTGTACTGTGCTTCGATTCCGTTTCCAGAGCGACGCGGAGCTCCCCATACAAGGGTCCCAACCGTTGTAAGATCTCCACAGCAACCTCATCCTGATTCTGCGTAAGAGGATATTGTAGAGCCCCGATGTTGCGCGCAATCTTATCCATAATGGCGGCTGATGCGGTGTAACCCACGCGCGAGAGGCAAGTCGCGGCGTCGATGCTGCGCCGTGCTCCGACTTGAACAGCAAAGTACACTAGTGGAGCGCGCATTGATGAGGGGAGCCCAACTTCAATTCTTTCACACAGCCACTTCATCGCAGCTTCATTACCAGCTGACCCCGGGGGCATTGCATCAACGGCATCAGCCTGCAGGCTAATGTGCTTGATTGCGTTGGGGATCGATCGGCGAATGACCTCCTCTTCTGTCACGGATTCAACCTGCTTGAAGTCGGTTCGCATGGTATACGACTTGCCATATCCAAGAGAATCTGTCTTCCAAGCAGCCATAAATTCCTTCACTGGCATGGTTGCATATGGGTAGCCGTGCGGATCGTGCATTTCCACAATGCCGTTCTCGATGCCAAGTACAACGATGTAATGGTCAGCACCGATTGGACCACGAGCATTTGGCTGATGCTTCAAGAGACCCATTTCCACTGGACCAACAAACACCGGGCCGTTCTGTAACGCAGCCTGGAGAGAGCTGAGGGCATCGTCCTCGTCCTTGCCGATGACTTCAGTAGCTTGCCATCCCATGGCCTTTAAAGCTGCATCAAAGCTCAAAAGAGGATCCCAGCCATATGGATCAAAGAATACAAGAGGCTCCTTCGCCTTGATCATCTGCATGCCAAATGGAGATGATGTCGCAAACTCAATCACGGCAGTTGAAGGGGCCTTGGACCCAAGAACCGTAGCGAATGAATTGGCATAGCAGTAAGGGCCACTGCCAACGTATGATGTAGATGCCATGACGCAAGTGTAGAAGTGAAAATGAAGTGCTGGGCTTGGGCTTGAAAGAGAACTGATGAGGGTTGCGAGACTGAGCGGGATGGGCAGCAATGGTTTATATGGTCAGGGCTCGCGCCGGTAGACTGGCACCGCGCTGCCCATTATTCACGACGAATCACTTCGGACTAACCCGAAAAAGGGCGTTTTGGGGAGAAAATTGGCAAATAAAAAGTAATAACCCGATTGCCACGGCTCAGCTCCCCCGCAAGTGGTGTCAGAGGAACCAGTAGGAAATTCGGGGCGGAGCTCCCGCGCAGCAAGCTTGTTGTCGTTCTCACATTAACGCCCATGCTACAAGGCTCTGCAGTAATACGTGAACCCGCGATTGCAGCCCTCAATCATGTGCACTCGCAATATGACACCGGTTTGAGCCACGTAGAAAACCGCTCCATAATTGCATTATTCTCTGAGAGTATATTTTTCCATGAATCACTTTTATTGCTGCTCTGTGAAAACTGGTAGTCTGAATCTTGTAAATGACGTCACGTGCACTGGCGTCAATTCGCGTTTTCGCTATCGAGTTAATCTGAGCGCCTTCACTTACAGGGCGCAAACGTCAGAATACCAGCACATTCTGTTCTCAGAATGGTTTCGAATTTTTATATATCCTCCTTATGGCGTGAAAATGCCACCACATGTACCGCGCAAGCGCTTACGCAGCGCATCCCCTGATACGAAACAGAACAAGCGAAAGCCCACTCTCTATGATGACCTGGATGCCTCGACTGCATCCAATTTAGCCGAAGCAGCATCTGTATTTTTATTGAACAACACAGATGATGACAGCAGCTCATTATCGTCGCTTTCTGAAGACGAATTCGAAGACGTTCCCGGCGCCAAACTCGTCCCCAAGGAGGAGCACGACGAAGATGAAGACGACGATGCCGAGTTTGAGGACGTGGTGGCGCCAAAACTACCCTCGGATGATGTACCACTCGTGACGGGGGATCTTGAGTTGACTCTTGTCCGAGATGACAGGGTCTCATTGACGAACCCGTTTGGGGAAAGGAGAGGACCGTCAAAAAGAGAGAGACTGGTCCGCAACGCCACCCATCGCCTTCACGTTCTGTGTCTTCTCTGGCATAATGCTGTGCGGAACTCTTGGATATGTGACTCGGAGCTCCAAGCTATCATGCTTTCTCATCTACCGCAGAGAATGTGGGATGAACTGGACAGATGGAAGGAGAAAAGCGGACTGGTACAGCCCAAGGCCGTCAAATCTGATGGCAAACGGAAAGGCCGCAATTCTGCAAAAGGCAGAGACTGGGGTGACCGTGCCAAAAAGCTCGAGGAGGGAGTTCCTGACATGAGCAACGGTGACCCCTTGTTCAGGCTAGGCCAGAGTTTGATGTCTTGGTGGAGGCAGCGTTACCGCACAACCACGCCTGGGTTACGAAAATGGGGCTACATGGCTTTAGAGCGCCTTGATCGGTTGACAAAGTCATACGCAAACGAAGAACAAGATGCTTATAAATTCGGCGAGCGATTGGGGAGCATCGATGACCTCAGACACTGCGCTTCTCATTGTGAAGGAAGCCGAGACGTTGGTGCATACCTATTCACAGCACTTCTACGAGGCCTAGGCTTGGAAAGTCGATTGGTTGCAAATTTACAATGCCTTGGATATGCCTGGACCAAACTGGAAGACGCAGAAGCCGAGTCTGCTGATGGCGACTCCCGCGCAATGACCGAGACTACACCAAAGAAACCCTCAAAAGCTAAGCAGCGTGACAAGATAAAGTCCAAACCGAAAAAACCTGAGAACTCGAAACGGAATCAGCCTTTCAAAGACACGGAACTAGAACCCGAGTACCAAGATTCAGATGACGACTCTGTGGTAGATCTGCAGGTTACACCTGTCAAGTCACAGAAGTTGCCAAAGACAAAAATTGATGGGGATCTCGAGTACGCAAACTATTGGACTGAAGTGCTCTCCCCAGTCACAGGAAACTTTCTCTCTATCGAGCCAATTGTGAAGGGCGTGATAGCCACTAACCGAGAGCTCGTGGAAAGTCTCGAGCCTCGGGGTGCAAAGGCGGACAACGCGCGCCAGATAATTGCATATGTCATTGCCTACGCCTCTGATGGCACGGCCAAGGACGTTACTATTAGATATCTCAAGCGACGCGTTTTCCCAGGGCGCACCAAAGGCACGAGATATCCGATTGAGAAAATCCCCATTTATAATAAGCATGGCAAGGTTCGCCGACACGAACACTACGACTGGTTCAAAACAGCTATGTCAGGATATAGGCGCGGCGACAAGAAGCACCCGATTACTGAAATAGACGACTTGGAAGAGACAACCGATTTGAGACCAGCCGAGCCCGAGAAGAAAGTTGTACAAGAAGGAGAAGAGACTCTGCAATATTACAAGCAGTCAAAAGAATTTGTGCTTGAGAGGCATCTGAAACGAGAAGAGGCTCTGCGAGCAGGCTCCAAAGCAGTCAAAAAGTTCAAGAACAAGGGAAAAGGCAAGGCCGAAGAAGAGGACGTGTACTTGCGATCCGATGTCTTGAATGTAAAGAGTGCCGAAACTTGGCATAAGCAGGGTAGAGCTCCTCTGCAAGGAGAACAGCCACTGAAACGGGTACCCTATCGCGCTGCAACCACCAATCGTCGGCGTGAACTTTTGGAGGCCGAAGCAGCGACTGGGCGAAAGGTTTTACAAGGTCTATACAGCTACGAACAGACCGATTGGATCATACCGGATCCTATTAAAGATGGGGTCATACCCAAAAACGAATATGGGTAAGTTTACCTGATTGTGGGATATGAAGACCATACTGACCATGATACCAGAAATATTGACCTCTTCGCCGAGCACATGTGCCCGAAAGGCGCTGTTCACGTTCCCTTTAAAGGAACCGTCAGAGTGTGCAAGAAACTTGGCATTGACTATGCCGAAGCCGTGGTTGACTTTGAATTCGGCCACCGGATGGCGGTTCCTGTAATCCAGGGCGTCGTTATTGCCGAGGAAAACCACGACATGGTCATGGAACAGCTCCAGCAAGACGAAGCCGAGCGCGTGCGCAAGGAAGACGAGAAACGGCGAAAGGCTGCCTTGGGGAAGTGGCGCAAGTTTATCATGGGCATGCGAATCGTCCAGAGAATTCGCATGGAATATGGAGAAGTTGACGACAAAGTATCCGTCTTTGGCCATAGCAGTAAAACAGGCCCTGCTGGCGTACCGGAGCCACCTGTGATGGAAAACGACGAGGACATGGCGGGCGGTTTCCTACCGGAGGGCTACGAAGAGGAAGAGGAAGGCGGAGGCGAGAGTGGTGGACCAAGCACTTCGCATTTCTTCCCTGTCGTTGACGAAAATGAGGCACATGACGACGGCGATCTGGTACTAGAAGATGAGGGTTGAGTGAACTTGGCTGTTCGTAGGAGCAAGATTTTGTAAGAACAGATGTATACTACCGCCTTTTTGCATTTTGCAAGACGATTACGAAGTATGAAAGCATGTCAAGGTCTATCGGCGGTGGTTATTGAACTACAATATATTTGAAATAAAATAAAATAAATAACTGAGGGATCCATCCCACAAAGTAAAACGCTAAATTACACCAAATAAGCTGTGGCGCCCGCCATGTGGTGCAGTGTGAATGAAATCGGCTGAGACAAGTCCTGTCATTCATCGGGCTCTACCGAATTTCTCATGCCACTTGCCAGCCTGCGTGGTATTTCTAGGATCCGTAACTATAGTCTTGCTCACGCGCTCAAGCTCGACCGTCTCCTTGACTGTGGCAATGGCGGCGACGCCGTGCTGCGGAGACAAGGCATCAGGGCTGTGCGGCTTGATGAGAAACAGGCCGTTGGAGGTGTTCTTCTGCTTGAGGTTGTATGTGTGATCGGGGCTGCGTAGAGTAGCCATATCATCGGGACCAGGCTCCAAATAAAGTCTGCGCAAGTAAGAATGTCAGCTTCAGCCGCCCCGTTCAGCCGCGCCGTTCTGACACAAGGTGCATTAAAGGTGTTTCATACACTGGCGCCCCGGGGGCTTCGAGCAGGGACTCAAGTTCGGGAGGGATTTCTATGAGACGAAAACCGGAGCTGTCCGGGACGCTGTAGAATGGTAATCCTTGATTTTGGCTCGACATGGTGGCGAAGTTGTGATGATGCTTGATGAAAGACTGAAGCTGTGCGCTATGAGATGGCAGATGTGAGTGGGGTTGGTGATGAGTGGCTAACAATGTATATTTCAGTCACCAATCCGAAGTATTCAGTAATTCACGCACCGAAAACAATCTTCAAGTCTAGCTAAGTAAATTTTATTATTATTTAAAAATCCCTTTTTATAACATTCTCTCCTTGCATTGAATCGTGGATAGTGCTGTAAGCCGCGCAGCAACGTCGCCACGCCCCACGCGGCCGCAGTTTGCTGGACCGCGTAAAGTGGCACTAGAGCAACCGCGTCCCAGCGCGTCTTCCAAACTCCCTGCTGAACCAGATCCTGCAAGCCATGCTCGCACAACGACAATCATCAACATAAGAGCCACGCCCACAACTATGGCCCAGGACATGGCTGTTGCGAATGGGAACAAGAGATCCAGAGACGAAACTGACACGCTATCACCTCCCAATGCCGATCTCGAGCTGAAGCGTCGGAAATTCGACGGTGCGACGCCAAACGGTCATAGCCCAGGGAATCGACTGGGCACGATTGCCGCTGCTCTCTCTCAAGTTTTTGGCAACAATCAACCGGCAAATGATACGAGCCAGGAAAATATAGCCCCTGGCGATGCGGCCAACAAACACCCGCAGGCCGATATCGCGCCAGCACAACCTTCGACGTCAGCCACACCTGCACCGACGAATGTTGCGCCGGTAGCTCCCATGTCGACGCAAACCCGTATAACGGCCGTCCCGCCAGCACGAATAGAAATCCGACTGCCCAGCTCACGACCTGCGATAAAATTGAAAGCTCTGAAAGGAACCAAGTGGGATACTGGTGATGACAAGCCTGCCCCTCGCGGCAAAGCTGCTGCCAGCAAACCTGCGCCTGCTAGAAAACCTGCAGCAAAGCCTAGGGGCAGAAAGAAGGCAGTACCGAAACCTGCGCCAGAAATTGTGCCGACTCCTCTTACGAGTCTCGAGAACAGCGCGGATGTTCCTCAAGCCACAACAGATAAGCCCAGCTCTGAGCCTGCGCCAGTCGACACTGCCTCGTTCCCGGGTCCGATCGATAGCCCGACAAAAACCCGGCTCTTCTCACCCGCTGCTGCGACTGTGCCGAAGAGCATTCTCACTCCTACTAAGAAGAGAGGCCCCAAGCCCAGTAAAAATGTCACATTTGGCGGCAACGGCTTGTTTGATCACATGCCGCGAAGCGCCAGCGGCCGGAAACCTGGGCGACCAAAGAAACTCGACGAACCTGACGATGAAATTACTTGCGGTATATGCACAAAGCCGCATTCGAAACCACCCAACGAAATTGTTCTGTGCGATAACTGTGATTTTGCAGTACATCAGGCATGCTACGAAATACCAGAGATCCCTGAAGGCGACTGGCTGTGCAAGTCATGCACCCAAGAGGATGTATTAAAGACACCTAAAGCTGAGCCTGGACTCACTCCTGCGCCAGCACCCCCTACACTCGAGGTTCCTGAGATTCCGAATCTAGAGCGCCATCTCAGTGCTATGCAGCGCGTTCTGCTCGATCGCTGCGCTGGACGCCGTCGTATACGCATGTTTGGTCAAGATGAAGCCAGTGAAAAGGTTCGACAGCTCATCGAGCAGACGGTGTTGGCAGGAGAAGGCAACTCTATGCTTCTCATTGGTCCTAGAGGAAGCGGCAAGACTACAGTATGTTTAATAGTCGTTTTGACTGTTTTGATCTAACGCGAGACAGCTTGTCGAAAATACCATCACAGATTTGTCACAGGAGCATCGACAGGACTTTCATGTTGTCCGCCTGAATGGATTCATCCACACAGATGATAAGTTGGCTCTTAGAGAGATTTGGCGTCAGCTAGGGAAGGAGATGCAGGTCGAAGATGATCTACTCAACCGAGTAAGCTCAATTACCTTGTCCTTATTATACGAACCAGCTAATCATTCATAGTCAAACTACGCAGATACAATGGCATCGCTACTTGCCCTGCTTTCACACCCGTCCGAAATCTTGGGCCAAGATGAGGGTGTCACATCACAAGCAGTGGTGTTTGTCATTGACGAGTTCGACATGTTCGCCACTCATCCGCGCCAGACACTTTTATATAACCTCTTCGATATCGCGCAATCTCGAAAAGCTCCAATCGCTGTGCTTGGATGCACAACTCGCATGGATGTCGTTGAGATGTTGGAGAAGCGCGTCAAGAGTCGATTCAGCCACCGATACGTGTACCTCTCGCTCGCCAAGACACTGCCGGCATACTGGCAAGTATGCAGACAGGGCTTGATGTTAGGTGAAGCTGATGGAAGCAAGGAAGGTCTGGATACCGACTTGGAGGGTTATGCGGACTTCCAGAAGTATTGGAACCACAAAATCGAAGTACGTAAATGCCCTTCTCTGAAGATGAACTCTGCTAATACCCTATTCAGGACCTCTATAAGCATCGCCAATTCCAAGATTTACTACAATATCATTATTACACTACGAAATCCGCGTCGGCTTTCTTCTCTGAGTGGATTCTTCCCATCTCATACCTCTCTGCCAAAGACCTGACTTTGCGAGTACCCGTAACTGAGTCCGAATTCACATCATTGGCACCGCCTGATTCCCGAATGCAGTTGCTTGGGAGCTTGTCGGAGTTGGATTTGAGCCTACTCATCGCTGCAGCAAGGCTCGATATTGTGGCGCATACCGACACTGTCAACTTTGCAATGGCCTATGACGAGTACAGTTCCCTTGTCGGAAAACAGCGTGTGCAGTCTGCCGCATCAGGACTACTAGCTGTTGGTGGCAATGTGCGTGTTTGGAGCCGCGGAGTTGCGAGCACTGCTTGGGAACGGCTGGTCGGACTCGGATTGCTCGTTCCATCCGGTCTCGGCGGCGGCAGAACACTCGGTAGCGGAGGTTTAGACGGACGCATGTGGAAAGTGGACGTGTCCTTGGAAGAGATACCTGCAGGAGTGAAGCTCAGCGCCGTTATGTCAAAGTGGTGTCGCGAAATCTAGGGCGACTCCTCTTATTGATTGTATATTATATGATATAAAGCTGCATTGTAGAAGTCTCGTTGTTAGCTGGCAACTATTGCATTTGGTATCTTTGACGGCAGTTATAGTTCTTCCATTCACTCTTTCATCCCTTTGGTGCTTCCAACTTATTCAAACTATCGTTGATACTCATTGACACTTGAGAGAACGAGCTGTGGCGGTTTAAGTCTAGGCGTGTTCTGGCCGTGCGCATCGCCACGACTGTAACGGAACCAGCGGTGCTATGCATTTAAGAGAAGGTATTTCACATTTCGCCATGACGAACGAACAGGCGTCCATGTCCCCCTTCACTCTCAGTTATGTTACTGGAAGACCATGTCCTGCAAGGGGCGTGTGGCGGCCGACACTAAAAGTGACATATCCAGAGCACAGGCTGAAAGTGAAGTATTTACAACGCGGCAGGGGGTGTGCGATAAGTAACAAAAATAGAGGCTGAGGATAAAGAGTTTGTCTGCTATGCGAGTTCGTGGGCGAGCACACCTCTTGCAAGCACCTATGTAGCGCTGCAAGCACGGCTCGGCAAAGCTTTCGCAATGAACGAGCACCAGAGCAAACAACGCCAACAAGCGCACGAACCACTTCAGCCGTGTTATTCACAAGAAGGAAAGTACGGTGGCTGAAGTCGGACCATGCGCTATTCTCATGTCGGCCGGCTCCGAAGACTCAATATAGGTTAACAAAAAAAGGGGGAAGTAAGATGCTAGCCTAGATAGATCTTCCCAAGCCTTAAAAAAAAAAAGAGCCGCCGAGGAACCGCCCTCTGGTCTGGTAGCATTTTTGGTACACAGTTCGCACTAGTTACCGGTTATGCTTCTGACACCAAAGCCACTCGCAGGAAAAAAGGTTCGGTGGAGGAATAGCATGGGCGTGACGGGCGCCGGATGCTGGATTCCATTCTTCCGAGAAGTGAGGTGTGCAAGTGGCATCGCGTGGTCCAGGCTCCCCAGATTTACAGTTGGGTCTTTTTGACGGAGATCTGCAATGGCGCTGTAACGTAGCCGTGGGCCAGCGAGTTGGTGTTTCACCAGTGAACTACACTTGACGGAGACGGGCGTTGAGGAAAGTTTGATGATGGGCGTGAATATACAGAGTTGAGTTTTCCGAGACTATGCAATATGATGCGATCTGATCTTACGTCGCGGTGAACATCATGCTTATAGATTGACGTAAAAGGATGCGGCTGTAAGCAAGGGGCCTAGATTCGGTGTGGCCGTTTTAGAGGAGGCAACGGGCAGAGCGAATGAGGAGAGAAACAGTCAGCATGGAGAAGCCTGGCTTCGACCAAGGCAATTCGTCTGCAAAACGGAATAATTAGAATGAAATGATGCATCCCCAAGTTGCTATGCTTGCTTAATTGCATGTTCAAGCCAATTGCGACCAGCTTTCTTGATGCATCTATCCATCAGTGTTGTATACACCCAATGGCCCAAGCCCAAGTCTTGCACACCACGGGTGTTGCGCCATGAACCTGTTTCATCTTTTTAGAGCGAGCGGGCGTGTGTCTGTGTGTGTCTTTCCATTCTTGTCTAAAATTCGGGCATTAAATAAAGCACGTTGGCAAAAGACCCCGAGGAACGACAAGGTCTCTTTTATTTTTTTACTGGTGCACGCCCACGCCACGTTTTGTTGTGATTGTCTCTGCAAAAGTACAGAATAGGCCATCGCCCCGGGCGGTGGCATCTGGTCGGCGCAATAGTTAGCCCGCCAGGTCTTGACGGTGCATGAAAGCCCACCACCGCCACGCCTGACTAAACTTCAGCCATAGCGTTGCCTCCTGTCGAACGGTTATCCCAAAGGTTCCTTTGGACCACTCGCTCACCGAGCAACTCCAGCGAGGCTGGCCAATGGGACCCATTTCAGCTCACTTGGTTCAAAATGTGAAGCAGCCAGAAATTGCCAGCAGAAGGTCCGTGTGTCCATCTTGCCTCGTTTCGCATTGCTTGAGCCAATGCTTGTTCTCTTTTGGCAACATTTGGAGATATATGTGGAGTCCGGATGAAGGGCTCGTGCTACAGAAACTTAAAGCCCTAAAAACATAGGTTGTAATTCGCTACAAAGTGTGTGAAGTGCGCGACTACCTTTGCTGCTATAATCTCTCCGCCTACATAGACACAAGAGTTTGGGCTAGCTAGCGAACTGCTGGAGTTGTGTCGTGTACCTTGAGGAGGAAGATATCGTTCGATCGATGCGATGCAACGGCCCCACGATCGCCGTCGAGTTCGACGTTAGGTGTGATGGCACAGACAGCAAAAAATCTACCAGCTTTCCTTCCCAGCCGTTTGTGATTGGCATTCTAAATATTAGTCTGTTTTGAATTCGAGAAATACTACCTTCTGAAGACGGAAATTTGTTTTTTATTGCGCCGAGCAATGGCAAGTCGATATGCCGAGGAACGAGCGATTAAGGGGTGCCATGAAGCCAGGTTTCCAATATCGAACTAACCACCACGCTAGCCACTGACGGGATCTTTTGTAGCTTAACTAATTATTTGAAGCCACATAGGGCGTGTGCATCAGCGACGAAGCCAATTGGCATAGGTGTGACGGTAATGAGTGCCGGCGTGGCTGTTTGAAGATTTTATTATCAACCAGGGGCTGCCGAGGCCAAGAAACCTGCGTGTACGAAAAACGGCTCGATCGCCACGGACTTGTGCAAGGAGTCTATCGCAAGGGGCTAGTCTGATACTGCTGCTGCTGCGTAATGCGAACGCATGGGGAAGCTGTATGAGCGGTATGCCAGCTCTTCAAAACGTTTATTTTTCTCCTTCCAACTCCGGTCTTTCGGCCACTCTGGCATGTGAAGCCTGGGTGGCTGTGTCCAAGATCTCAGATTTAAACGTTGCATTCGAGCAGGTGCAAAGACTAAGCTCGGCGCTTCCTCGCTAGATTCGGCACGATAGCCCAGAAAGGCAAGGTGAAGGCCCTGGCAGCAATAGAAAGAGACCGTCCGCGAAGCGGCATTGAGAATCTGTAGATTTGAAGGCAGAGCATAAATTTAAGGAAATAAATTCCGGCGCCGGAGAAGCAAAACCATAAAATCTATTTTTAACTTTTATACGCTACCTGTAATATCATTCATGCGGCAGGCAAGCCGGTGCAGATGTGCTGCAGACTGCCAGCCATGGCTATAGCAGCAAGGATCTGAACTATATCGGAGGCAGTAATGGACGGCGCCAGAGCTACAGCGTGCGGCATTTTCAACTTGTGTGCGCCGACAGATGCGAGTTGTACCGGCAGACGAGCCAAGTGAAATGCCTGAGAAAATTTAACTTCAGCTAGATTGCGGCTTTGTGGCCTTGTTGACCTTGACCATCTGGTCATTGCGTGCATGCAGTCAGCAGGAAAGGGCAGGGTTGTCTGTAGGCAGGCCATGATCCACCAAAACGGTGTAATTACAGTTCGCGAGAGAGAGGATATTCACATTAAAGTGTCGAAATTCAGTGATAATTAGCAGTAAAGCATCTGGCACAATCTGTTAACAGGCAATGACGAGCTATCATCTGCCCACGGCGATAGAGTCGTGACAAAGCGGTGAAACCAAATGGCCGAAGTTTCTCCACTCGCAAAGAAAACTATGGTAGCCACTATCTGTAAAGTAGTTTACAGAAGCCAAGACGTTATTTCGTCTCTTAATTTGATCTACGGAATTGCATAGAAAAAGCAAAACTCAGATGCACACATGGGCAGCGGTATCAGGGTTGGACCACATCTTCAACGGGTGTGGCGTCTTGCAACGGTTCAATTGCATAATCATAAAACACGTTTGCGATATTTCAAAGTATAGCGCGGTGAACAGCCGCCCCATTTGATTGAAATGGCGGTGTTATTTGCGGACCATGCATAACATGATAAAAGGCTTGGTATGCTCCACGACAAACATCTTGGCTTCGCGTACTCTCAAGCGGGAAAAGGAGCCAACGTCATAATCAGCCCAGGCGTGGAGAAGGTAAACATTAAAGCAGCTGCTTCTTTGGGCATGCTCTCCAACCTTCAGTATAAGCGTAGCCGATTTTGTCTTTAAATTGACGGTCGATTCTCGGAAGCGTGAGACACCGTCACCTTTCAACCATCGAGGTTATTAACGGAGATGAACCATTTTGACGAGTCGAACAGTACAGGGGCGTCCTACTACCGAGAAATTGTTGCAATGCCAGCTGGGAAAAGTGGCGAAATCTCCATGACGTTGCAAGCAGATGGAGCACAAGTGCGGCTCATGTGGAAAGCAAATGCGATCGACACTGGCTCAATGCTTAGCAATGATTAATTTCGCCGCAATTTGTGCCGCATGTCGAGTGCAGTTCGCCTCCATCTGTGTGGTCGCGGGCAGAATTGCGGTATTCGAAAACGTGGCTGGTTGACCGGGGGTGTATCAGATGATCACAGCCAGTTTTTATATTCCCCTCACTTGTAGATTAAAAACGCTACCCTCTGCAGGGGTGGCATGTCGAGGGCCGTTGCGAACCAGCATTGCACCGCCGACCGCTCCGGCCCCGGAAACTACAGGTCATTCTCGGAATGGGCAACGACTATGAGCTGGAGGCTCATAGGCGAGCCGGTGGCGGCGCCACCAACTTGCACTGTACTCATGGCTGGCCACGCAGTGCAGAGATTGATTAAACGGTAGACAAGGGGGTGACAGATTGAAAGCAGCAATGTTAACCGAATATGCAGCGGTAAATGCAGCGTCGACAATCAATGACTGCATACTCGTACATGGACCTGTTTCGAGGACGATTGCCATTTATACATGACCAGGGGGGCGTGTGGGCGAGAAGCGCCATATTAGAGAAAACGACTCGTACGGTTACATGGCGGCACGTTTCCAAGCCGAAGCCATCGTGAATGTATATATTTCCTCTTCTGTATTGGTCCACCAGTCAGTCGGTGTAATGAAACAAAGTCGTCCAAACAGAGTCATGTTATGCGAGAGGCCAGGCACAGAAAAAAAAAGGCGACGTTGTGTGGACCGGTCGCTGTTGGGCTGAGAGTCGAGCCCGGCGCCACCATGGACAGACGAACATGGTGGCCCAGGAAAAGAATGGATTGGAGAAGGCTGTCAAAGGGCGTGCAAAATTTCATGAGTCAATCGGCCTGCTCGCCGCTGAATACAGACCAGTTTGTTCGTCTGATGATGGCTTGGCTGGAATGCCACACAATGCCCACAAATACAAGGCTTATTAGACGAGGAGGAAATATCGTCTCCCTGGGTTGCGCGACAGGAGGAAAGACATCGAGTACCCGCCACAAGGCAGCCCTACGTACAGATTGTAGATTCCGACTCGGTAAAGCAACTGCCGCCTTCATATCGGATGCCTTTCTCTTCTAGGCCGAGTTAAGCCAAAAAGAGTCCAGTTACACAGAGTAAGTCCAGTACCTCTATGCAACAAAGCAGAACACGCGTGGCGGTTGTCAAGCACGCAGAGCGCCATCGGAAATAAGGCCCCATTGGTCACGAGCTAGACTGTATTTTCTCTTTCCCTTTCCCTTCTCAGAGAAGATCCTCTTTTCCCTTCCACAGAGTGGTCTTTTTTTGGATGCGGTGTGCATGGCAAGCCAGCTTTTGCAGCTGTTGTCCAGGGGGAGGGGCGTGAGATTCCGCTCGCGTGGGAGAGGTGCAGAACTGGTAAAAGGCGCCCTCTAATTAGGAATTGGATTTTTTTTTTTTGCACTGGGTGGCTTGCACATGGCAAAGTACCAGGTACAAATGGGTCTAGAGGGATTTGTGAAGGGGTGGGTGTGTGGTGGTCCACGAGGTTTTTTCTGTGGTGTTAGCGTGGCAGCGATGCAGATGAGCGCGCCCTGGAGTTGCGGGCTTCAATTCCACCCATTCACCAATGAGGTGCTGGAGGTATGACGTACTTTGCAATTACGTCTAGTTTCGGTCTTTTATGGTCGCCGATGCGAAGCTTGTAGGGCTGTCTATCGAGTGCACGCCTCGCTTGCGGCAACTCACAAGAGCGGTAGTCCTTTTCTTTTTCCCGCCAGTCTCCCCATATCTGCTCAAATGCCCGTTTTTCGGTCCCCGTCTGAAAAACAACCGACCCGCCGGCTGGAAGCGGTTCCGCGCTGATTCTGTATAGCGGTATTCTTCCAAAATGCCCTACTCCGCAGGGTGGACACGACGAGCCCTTCTGACCAGCGTGATGCCAGCGACGCCCGCGTGGGGGTCAGGGTTCATATTATTATTTTTAATGTGTGCTGGTTCGCTGTAACGGGAAAGGCAGACAGCGCAATTGCATGAAAAATGAGCACACCACCTTTTCTATGCCAGGTTGTGGTGGCGCTGCCGCGTGCGTAATGCAGTGTTCCCCGGCGTGTGTGCAATGTCTTCATTCACGACGCAGAAGACGCCACCCGTACGCCGTTCCACTTGGCACCAACTGGCGGTGCGCATCCATCCACTCTCAGCATGGAAAGAAAGAAAGAGAGACCTTGATGGGACCAAAACCGGGACCAGCCGCGAAGAATGAAAGCCAATATGGAACCGGTGAAATTGCCCAGCTTCTAGAAGCCATACCCGTAGGACCGTGGCGTTGTGAGCCAAGCCCGCAGAAATGTTTTCTGTCACAGACCAGGAGGCGTTGGTTCGGCCTTCATTCCGCGACCTCAAATTACAGAGTGCCGATTGACTCACAGGAATTGACTAAACTGCTCCGCTAGGTGAAAAGCACCAGCCAGGTGACAACTGCCTATCCCGATTGAAGTTGCTCCTTTCGGGCGGACGTGATGGTCGTAGCAAAACTTTAAACGTTAAGCCGGTTGATCTTCTTGGCGGGCGCCGCTGAAGACACTGTGCCTCTGATTGGTGGGCAAACTCAGAGGAGCGAGAGGCGGCGCCAGCATAAAAAGAGGAGAGGGGCGTGAAGAAGTCGTTTTGCTCGCTGGTAACGCTAACAGGGCACTCATTCCGCGCATTTGAGTTATAGCATTGTATTGTTCCGTTGACGCCTCGATAGATGCGAAGAGAAAAGCATTCACGAGCTCCGGTCAGCTTGTAAAATTCTTATAACTACTATCCAGCATTTCAAATATTTTGTAGTTTTATCGGAATTGTGCAACAACGATATTGGCTGGTTTACGTGCTGCCGGCAAGATGGGCCGCAATGCCGAAGCGGCCGCTATGTTCACCATCTCCAACGGAGTAAAGCGCCCGACTCGCGTGTGCTGGAAAATGGAGCTTTCAATTACTTTGACGTCTTGGCTAACCAGCGGCTCTGCCGCAATGGTTATTATCGGAAGACTGCAAGCCTACATAATAATATCTGGCAATTCCGGCATTCCGACGTGCAGCGCGAGCCGCGTTTCCACTTGATCCAAGCGTCGAACCTTTCTTTTTTTTTCATTATACCCTCTGGGGCGGCCTGGAACGGCTAACGAGATGGAGCAAGGCCAGCTTTAAGCGACGTGGGGTGAAGCTCTGCGACATTCGAAATTGGCCAAACTCGATAACAGTTAAAAATTAATATTATTAAAGAGATGGAACGGAAAGTGGGATGATAATACGACTGGGCTTGAGCGTTATCGACCCCGGCCCCCGCTTGCATGAAACCAGAGCGCAAAGGTTAAAAGAAGACTGCTATTGAAGGGGGGGCCAAAACGGTCGTCCAAGGAAAACAGCCACATGGCAATGGAGCAATGCAAGGACCTGACTCGCAGCTTGGATGCAGGCTTTCTTGGGATGGCTGATTCCTCCTGCAAGGATGAACCATTTTTGTGAGACGTGCGCTCACCGTTGTCGGGGGCCAAGGTGCCAGTGCGGCGGCGTTTTAGCATGATGCAGCATTGGAGCTTACCTATCCGATTTACTCCGCACGCCTACCACGGATGATTAAAAGAATAAAAAAAGTCTAAAAAGCGACGACTTGGAGGAGGCTATACGTCAATGCAACGGCACTCGAAATAAAGGAAAAGGGGAGGGGAGGGTGTGCTTTGGTGGTGGTGATTGTGACCTTGACGATGGATGCGAGCATCAACATCAACATATGTGCTCTGTTTCCTCTGGAGCGTCCGAATGCAAACCATAGAACACAACGACAGCCAGGATAATGGCGATGGGGGCGCGGACAGTCCCAGCTGCGCAGCATGTTTATTATTGACCGGGATCAGTGCACTCATCCGTTCTCCCGCTCGCCGAAAGCGAAATGGCGGCCAAATTGTATTACTGTTGTTCGAGACCAAGTCTAACAGCAACAACCATGGTGCGATGGTAGCATGTATGGCCTATTCATGTCCGTTCCCTTTATTTATTTTTCGTGTTCTTTATTTATTATTATTATCGTTGTCTTGGCTTGTAGAGTCGACGTGCCACCACCACCACCGATCAAGCTCCGATGAGCTCGCTTGGCCGGCCGTCCATTCGTCATCCAGGATCCAGGATCTGACCCCGGCTTCGGCAGTTTGTGCCATGTGGCTGTGGAGAAAACAAGTAAGGGCGACATTACCGGCAAGGCCGTGAATAGTAGCATTTCGCAAAGACAAGGACAAGGTCATTTGGGCATGCAGGTTTCAGTTGATACTGGTTATGATTATAGTGGTTCCATCTTATACACGCACGGTTTTTTCCCAGCTAGCAGCACGAGGTGATGAATCGCGGTCTGCGAAAATGAGACAAACCTGCTTAGTACAGGAGCGCATATAGGTCTCTCGGGTTTATGAAGCCCGCGCTTTCTCTTTGGCACCTTTGTGTGTCAAGGATGAAACTGAGTCGTCTCTAGTTTTAGATGCACAATCAATGGTTGTGCGCAAGCATGAAGACCCATCCAAACCGGTGTCAGGAAATACGAGAAGAAATAAAACCCGCTGATTATACATTCATGTACCGGCCTTTTTGCGAGTAGAATGCTTTATTATTCGTGTATTGGTGCAATGGTCCGCGAGAAGAGTGCTTTGTAGGAGCGTATCGCGCCATCGGGGAACGGTCAATTGGGGGGCCGGCCAACTTCCCTTGAGAAGAGGCGGCGTTGGCGCGGAATCATGCGTTGCCGAGAAAACGATGATTTGATGGCGTTGATAACAACCTCGCGTGGCGTGACGGCGTGGGTAAGGGCCATCAATGCAGCAGAGTCGCAGCGAAGCCGATGGGACGCTGTGTGTGTATTGCTCCGACTCCGGAATCACTGGTCGGTCAGGCCAATCTTTTGAGCGCGGTTTACAAAATTGTACAATTTACTGCATGTTTTCTCTTCGCACCGAGTTATACTATAATGTAATGTATATGACTGCCGTCGGTCGCATCGCCTTGGTCTGTTGAGAAACCAAGATTGAATCATGCCGCCCCGGCATTTGAACAAGCCCAATCTCCCATCACAAAGCCAAGGCTAGAAGCCCCCAACTCGCCCGCTTTTTCATCGCCTGGGCTGGGCTGGACTGGGCTGGGCTGGGCTGGGCGGCCAGACGCTGGGTGCTCGTGTTGGGCAGGACGCGTGGCGGAGAGAAAACCCACGTGGCAGATGCCGTCAGTGGGGTGGGGCGGGCGGCCATGCTTTCTTTCTGATGAAAGCTTTTGATGGGCTGTTACTGGTACAGATGGCAACAAGAAAAGGGTAAAATGGGGGGGGAGCTTCATGCAGCATGGGCCATTGACAGCTTGGACGGTATTTTTCCACTACATGTCTTTTCTTTTCGAATAGTGGTGGCGGTCAATGGGAGGGCAGGACGGGCAATGATCATCTCATTTATTTTTATGCCTTTATTTCCTTGGGATTGCCATGAGGCGGCGCACCGAGAAAGAGGGGAACATGGTGCATGGCAGACGAACAAGGGGACCCACTGTTCAATCTTTACACGCCCCCCCTTGCCCCCTTTAAGCAATTTGCCCAGGTCCTGCGTTGCCCCACCAGCTTACAACTCGGATAGATGCATATGCGAGATGCAAGCCCCTCCTCTTTGTCCAGTAGCAGCAGCACTCTCCATGTCTGTCGACTCGTACGGTGCTGGTGCGTAGCTAAGGTGCGCCCGGCCGAGAGAAAATGTTCCCAGCAAGTTTGCTGCGCGCGCCAGCTCAGTAAGCACTACAAGAGGATACGCTCCGTGGCGTTGCTCGCCTGAGCCGTTTTGGCGGAGTGTGCGCGCCAGCCAGCCAGGGAGCCAAAGCTGATGCGAAGCTGGGACTTGATGGCGGTCAATTCGCGTGGGTTTTGGTTTCGCCCTGCCAAGGCAAAAAAAATAAAAATGGTCCGGTTGCTGTTTGTAGGTTGTGATGCCTGATCTTGTTGCATCAGCCAACTGGCTACTACACATGGTTGTTGTCTTGACTGCCAGACTCAACCAGCCATGTACATTGCTGCCAAGTCACACTGGCAACACAACACCCCCCCGCACATTTTCAATGCCTTGTTGTCTCAATTCCTCAACTGAGGCACGCGTGCAGTACCTTCTCTTTGTCGTCGTTGGTGGCTGGGCTTGGCCTGCATGCATGTCGTGTATCTCGCTACAACCGTGGACACCCCATTTTGCCTGCCACCAAAAAATGCATGCACCAGTTTCTTGGCTTTTTTTTTTTGGTGCTACTCAGCCTAGCCCGGTCTGGCTGGCTGGCGGGCGCCCTCTCTAGCAAGGATGTGCAGCGCAGCGGACAGCAGCTGAGCGCACATCTCCTTCACCATCGGCCCATGACTCTACCCGGCTTCCGAAAAGTCCAAGATGTGCAAGAGTTATGCAGCACGCTTGACCATCATCCAAAGACAAAGACCAGAAAGACAAAAAAAAGAACTATCCGAAGAGGGTTGCAAGAACAATGTCGATCGTATGACAGGCTCAGCGGTTCGCCCCAGACTCGTCAATGATGAAAACTGGTTCCATGTCATCGCTACTTTATTTTTTCATAACCCCGTCTGATTCGGAGTTGAGCGTCTTCGGCCGAAAATCGCAGCTGGTGCATGATCGCCACGTGGTTTGTTGAGATGTTCCAGTGCAGGGCCTCTTTGGCACACACACACATATGCACACAGGCGCACACACACACACGCTGGGCGTCCCAGGTTTGGGGCCGGTGCAGCCACGGCAGCTTACAGAAGTAGCCGCATATCGGCGACGTGCTGAGCCCGCCCAGGCTGTCACACACAAGTGACACCAGCTATGATATCACAACATACCGCTCATCCTCACTCATCCAACGCTGCGGTCTTCGCTTACTTTGGGGGCTCTCGCGCAGCTGATCTTTTCCCTTGTGCGCCTTTTTTTTTGTTGCTTCTCTTTTGCTGTCTCCTTTTACGCCACCAGAAAGCAAGGGTCCTATTCCCTATTCTTACCATCGTCTCCACTCGACAGGTCCCCTGGTAGTTTATTTTTGAACACACTCGACCATAAATTACCGTCGATGACATATTAATAAAAACGTCAGATCAGCCGGAATGTGTGCCCATCTAGCACCGGAACAGGACAAGGCTGGGAGGAGGGGAACGAGGACGAGCGAGAAATAACGTGTCGAGCAGGGAACAGGGACCCAAGGCTGGGCTTACTGTGGCTTGCTGCCTGCAGACGAACCCATGTCTTGATATTTGGTCAAAGTACGTAGCGGCAAAAGCTAGCGGACCTCTTCAGCCGGGGAGCTTTGGGCTCGCTGGTCTCTGGCCCCAGAATGTCAGAGAGAGTGACATGCGCGCTATTGCTAGTAGCCATATATATCAAGTATATAATATGAGCTTCTTGTGCTAACTAGCAGAAGAAGATCCATCATTAGCCTGGTAGCCTGCTTTGCCATCACGAAAATCTCCAAGAGTCCCCCGCTGGCGAATACTGCATCAGGCATAGTGTACGGCCCTGGCAGTCGCCGCTAGACTGCAAGTGACGAGTCCGCCACCACGGAAGTTTCATGGCTTGCGTTCAAGGAACGAGCAAAAAAGGGCTGCTTCAGAGCTCATCAATCTCGCCAAGTGGCATTGCAAATCAACAGGCTTGAACGATCGAGAGCAGCCTTTCTCCATGGAGCGTGGGGGGGCAGATCAAGGGTGCTCGTTTAAGCTTTCGCCCCCAAACCAAGGCGCTGGATTCTCTGTCTAGCTCGTAGCATCCATTGAACTTGTGAATGTATTTCTTTTTGAAAATCCGAACTCGATTTTTTCCACGATACGGTATCGATGCGGTGAATACATGCTAGCCGCCCTTAAACCGAACGAACGCCGTTGTCAACCGCTTTGCCTCCTGGGCGCACAAGCCATCGGAGGCGGCCGGTATTTGCATCCAAATAAACGAACCGCGCACCGAGTTAATGATACAGGGCGCTCCTCGCTCAAAGTAATTTCAAGCCGCTCCAACGGCGTGCAGTCCCAAAGTCGACCTTTTTAGCCTCTACGCTAGGCCTTTTGACAACGAGGAGCCTGCTGCTGGTTTCTGGCTAGTGTTGGTGGTGGTGCGAATGCAAGGCGATGGATATCAAGTTCCCCTCTTTTCTTCTTTGATGCAACTGCAGATTGATACGGCGGGATGCTGCATGGTAACGACAAAGCAACACACTAGGGGGCATTTCATAATATGAAAGGCGGTAGTAGGTTTCTGCCCAATCTCGGTATTATGAAATCTATTCCTCATCAACCCCAAATGAGCAATGGTACAATACGCCCAGTTTCCGGCGGAATGTCTCAATCACGATTGCCATGTTTCAGTCACTCTCTCCTTTCTCTTTTCCTTTTTTATTCCCGTTCCGCCCTTTCACAACCCCAGCAATACCTCCTTTTTCAGGGTCTTTTATGACATGTCACCTCACATCCGGCCATTTCCTCTTCCTGCTCGTCCGGCAACTTCCCGCAGCATTGTATACAAGGTCCACGAGAACACCAACGCCATGCAGCGCTAGCCTAAGCCCACCAGGCTCGCGAGATCATTGTAGACAGCGTAGCCGATTTTTTTTCTCCTTTCTCCTTTTCGATTTGGGCAGCCCGCTAACTAGCTGGTGTATCCATTTTTTCTTCTCTTTTTGCGTGGTATTTGTCCCGTTACGCAAGAGGGCGTGCCGTAGTCTGGAATGATCCCGCCTTTGATAAGTGCGCGAAAAAAAAAAAGTGAAACCTGCAGGAAGCGTGGAGTTAGCGGGGAGCCTTGCCACGTCAAAAAGAGGTGCGCATTGCGCGTGGCTTCCATGTGTCCCAAGGAGTGGTGCATCGGGAATTCGACAAGCCAAGGATCGACAAAGCCTTGCCTCTGTTCGTTCAGAAAGATGCGCTATAGATGGATGGAACCCAGCCTGGGTTGCTTCAAACCCGTCTCCCACGTCGACGCAATGCATCACAAGGTATCTAATCGTCACCATGCGCTGCAACGATGCTACTATTTACCATCTCTTTATTGCTAGGCAGCTCGTATCATCTACGAAGACAAAAGGCGGCTCAGCATTTCAGCCGTGCCTAAGAACAGGCGGGTCCGTACTGAGAGGTTGTCCTTTTTAGGTTGTGTGGTTTCCCGAGCCGTCGTAGGGGTGGGTGGGTGTGTTGCCTTTCATGCCGCCTTGCGCCGCCTGGCATCGCCGCCTCGCCAATTGCATATATCTGCAGCTCAACCTGCCACACCTCCCATAGCTTGTGTGCTAACCTGGCTGAATTTCGCTCTAGTCTTTGATTGGCACAAAGCTGCCATTGCAATTTTATAAAGTATATTCTTTCTCGTTTGAATTAAGACGCAATGCCGAGAAGATTGTCTCTGTGCGCAGTGGGCGTGTTGCATTGCATCGGCCGCTCAGCCTTAGCAGAAGTCGCCCATGTTAATAAGACCTCGCTAGTCTACTTTTCTTGTGCTCTCAACTGAGAAGTGGCGTGTGGCCCTATTCATGCCTCTTTGAAACCAAACTGCCAAACGAGAAATGTGACAGCTCGGCAGCTGTCCGTGTGGCATCGGTGGGTTTTTTCCTTTATGACTTCAATTCCTTTTCTTGCCCGTGATTTCCTTGCCGCGTTGCGGAGTGGGCGGTGGTTCAGGTGAAATGTTGTTGCGGGGTGCTTAATTACCTACGTCTCTCGGCAGAAATATCGCCTGCAACTGACCGTGCGCGCTTTTTTTTTTTTTTGCCGTCACCCTGGACCGAAACATCATGTGTAATCATGATGAATAAAAAGAACTCAACGAAACAGTCTGAAAAAAAAAAAATGGAAAGTGGCATAAATACACGACAAAGATCTGAGACAAGGGCCCGCGTCTCTTCGGCAGCTTCGAGAGTCAGGGCAATAGCTTCAAGACATGGAGACATGGGACCAGGCCCGCTCAGACTGGCCGGGACAGCCTTGACGGAAAACGGGCGCATGAGCTTCTCGGAACATGCTTTGAGGGCAAGTCATGACAGCATTTGTCAACAAAGGACTCCACAGACGAGTAATGAGTAGGTGAAAGAAAAAAGAGAGAGGCTGCTGTGTGCCGAGGTGCTGTGGTAGGTGCTCTGCAGCTAGCGATTCTGCTGTGGCGCTCTTTTATTGCTCGTGGTCTGTGCCTCGTTCTTGTTCTTATTTTGCGATGGCATCTATCAAAGGGGGTGCATATTTTTGTGGCTTGACCTAATTTCTGTCTCTACGCCAAACTTCCGCCGAATTGTGCCGTTTCGTCAAAAGGAGGACAGGCCGTCGTTCAGAGATGTGCACGCAGCCACCTGTACATATCTCCATATCAAAAATGGAGGCGTTTTGATGGTGCAGTGAGCGCTAACTGCACATCATGACGACAATATCGCGCGGATCTATGGGCGAAGAGATGGGCTTACTGGATGGCGTATTACGTTCAGCCCCTGACACGGGTTCAAGTTGCTGCTTATTCTGGTGATTAGTTTCGTTCTGTTCATGTCGAGCCAGTGCCAGACTAATAAAAAGGAGAGAGAGAAACGGGCAGCTGATGCCTTGTGGCCGTTGAGCGGGCTTGTAAATAGCCTGTGCCAGGTTGCGCTAGCCTGGTGGGTTTTATTGCATCAATGCGCGCGTGCTATTGAACTACAGGCAGCTAGGCTCAACATCGCACCTTCAATAGCGTTGTGCAGGCAGCTCGCTCACGAATCGTGAATTCTTGTGGTCATCGTTGGCTACAGTGTCTATGATATCTGACTGCGTAGCATCGCGAAGGATCTTCCATATCAAAATACCCTCTTTGCTCTTCTTCTCCATTTTTTTATTGCCTGTCGTCTTACAGCGCCAGCGATCAGCTCAACCATCTGTCATGGAAGTCTCTGGGTGGTGGTTCTGGAGCGCGGCGTCCCACCGAATAAGCTGCCCCAGAAAGTCCAATCCAAACATGGCGAAAGAAAAAGGATTGGCATGCCACCGGTCCTGCAGGCTGATGCTTCCGCGGGCGCATTGAGGAAAAAGAACGAGCTGACACCCTTTCTTGCTGAGGCGGTGACCGGGTTTCCACCCAAAGAAGCTTGTACCGTACAATGTTCCTGTGTCCACCCGTTGTTCCACAGCCTTTTACCGTGAAAGAAGAAAAAAAATCATGCGTTTCTGGTTCATTTTCCCACTTCTTGTTAAAACATTCGTGTTTCTAGTATTCCGCGCGGAATTGCCGCGCAGTCCACGAGGCGAGCGCCACTGGTCCGTCGTCTCCGCTGAGGCTGGTCATTTTCTCGCTTTGCCCTGCCTGAGACTTATTCGTGACTCGACACAAAAGCCGCTTTGTTCTATTTCTGATGGATCAATCTCTATCCAGAAAAAAAAATTGGGCTTGCTGCCTTGCCCCCCCGGGCTGAAACGGCCCTAGCACATCCACCGTTGGGTGAGGCGTTCAACACATGGCGGCGCGCCCCCGCAGAAACCCAGGGCCGCTCCGCCCGCCGCCGCCGCCGCCGCCGCCGCTATGATTGCATGCTTCTTGTGATTATGAGCCCACCAGCCTGCCACATGGCAAGTTTGCGAGACGTTCTTCCTTCTCAGACGGCGGGTGGGGTTGGTTTGTGAGGGTGGCAAATGGAAGGAATCCATGGAAAGGGGAGAATAGAGGGCGTGTAAGCCAAACAGAAACGCCATGTTTGCTTTCGCTGTCCACCATGGACTGCAGCGAATTGTGTCTGTGGCTTTTGCCCCCAAAACACGCATTGCCCGTCGGTTCACTCTCTTGTTCTCATTCATAGCAAGGGGAAATCAACTTATACCTTGTTGGGTTGTCGTGCCCGCCGGCCCAACCACGACATACCTGTTCAAAGCCTGCATGTGTGCCTGGCCGTGTCAATGGATGTGCTTGCATCATCCACCTGCGGCAAGCCTCGCAGGGTCTCCCCAACTCACTAACCACCGCTGCCCAAAACCTGACATGCCACGTGAATGCAAATCTGACGAAAATCTGGCTCTCTCTCCCAACTCCCGGGCATGTACACACACACCCTCCCACATCCCTTCTTCCGTACTGTATGCGAAAAGGATGTGCTTGGGTTGCTGCAGCTCCCCGCCAAACGTGGTATGCGCAGGCCGTGTTGCCTTGTTGGGAAGCACCCCCGCTGCACCACAAACACTTCTGACTAGTTCAAGGGGGGATGTTGCAAGCCACATGTGTATTACGGATTTTGCGTGTGTGTAGTGTATGTGTAGTAGTGTGTGTGTGTGTGTGCCTTGGTTTCTTCTGTGGTTTATTTCAGTGGTTTGTAGTTTAAATATGCAGCCAGCCCTGTACTTTCTTTTTTCCCTCCTTGGCCCCCCCTTAGTAGATGCAATCTCCCCCAAATCTCGTCCACGAACCGCTGCAAGATCCCAGTCAACGGTTTTTTTCTATTATTACCAGTTTTTTTTTTTAATTGCTTGTTTTTGTGGCTCTTGGGAATTTAACGCCTCCCGACATTTTCGAGTGCACACGTTCAGCGGCACAGAAACGGCTAGCGATATTGGAGAACCACTCGGCCGCGTGGCATCATTTCGGCAAGAACACGACAGAAGCGTCTTATTGGGAATCACGTCGACACAGGTCATCAATTATACGAGAATTCGAGCGAATTTCCATACTCCCTCTTCCGAGAGTCCTTTCGAAGTCCGTATTCGAATCGAGCCTCGAAGCACCGCGGATTCAGTCGAGTACTGTCGTTCGACTTGGGTCATAAATACGGCCTTATTTGGTGGAATTTCCATTCGGCAATTTCGCATTTCTATATTCCGCCCCGGGAATACGATCCATCAACCGTTTACGGCTTTCTGCTCCGAAGCGTTGAGCGGGCGCAACGCTGCGCTCTCAACCGAACACTGCCAATTTACAGGCCCTCGAACCTGGCTTATATTCCCCCCGGCCGAGCCACCGCACTCTCGGCCGCGGCCAGTGCGCACACCCGCAACGACGAAATCCTGGCATTGCCACCCTTTTTTTGCTTGCTGAAATAGCACACACATACCCTTGCATCCAATTCAATAGCGGGTGGCGTTTTATTTTCCATTCATTCTTTCAAGTAAGTGGTTTCAGGAAGGGAAGTGAAATTAGGCATCCCGGTATCAGAGCGCTAGCAACGGTGAAGGGTTCGGTGAGAAAAAAGGTCGTGGTGTGAAATTGCCCCCTCAATTCACCGTCTAGCGCGGGCGTGCGAACATCCTTCCATTGTTCCTGGAAGGCCTGCTTGCAACTTTCTTGCAGGGTCGTCGCGTGGGCGTCTGACTCTTTTGGTTTGCGCGGGCCCGATGAGCGAGATGCGACGGGGAGCCGGCGATGCCGCGCCAACCTAGCGCAGGTCCTACAGGAGAAGAAGATGACGGGCGTGTGCTAATGATTCAACAGACAAATACGAGTTTGGGTTTGAGATTCAGACGGCCTAGCTCATCAAGTCGCTCGCTTTCGTTGTCGGTTCGTTTATTGTCGCATCTCGGGCAAGACAAGGCCCCGTTCACAGACAGCGAGCAGCAGTGCATTGTTGCGGCTTTCGGCACCCTTATTACAAGGAAAAACAAGCGTCTGGCTAGGTGCAGCAGATTGAACGCCTTCAGCTGTCACCAACCCAGCGAGGACCACGAGTAACGGTTCCACCCGGAGTCGCCGAGATATCCTCCAACTACGCAGAACCAGGAGGCAAGCCCCCTGGCAAATACCAACATCAGCAAAGGTACGTTGAAAGGATCTTGATCCTGAATTTTTTTTCCTTGTCAGAAAAAACGCCCCAAATCCCTGAAATGCATTGATTATTTCTCCGTGTCCCAATTTTTTTTCTTTTTTCATTCATTCAATCCTTCCTTGGTGCTTCTAGAATGTCTCCATGTTTTTTGGGGGCCCTAAAGCTGGGGCCACCAGGAGCGCCCAGCACACGCCGGCGAAGAAGATCAGTGCAGCGGTTTCAAATTTCGGTGCACCGAGGAACAATGGCCTTTCGGGTCAGTGCCCGGATGAGGCAGTAGAGTTGTGAGAAGTTGAAATGACGAGTGTCGTCTTGACTGTGTTGACGATCTGTTGGTGTGCGTGAGCGGGCGCAGCAAGTAGTGTGTGAGCGACAAGAAACCACACCAAGCTGAAGCATCATGGAGCATCAGTGAGCTTCAGCAGGTTTCAAGTCCATCCTCAGCGCTCGTGTCGTCACTGTGCAGGGTGACAGCTTCCCCCTACAGGCTACAGACCCCTGGACAGGCCACGCTTTGCCTGCAGACCTGCGCTGGTTCAGGCTGGACAAACGTGGTCTAGTGCGTGGTGTGTCTGGTATCCCTGGAGCCACGCGCCGATCGGGCCAAAAGGAAGACAAAGGGCAGAACGAAAAGAGATGACAAGAGCCAGGCTTCGCACACCCCCCGCCATGTATCATTTTTGGCGTGCAGACATGTACTTGTGACGTGGGCCACTTTGCTGCACTTCGACATGTACCTGTCTACAAGCATCGGTGTGTGTTAGTCTGCGCCGGTTGAAGCCTCTGTCACAAAAGCGAGTTATTCTTCATTCTTCTCTTTTTGCTTTTCCAACTCTCGGCCGCATTGAGAGAGATATGGGACGAAAATGAGGAAAAGAGAGCAAAATACATGGAGAGCCCTGTCGACATAGCTGCGGGCTTGTTGACCGCAAATAGCTCTGTGGTGGAGTCGCAGGGCATTCCACGCTACGAGGCTTGCTCTTCAACGCTAGCATACCTGGTTCGCTACCTGGGCAGGCAGCAGTTGGTGCAGTGCGTCACAAGTCTTCCGGTACGAGAGTACATCCCGCAAACGGCGATGGGAGAGGCGGCCGAGAATCTGACAGCTACGAAATGGGATGAGATGGGGAATTGAGAGGGAGAAGAACAGGTACAGAGTTTGGAGTCAATTCCTCGTCTCTCTGTACATTTTCCCTTGTTTTCTCGCCCAGAAAGTCTCATTCTGTTAAAAGCGTCTGGATGCCTGGCTGGATCGCAAGGTGTAGGCGCCATGTGCCAAGGCTGCCATGGCAGTTGGGCAACATCGGTAGCGGTTTTTTTTGGGGTGGCTGCTGCTCGCGTGGCCTGCAGCGCACATGTTTGGCACGTTTTTCCTGCGCGTGTGGCACCTGAAGTTGAGCCACAGCAACACAGCCACAGCCACACCACCGCAGCCACACGTGCCACACACAAACCCAGCCGGTCGGCTCTCCGATCATGCAGGCAAAGGAACTGTGCTGTCGGTGACTGGTCATTTCTGAAGAAGAGATGACTGGAAAGAGACGAGGCGAAAAAAAGGGAGCAGAAAAAGAAAAAAGAAAAAAAGACTGCAAGATGAGGCAGATGGGCCAGATTGCAATGGTGCATAATCTGGGGACAATCCCTACAAGCCACGCCGTCGACGTCGTCAAGCCTTCAGTCTGCCTCTCTTGCGCCGACCTGCCCGCACACTCTTGGCCCTGTTCCAGCTGTTCCAGGTACAGAGTTCGCGACCAGCAGCATTGCACCCTCAAGACTTAAAAAGCAACGTGCGAATCTTGCTTCGGCATCTTCCATGATCATGCCCGCACGGGCAATCAGGCACACACTGCAAGCCTCTTTTCTTTCCTTTTTCTTCGTTTTCCTCTTCTTCACCACCACCACCGCCTTTCTTTAATTGCCCCGGCCCGCGCGGACTTGCCCATGTGCCCTGGCTCAAGTACCGAGTCAGAGGCGGGGAGGGGGCGTGCTCACTCACTTGTCGGCGACGCCTTTTGGGCGTGTGCGTTTGCTGCCTCGTGGCTTTTTCTCTCTTGGCTTGCCTCGTTATGCAAATATGCATGTATGCATCACAACCCACACACTCTCCGGCACTCACGCTCAATGACCCACGCCCCCCGTGTCACAGATACATGCTTTTGCACATATACACACACCCCCATTCTGCTTCTCCACTTTTTGCTTCCAAAAGCCCCCCCCCCCTCGTACCTCGTACCTTGTGTGCACGCTCTGTTGCGCTACAGACAAAACTTGAGCCCGTTCGCCTGCGTCGCCAGGGTAGTGGGCTTACCATTTGCCCCCCCCCAGAGTGAAAGAAAGAAGAGAGACAATGTCCGTCATTGGGCGTGTGTCCCGCATCTATCCTTATTCTTTTTGCCCATTTTTTCTTCGCTCTTTCGCACTTTTCTCTGCCCTCTAGCTCCCCATCAGCCCGCTCCGTTTGCCGGGGCTGCACACACACACCTCCTCTTTCTTCTCTTTTCCTTCGCCCCACTAAGTTCACACCCTCTCTTTAGCCAAAAGCCTATCTCTCACACGCCCCTCCCTCCTCCTCTCTTCTTCCACTTCCCAATCCACCAACCTGCACCACCGTCTCATTCGTCTTTTTTTATTTCTCCCGGCCAGTCTGCTACTCTACCCATCTTTTCCCCAAAAAGATTTGGCCAGGCCGCTAGTTTTCTTCCCTTTTAATACTTTTTGCGTTTCTTCTTTTGCATCTTGGCCATTCCGAGCATCATCTCTCTCGCTCTCTACCTCTCTCTCTCACTCGCACGCTTTCTGGCCCGCCCTCAACGCAATCCCTCTCCCTCCTCGACGATACAAACGCCCACATTGGTCTTGCACCGTTTTGCTTACTCTTCTTCCTTGTCCTTCGTCAGATGGCAGCTCTGTCGAACCAAAAGGTTGCCGATTCGATAATATCCCACAAGCCCGCCAACTCGACCACCACTACTGCCTTTGCATCGCACGACAGCAGCCACAACGCTCACCAACACCCGTCGGCAGCCACCCCACGGTCTTCTGTCGACCACCGTCCTGCTGAGCAGTTTGTCCGCCTCGGTCACGCTTCACGCCGCTCGCACCACGCCTCCTCCGCATCCACGAGCTCCCTTCCGCGAATCGTCTCCCAGCGCTCTTCCACCGGCAACTCCGCCAGCATCCTCGCCCGCGCCAAGGACCGCACCCAGAGCGCCTTTGCCAGCATCTCCGAGCCCGTCCTCCGTCCTCGCCAGTCCAGCCCGGGCCTCGCCAAGTTCACCAACGGCGACTCTCTCGTTCCCGTCCCCCGAGCCGGCCACGCTTCGTCGCCTTCCAAGAGCCCCTCCAGCGACTCTCTCTCCTCGGGCGAGTACACTGTCGCTGGCAGCAACCCGCCCTCCCAGGCCTACGTCGACACCGACGCCTCTCTTCCCCTCCCCATCAGACAGCCTCGCTCCGATCCCAAGATGCACCAAACATCTTCGCGCTTATTGCGCATGACCGACGATGATCGGCCCTACACGAGGGTATGTTATTCTAGTTGGGTGCCAAGTTTCTTTGGTTGGTAGCTATGTGTCTGCGTCGATACAAGTCTTGGGTCTTGCACTTAAGGGCCTTTCACTTGACATCAATGACGTACAATGCCGCCATACCATTCGACTTGCACATCCTGCGCCTACATCTCTTTTATAACTAAGCTAACAACTGCCATAGGACTTCAAGGACCTCTTTTCCACCCTCGTCGTCAGCCTCCTCCCTCTCTCTGCTCACCGTGTACGGTTAAGCAAGGTGGAATACACCTTCCTCTCAGAAGATGCCATCAACAACCTCGGCTCTCTGAAATTCTCACAGTCCAATCGCATGCCCGACCCCAAAGACCCCTCCAGGATCGTCACCACCACCACAACCACCACGTTCTCCATGGCCAAGGACATGGCCCGCTCCATCTGCCAGCGCTTTGTCGAGGCCCGCTTCATCGAGTCCGCCGACGGCAAGTACCAGCAGGTTTATAGCATGAAGGGCGGCGTATGGCAGCTCACCCCCAAGGGCATCTCCATCCTAGATAGCTTCTGTGCCCGCAACGGCATCCAGCAAAAACAGGTCGCCGAGCTTGCCAACACAAGCAACGCCCAGCTCGTCCTCCTTGAACGTGACCAGCAGACCGACAAGCTCATCCATGACTGGGGCACTATCGAGGTCATCTTCCGCCGCTTCATGGGCGCCGACGGCCGTAACATCAAGACGAGCGTCACCGCCGCCGACTCTGACTCCCTCCACGACTACAAGGACGGCCTGACTGGTGTCAAGATGGCCGCTGAGCGCAAAATCAACGGCAAGACCTTCCACAACACCTTTACCGGCCGTGCCGCCACCGACTGGCTCATGGACTGCTCTACCATTGTCGACCGCCGCGAGACCACCGAGATTGCCGCTCTCTTTGTCGAGTACGACCTAATCGAGGCTCTCGCCCAGGACCGCGCCTACCTCTCTCAGAACCCCGGCCACGCCCTGTTCCAGCCCACCAAGCACGCCATCTACCACGTCACCCAGCGCGGCCGTGATATTCTGGCGGGCAGCGGCTCCCGCGGACGCGCATCTGAGAGCGAGGCCGGTACCGGCTCCCAGCGCAATGGCATCACTCGCGACTCCAACACGCAGCGTCTCGACAAGATCCTCAACGACCCCGCCCTGCGCTTGCTGTTCCGCGAGAACCTGCGTGACACCCACTGCGAGGAGAACCTGTCCTTTTACAAGGATGTCGATGAGTTTGTGCGCACCTGCAAGGCCGGCATCCGCACCGCCCAAAAGTCGCCCAACGCCACCTCGATGGACAGCATCAAGGAGATTATGGCCCAGGCCTACGGCATCTACAACGCCTTCCTAGCCCCTGGCTCGCCCTGCGAGCTCAACATTGACCACCAGCTCCGCAACAACCTCGCAACTCGCATGACCAAGGCCGTCGGCCAGGATGTCGCCATGATTGAGACGCTCGAGGAGGTCACGGCTCTTTTCGAGGATGCCCAGAATGCCGTCTTCAAGCTCATGGCCAGCGACTCGGTACCCAAGTTCCTACGGAATGCCAAGTACGAGCAGCAGCTGCGCAACTTCGACGCCGATTTGGGCCGGGCGCCCGAGCGGAGCCAGAGCCGGTCGAACCGGAAATAATTGGGCCGTGGCGACATACGACAGCCCTTGTTCGGTGTCTCTGAACCAAAAGGGCGGCAATTGTCTCGACACGCAAGAGTCTCGCGAATAGCTCGGGCCGCGCCCACCCACCACGCGTCCCAGCAGCGAGCACGCCAATCCGAACACAAACCATCACTCTACTCTCCCGTCTTTGCCACGAAGCCAACGCCATTACTATTGTCTATTATTTGGTCACATATTCCGAGTTTCTTTTTTTTCCGATTTTGTTTTTTCATGTCGCAAATCCTTTTTTTTTTGCAAAACTGGGCGGCATCGTTTGATACCAAGACTAGATTCCACCACACGATTTTTGTGTTGCATTTACTGGTGTTTTTGCATTTGCTGCGCTTCTCTTTTTACATTTTTTTTTTCTCATTTCGATACTTTATCTTCTATATATTTTACATGCCAATTTCGGCTTTTTATATTGGTGCGACTTTTTTATTTTCAGCTGCGACGTGGGAAATTTCGGATCCACTTCCGCGGGTATGCAGAATATTGCGAGGGATGGGCACAGATTCCCATGCAAGGGAGGACGGCACGCCTCGGCCTGGCATATGGAGGCAAGCAGGGTTTCTCATGATTGAGGACCTACCCGGAAGCTACCTGGACGAGTCGAAGGACCGAATTATCACGAGAATAGCAGCAAAGAAAGCGTGTCGAAGAAAGGGTCTGAATGGCAGCTACTAGAGAAGGCTTGTTTCATACGCGTTGTACCACTACAACAAAAGCGATAGACAAGTCGGTGGCATTTTGTGTTTTGTGTTTTTTAAACAAAGAGTTTGGTTATTTTATTATACTTGTCAAGCATAGAAAGGAAAGCGTCAGCTGAAAGAAGGGAAGGAAAATAGTTGGGTTTCGGAAACATGCAGGAAAGCAACCATGGCACGAATTAGGTGCACCAGAAATATACTTTTTACTTGATACTCGTTTTTACTATGATGCATGTCATGTTGTTGCTGCTCTTGCCATCACAGCGGAACAGAACAGTTGTTGTGACTCAAAGGGGGTTTGGCCTCTGCTATTGTATCTACCGTCCCCTGGTCAGCGCCTGCGACACTGGTCTCAGCGTACTCTTAGCAAAAAAGTGAGACTTTACGAGATGAAGGGCGGCAAGCGGCCAGCCTAATCTACGAGCCGTCGTTGCAGAGATGAAGAAGACGACGATCAATAAAAAGCTTGGCTTGAAGAAGGAAATTAAACTCGGTAAAGATTTTCGGAACAGTTGCTGGAACAGGCAATTGTCGAAAATGGATTTTGAGTTTTTGGTGTTCATGTTGTAGGGGGGGAGAAAAGGCCGGATAAAGAAGGATCTTTCTTTTGGGTTCATGGCCAGAAGCACGGCAACAAGCGAGAGGAGAATTTTTCTTTGTCGCCTGGCGGGTTCCTGTCCGTAAAAGGACATTGGAATTGTTTTACAGTTATTGACACGCATTGTACACGACGGACACCTTTTGGGCCCGGCGGGCGGATAGATGCAAGCTTGTGGCCATGGGTTTTGCGACCGAGAGATTCATATCTACACTATTCTTCCCTGTGTGTGTGTGTGTGTGTCCGTGTCCGTGTCCGTGTGTGTGTTTTGCCCCAAGATAGGCAACAGCAGAGACATTCAGCAATCTGCGAGCAAAAAATCAACAGCGGCAGTACGGATTGCATCAAATCTGCGGCCGGAATGCAACGACGGGCCACCCCACTTTTTCGCAGTCGGGCGGCGGCGGGGGCGCGATCTACATTCCGGACTTGGCAACACCACAAGTTTTGCTGCATGCAGAGAGAAGCACAGCTATCACAGTTACGATCCCAGCCTTTTCCCGCCTATCCACACAAAGTACGGATACTTGGAACAGACCTAAATCATAGGCGAGTGAGATCCACCCAATCATAGAGCGCAAGCAGAGTTTGTGTGGCAGATCTTGTTGTTTGTTGTGATGGGAAACGAAGAACCTCGGGAATGGAAGAGGCTCCGCCCAGCCCTCTGGTTGCTTTCGGCCCGGGCGTTCGCCTACTCTTACCATGACTGTAATTCAGGCACACACACTGTACCAGTAGAATGCAGCCACTGAGGACGCGGCCGTTGTTATTCCTGTTGTCATGTCCGAATTCGGGAATTGCCCCCTCGACGAAACCGATTTCCCAACCTTGAACATATAAAGCTCCCGAAAGTTTCTTTCCCATCTCAACTTTTTTTCCTCTTCTCATCACACTCACTTCCATCTCACTCCAGTCCTTCGCTCACCTTTACTACTTACTATAATCTTTAATTCTTTTCTTTTCAAGAAACAAATCAGTCAACATGTTCTCCAAGGCCATCGTTCTCGCTCTCGCTGGTGCCGCCGCCGCTGGCGCTGCTTCAAACGGTACCATGACCACCATCACCGAGGTCGTCGACGTCTACACCACGTACTGCCCCGGTCCTACCCACCTCACCATGAACAACAAGACGTACACCGTCACTGAGGCGTGCACCTTCACCATCACCGACTGCCCCTGCACCGTCACCAAGGCTGTAAGTTCCACACACACACACCGACGTTTACAGTTGTAAAAGAGCCAGAGCTAACTAGAAACAGGTCCCTACTGGAGGCAACAACGGTGGTAACAACGGCGGTAACAACGGCGGCAACAAGGGAGGTAACAACGGCGGCAACAACGGAGGTAACAACAACGGTAACAACGGCGGTAACAACGGCGGTAACAACGGTGGCAACAAGGGCCCCGCCCCGACCGCCGTGCCTACCGGCAACCCTCCTCCTACCGTCGGCGCCGCCGGCCAGAACTCGGTCGCCTACGGCATGGCCCTCGCCGGTGCCCTCGCCGCCGCCGCCGTTGCTCTGTAAGCGAACTTTGTTCTCTCTCAGACGCAAAAAAGACGGAGGCCTTTTTCACGGGTTGTACTGTTTTTCTTCAAAGCCACTGGACACAAAGACATACTACTTTGGTCCAGTCATGTAATTATACAGACTTTTTGTTGTTTCTTGCGCAGGGGTTTCCTCGCTTTTTCTTTCGACTGTTCTACTTTTGTATTCCTGCAGCGAATTACGAGTGGACGGGTGGACATGAGAAGCTGAGAACCTGTGGTTTGTCAACAAGGGGTGGTGGTGATGAGAGGTTTTTAATTCTCATTTATTTTTCTTTGTTTCTGCCTTTTCTCGTACACGGGGGACGACGGAGACAATAATTACCAAAAATTAATACCAACTTTTTTTTTCACATGAAATTTCTTCCTTTGCCGACCTTTTGCCACTGCTTCTCTGCCAGCATAACTGACTGGCTGGGCACTCAGACTGAAACAAAATAGTTGTCTATTTTCAACGCTAATCTGGATGCAAACAGAAAAAACTTGGTATTTCGTCTAAAAACAGCTGAGCAAGAAAAAAAAAATTGGCCATGACAAAAAATTACCATTTCCGGATGGCTGGTCAAGGCAGCTCGCTTGCACCGTGACTAACACCGGCCTCGTAGTACTGCGGAGGAGGTGGATGTGCTTGCTGCTGGTGCTGGTGCTGCTGGAAACTGACGTTTCCGCCACCGCCATATTCGTACATGCCCTGCGTCGACGTTCGCCCGTCATCTGGCGCGTACCCGTGCTGCTGCTGCTGCTGCTGCTTCTCCTGGTAGTACGAGTTTGCATTCCTCGGGTATTCCACGGCCGTCGCAGCACTGCCCGTCTTGCACGCCGCCGCCGCGGCGCGACGACCCGCTTCGGCCTCCCTTTGCACATAATAACTACTGTGCCGATTCTTCTTCTTCTCCATGTCTCCCCCTTCCTCCCCGCCCTCCTTTTGCACAGTCAACATCGTCGTCGGTATCGTCGTTGTCCCTAGCACGCGCTCCCGGGCCTCTCTCTCCTGTACCTCGCGCGCACCACGCTCCGTCAGCCGCGCCACGAGCCGTTTATGCGAGTCGCGCAGCGTCTTCTTGACGAACCCCGCCATGACGACGCTGCAGCGCAGCGCCGTGTCCTCGCGCAGGTACAAGCCCGTGGGCGGCGCATCGAGGCCGAGCTCCACGGGCGCGCGCGGCTCGCCCGGCGCGCTGCCCCCGACGGACCACCGCGTGCGCAGGTCCACGCCCATGGGCGCGTAGCAGTGCGTCTGCAGGCCGATCCCCGCCAGGTCGAGGAACGCGCAGCTGTAGGTGACGGAGCTGCTGGCGAGACCGCCCGGCAGGTAGGCAATCTTGTCCGTGACCTGGTACCAGGTGCACGGCAGCTCGTCGGGCTCGGCGTGGGACGGCGGCGGGATGCGCTGCCGGTCGACGACCAGCGGGTTCAGGTCGATCATGGCCTGGTGGTCCTGCAGAAAGGCGACGGCGGCCTGTCGCGTCATGCCCGCCGGCAAGGGCGTGACGCTTGTAAATGTTGACTTTTTCGACATGGCCATAGTAGAGCTGTGGAAGTTGTGCCGTGAGGGTGTTGTGTCGGTATCGTATTGTCGGCCGGCCCGGTCCGTCCTCGAGTGTAAATGAACAGTAGGCAACGACAGGTAAATAAACCAATTGTAATGTAATTTGTGTATCCGTAGACTTTAGTCTGTATTGCGTCGCGAATGGATTGTATCGGTCGTTCGGCGTATTAGTGTGCGGATCCGTATGTCAGAGATGATGACGCAGTCGAGATTCCTCTCCACTCTTGCAGAAGAACAAATAAAGTCAAATGCCCAGGTCCGGCAGTATGAGCGAACCATCTGTGGGCATTGCCTTTTCTTAAATGACAGGCTGTTTCCAGTTTTCCACCCGCTTAGGTTTGTCTCCGAAGCCTCCTCGTTCCCGCACCCTTGCGCCTACGATGATCAGAAGTGACCCCGGAAGCCTCACCTTCCGAAACGTCAGCCCAAGACTATCCACCGCAACTTGGACCAGCCAGCCCAGCCCACGCGCCGCCCGGACACCCAAGCAGAAAGCGAAGCATGTCCACTTTCAATGGCCGTCTGTGAGAGCAATACCTTGGTTGCTCAGATGCGCGCCTTTAATTTCGAATGAGCTACTCTCGTCTTTCCAGTTTCACGATTCTGCAAGTCGGTTTTGTAGGGTAAGTGGTAGTTTGACCTGAAAATAAGGTACATGCGCATGAATGAGACAGGGCTGCGCCACCTGGCAGAGCCCCAAAAAAAGCCCCTTAGGCTATCCACGCGCCGGCAGTTGGGCGATCACGCTGCTATTTTGGGCACGTTGCCCTGCGCCTCCTGCAAGGCTGTCCGCCGGCTTTGCAAGTGGCCAGCGCATGTGTTCGACTCGCCTGATGTTACCGCTACTTGCGATTGCTGATGAAAACGCTCGATGCATTTGCTTGTCTCCTGCAAGTGGCAGTGAGGAAGTAAAGTGAAGGAATAGAACAACCTCCGACGCCATCATCCATGGACGCGATGTTGCTTGCCCTGGTGAAGACCAATGTCTGAGACCAAGTACAGGACTATTTTCTCTTGAATATTTCACCTGACCCATACCGCCGTAAATCAGCCCAGTACCCGCTGTAAATCGCGATATCGATTCTATTTTGAAGCGACAATGTCAAAGTTATTCTCGCGGAGCAACAGGTGTGGAGAGAGGCTCACGATAATTTTTCTTTTCGTAAATGAGCAGTGCCTGGTTTGGGCGGCATCTGGCTTTTGACTGTTCTTAGAATCTCTGCTTCGCGAGTCCATCTACACACTTCTGCCCATGCATACGGGAAGTAACGTCAAGAGACAAGTGAATTAGGAACAACAACAATCTTGATTGATCAAACTAATTTCGTACCTAACAGAAAGAAATACAAATTATAGTGCCATTTCGTCCGAGTCCGAGCCGTTCTCCCCCGGCCCGATTGTTTCCGCATCACTCGCTTCCAAGCCACTCATCTCCGAATCATCCACTTCCCATGCACTGCTTTCATCGCCAGCTGATTCATCAGAACCGCTCTCGTATTCGTCCAGTTGACTTTCTCCCAGCTCTTCGTCTTCCAACTCATCCGCTCGTGACATGGCATCGTCATACAGCGACTCAATCTCTTCTTCCACTTCTGCAGGACCTGCCATTTCTGCCTGTGCTTCAGTCTGTACCTGTGCCTGTGTCTGCACCTGCGTCTGTGTATGTGTCTGTGTCGGCGTTTCTGCTTGGTTTGCTGCAAGCTCTGCCAGAGTGAGGCCATATTGAGCATCAAAAAAGGTCTCACCGTCCGAGTCCACGTCATCACTGCTATCATCACTATCATCCACAGCCAGTCCCTTGCCTTTCCATAGTGGATTGCTTTTATCTTCTGCGTCTGTACTTCCTTCACTGCCAGACGAGGAATCAACGTCCAACAAATCATCCCACTCCGGCAAATTCTCTTCTTCGATGTCTGGAGCACGATCGACGGAGCCACCGGCCGTTAAAGCTGAGCCACCAGCCGTTAAAGTTGAGCCCCCGGCCGTTGAAGTTGATCCACCGCCCCCAGTTGGCGGAAGCAGAATGTTTGCAGGATTTGGCCTATGCCGAGACCGACTTCTCAATACAGTTTGCACCCATATTGTCAAAGCTTTAGCTCGACCGTATATTTTTGGTCCGTTCACAGCCCTAATGATGCTTTCATGCTTTTGTAGAGCTTGTTTCTTTCTTCGAAAAGCCGACTCATCGGTGATTGGTGGCTGACAGAGGCGAAGGTCAGGCTCATTGTCTTCGATAGGGCGGTGGTAGGTCTGCCAGTAGTTTTGGAGACCACGAACCCTTTTCCTCCTATTCAACCACTTGTCTGGAACAAGCAGTCGAGAAAGTACGACGTGAGAAAGTTCACTGGGTAGCCCGTTCTTAAGACAAATTGTCTCATACCGAACTGCTTCTTTCCACCACTCTAGGCTTTGCGGTGGTACAAAGCGTGTCGAGCAAACTGCATAGTGTGGATCGACCAGATGGATCTGCATAAACTGGAGGTACCCAGTCTTAGCTGGCTCTTTCAATTTAGGTGCTTCGAACTTATGCTGTAGTGCATTGGGATAAGTGACGACTCGACCTTCCGGTAGCTGAACTGTTCCCAGCTCTTGGAAAGTAGGCATTCGCTCATCCGGATCAGGCTCCGCTGACTGAGTTGACGGACCTGCATGAGCAGAAGAGGGTCCTGCATGAGCAGACGAAGGACCTGCATGAGCAGAAGCAGGACCTGCAGGAGCAGAAGAAGGACCAGCGATTGCCTCCTCGTTCGATTTCTTCCGGGACTTCTTTTCATCTTCCCATACGTTGCGTTTTGTCTCCGTGCGGAACGATATCCCACCAGACGCTGAATGGATGTTTTCTCTCCGCAAGCAGAGAAGTGTCGTGGCAACGATTCGTTCATTTCGGTTGCCGTTCAGATCCCAACAAAGATGACTGGATTCATTTAGCATAAAAACACATGTCGTATATGATGATGCCAATGGAGACCTACTGTATGCTGTCCGGAGACACGGAACCGTTGGCATCCACCTTGATAGTTGCAATCTCTACGTAAATCTGCAACGGCCGACCTTTGAATCCATCGCGCAAAGAAATGTTGTCGTATATTCTTCGCGAACTGGAATATATTCCATCAAGGGCCAGGACAGGATTCCAGTTTTCTTCGTGCCACTCACTGGGCGCAGTGTCATTCTGTATGCCATTTGCCCATGCCGAGTACTCCCGAAACTCGACTCTGCACGAGCAAGAGTCGAAATTACCAGAAGCACAAGCACGGCAGACACAGGCCCTTGGCTTAATGCGCGAAGCACCCCGTGCCAGAGCCTTATATAGTAATATCTGGTTCCAGTCGCCGACCACATCGGGCACCAGCTGTTCCACTGCTGTATAAATAGATTTGTGCTGGACTGGATGTAAAGCATTTATAGGAGACAAGATAGTGGCACTGCCAGTTTTCGACGTAATTTTTACATCAGTTGCTAGCCATTGTGACTTGCCCGAATAAAGTGTCGGGTCGCCGTTGTTTAGGCGATCGGGATCCCAGTTAGCACTGCGACGAACCTCCCCCACTGTCATGGAATCTAAAAAGTTTCTCCGTGTGATGTGTCTACCATCTGTTCGAATAGGCGAGAGCCCGAAAACAAACGGAAACATCCAAGGTGAAAGATTAACTGATTCGGTGTTGAGTTTCAACTGTGCACCCAGATCGCTGCCCACCCAGCGATCAGATTTGCAGACGCGCGATGCAGAGTCAAAGACGAACACTGCGCGCGCGCTGCTATTTAAGTCGCTGGCTTTTTTTCGAAGCTCACACATACACCATTCCCAGAGGTCGTTGTTTTCAGGAAAATAACCCGCAAATGCTTCGTCTCTCCATGCTCGACAGACGGAGAAGTCATTGACTTTCATTTGCCAGTTTTCCCGGTCGGTGATATCATTGATAAGTCGCATGATAACGAGTTCTGGGTAGCACAAGCGGTCTTGCCTCCAAAAGTTGAAGCCATGGGAGAACTGAAGGTAGGCATAGCGCTCAAAATTGATGCTTAAGCTGACCCCTGGAATGTGATGCGCCCCGCCGCGGTTGTCTCGCTCAGCGAAACTGTCGGCACGGCGAGAGGAGAATTGCGTGTTTAATTCCTTTCTTTCCACTAAAGTATAAGTTCATTAGTTAAGGATGAGGAAATTAGGGTCCAGATAGGTGCCACAAACATCTGCCATGCTGAAAGATCACGCTTGAGTTTAGCCCCCAATCGGTCATGATGCTGGAACTGGCTGGTTGAGCGAAGCCAACGCCTTATCGTGCTTGAGAATGGGAATTTCTGTTTACAAGTACAGAAAAATGGCGATTTGATATTGGTTTATAGTAACTCAAATTGCCGCCAGAGGTTGACAGGTATGGACTTTACGACTTGTATCTGTGTTGCCTCGTTCGAAGTGTTGGACGAAGCGGCGGGAGGCTGTGCGGGGGCGAAACCTCCTGCATGCGCGCCTGTATTGTACCCGGCTCCTCGCTCGTGCTCACCCGTGCCGTTCAAGCCACGTTCTAACCCAAACTCGATAATCTGCTATCTATTACTTGGCTACACGATGAACCTGAACCGCATTTATTCCTTGATTGTCGTCCTATGATCTAACCTAGATAAATCGTGATTGAGAGCTTCTCGAGAAGAGAAGAAGGACATAGACGTATATCCACAGGTGGAACAGTGCTCAACATAAACATAAATATCTTTCCCACTCAATGGGATACCGCGGCCATGGGGAGCCGAAAGACGCGCGAACCAGGAGATGCTGACAGAATTTGAACCGGAATCGCCCAGTGCAGACGCAGCGTGCTCTGCAAGGTGTGAGATGCCGCCCACGCGAACACTAGGTGACAGATAACGTTGGGACAGCCTGGACAGCTTTCGCCCCAGCGCTTCGTGCCCCCGACCAGTCCACTGGCTGCCATCAGGTTGCAACTTCAGCTTCCGGCAGCTAATGCCAACTAGCGCGTGATTGGGATGTGACGAAAGGTTTTGTTGTCTCACTTTGGCCAATCAAGGCGACGCAAGCTAAATGAGGCGTTAGAAGGCGGGCGGTAGGCTGCAGCTTTCAGGTAGCTCGCCGTCCGGGCTTGCGGGCCTAATAATAATGAGGATGTGACCCCGTGGCCAACGCAGACATGGCGCAGAATCCTTCGAACAAAAGTTAGTTCAAAGTCGGAGTACTCCGCCGTCGTCCAACAATCTCGTCTGTTGACCAGGATGGGGCTCGCCCCATACGGATGCATACGGAGAAAGACCGAAACGACTCTCGGTTGGTGGAGAGATAAATCGTGGCGCAAGCGCCGAAACCCCCTAGAGAGCAATAGGAAGGAACTTCATGCTGATCCTTTGACATTGATTTTGTACCGAGCCAACCGCATGTCGGGGGTGGAAAAGGCCGCGTTGCCGCAACACTCGGCAAGTAGGCAACAAAGACTCGTCCACTGCTCTTGCTATCTTCTTGAATAGAATAGCTTCGAAAATTCATGAATGCCGGCTAAGCCGCAGTGATTAAGTAGACTATTTGCCATGATAAGCAGGGCCAACGCATCAGCTGGTAAGGAAGAAGGCCGCGTTTCAGAGAGCGGCTATGTTCACTGTGTGAACTTTTGTCGAGCTTCGGAACAGTCAGATGCGCCCCCCCCAAGCCGCTGCAACGTAATGGTGTGATGCGAAGCGGCGGCCGCACGCCACAAGAACTTTTGTATGCTACGTCCAATGCGAGAAGGCCCCGCCCAGCCTGCCTTGGTCTGCAGCTAAACATTGCAGAGAGCTCTCGAAACAGAATGTGACTAAAATGAGCAGTTCATTTATCAAGCACATGGATTCGGAAAACAGCATGGCTCTTGCAGAGACCGCACAGTGTGCTTCAATATCCAATGTTAAGCAGAAGGACACAGACTACAGAGTACCAACAACGGGCAGAGAGATTGACCCCTCACGCAAGTTTATTAGTGCGGGCGCCTACAAGGCTGCGGCGGTCCACTGTCCACATCACATCGCGGCCCGGTGGCGCTGCAATTATCGAACTGCAGATTAGTGTGATCCACAAACCGTGCTACCAACAAAACGCCGCCCGGAGTCAGTCACAAGCAAAGACAGAAGCAAGTCTGAAGCTGACGAGACACTGCCTTCCAAAGAACCCTCATTGATGCGTAATTCAACGAAGATCTTGGCGTCAAGACTCTGAATATTTTCTGCGGTTGACTTGGGACACTGGAATATTCCACCGAGGCGGTTCGTATGCCCGTTGAAGTGTGCCTCATCTTAACCTAGGATGAACCCCGCATCATCCTGCCCAACAGCAAGGGTGTGCCATTGAGTTGTGCACTCCAACTCTCGCGACCCACTGACATGTGTAAGCTGTGCAGCTTATTCGCACAGAGGCGAGTGTGAAGGTTGGCACTAGAAAAGAGGGCTGCAGCGAAAGAGGACAACTGCCCTGCTGGTATAATACGGCTCCTTCTGCAGGCTGTGGTGTGTGACTTTGATACTTTCGTTTCTTCGTACCGCCCTCTCCAACAACTCACTTGCTCCCTGGTCTTCAGTACAATGTCTCGACCACAGGTTCTATTTGTGGCCATCGTTGCCTTGCTTTCTTCGGCTGCAGCGTTGCCGAGCCCTAGTAAGTCAATACCACACGCACCTGCCACCCATTTGCGTTGTGTTTCTAACCGCTCCTAGATTGGGGTGGCGCAGGTGGCCTCTCTGTCGAGGATGCAGAGTCTTGAAGAACCGCCATTGCTAGGCACATAACCTTTCTTTTGTATATCTTGTTCCTAGAGTTTAGAGATTTGCTGTCTTCCTTTTCAATGTCAAGCTCATCAACAAATTTAGATAAGCTACTGTCCTTCAGGACCTGTGAACAGTGAGATAGGCCACATGTATGGATGCTAAGACCAGCGCACAGGGATGAATCGACTGACCGGCAAGGCAGCGCGGAACAGCCGGCTGTGTAGTTATTGTGTGTGTGGCCACGTTAGCGTCGCATTGCATCCAGCCCAACTGCAAGTTCATGTCAATATGAGCTAGGTCACAAAATGAATGCAGCTGTGGGCTGTTGAACCCCCGGTTAGGCCTGCCGCTGCCTCCCCCCTCCCCTTCCCCCTTGTCACCCCGCCGTGTCCAGCTCGCTCAGCGTTATCTTTCCGCAAGCCAACCAACCAACCTTTCCTACTTGTTCTCCTCCTTCCTCACTTCGATCTCTTTCATCTGTTGTCCTCAGATCTCTGTCATCTGTTGTCTTCAGATCGAGCTCTCAAGATCGAAAGCGATCATGGCGAACAAAGGCGACGCTTTGTTGTGGTTGAACTCCAATGTCATATTCGATTTCACGCTGAAATTTGAAGAGACGATCCTACAAATTCTCCCCTCGAGCTCTTTCCTTATATTTGCTGCAGCCTGTGTTTTCTATTACGCCCAGAAAAATGCCCGCATCCGCACGTCCAAGTTACTTTGGGCTAAGGTGGTACGTCAGGCGCGATTGTCTGTGCGCGTATTATGTCGAGCTAACACATTTCGTCCGCAGTGCCTTGCGTTGCTCATCATTGCCCTGGAGCTTGTCAATTTAATACTTCGTCGTTTATCAAATGTTCACACGGGCACAACCTTTCCAGCGGCGATGCTTGACTTGGCTGCGGCTTTCGCGACTCTTGCTGTGGTCTATACAGAGCATCGGCATGCCATCAGGACATCCGCGCTTCTCGGCTTCTACCTGTCTATTGGAATTCTCATAGATGCAACCAAAAGTCGGTCATACTTTCTCCGTGGATTGGTTGCATCTGGAGTGGTCAGCGCAGTGACGGGCGCCACGCGTCTTCTTTTGGTAGCTCTCGAGGAAGTACCGAAGACCACACTCATACTTGATCCCACTGTCCGCAGCGTATCTGATGGAGAAGCTACATGTGGATTCTTTGGCCGAATGTTTTTCATTTTCCTTGGACCTCTGCTACGTCTGGGATATCGGGGTGTGCTGGTCTTGGATGATTTGGGCGATCTCGGCGTTGAATTCGCCACAACCAGACTCTTCTCGGAGTTGATGGATCAATGGATCACCCCTAGCTCAAACAATGCCTTCTTTCTTGCCTGCTGCAGAGCTTCGAAATGGCCCATTCTCCTCATTATCGTTCCTCGCATATGCCTCACAGGCTTCTTGTACTCGAAACCGTTCGTCATGCAAGCCATTATCAGCCACATAAAAAGACCGGATGATGATGAGAAATCCGGTCTTATTGGAGCTTTTCTATTGTCGTTTCTAGGAGCCGCCGTGTTCAACGCAATCAGCAACCATCTGAAGAATCGCCTCCTCACTCGAGTTCGTGGTGGGCTGCTCTCTCACTTGTTTTATAAATCTTTTCGACAAAAGCGACAACAGGGAAAAAAACATTCAGCGATAACAATGATGAGTGCAGACTTTGAAACTATCTCATTCGGCGTTCCTGCGTGCATCGAAGCCCCCTTCGCACTTGCTGAAGCGGTTTTTGCCACGTACCTGCTCTCTCGGTTCATCAAGGAAGATTGTTTGATCCTTTTCGTGCCATTGGTTGTTACCGTCCTATTTGGGCTCTTCTTTGGCAAACGATCTTCGGCTGCTATTACCTTATGGAACGCTCACATTGAGAAGAGAGTTGCAAAAACTTCCCATGTTCTCTCTCAGCTTCCGGCAATCAAGAGCCTTGGACTTGGCCCTCAGATGGCGCGGTTCATACAAAGTCTTCGAGTAGCAGAGACAAATGCGTCAGCAGCAGCTCGCATCACTCAAGCCTTTTCGATTGCTGCGAGTGTTCTAGTCGATCACTTAACGCCCGTTCTCGTCGTCGCAGTTGGACTGTTCACACGCATGTTTGGTGACGAAATTGAGCCTCGCATCATCTATCCCGCCCTCGCCTTGGTCACCATGGCTAAAGGACCACTTGTGGATCTCCTGGTACTATATCCTCAGATCACGTCCATGTTGGCATGCTTTCAGAGAGTCCAGAAGTTTCTCTGTGAAGATGAGCATCAGGACCCGCGCACGTTCTTTCGCACAGCATGTGAGCCGGTTGAAGAAGAATCACAGTCACATGGGTTTCAGTCGAAGGCGGAAAAGACGCCTGACGAAACACCGCCCGTCATATTCCGATTTGAGAATGCGACAATCGCTCCGGCTGGATCAGACGAAGCCGTACTGTCAAATCTGGACTTCTGCCTTGAGGAAGGATCAGTCACTTCAATGTTTGGCCCTACAAGCTCCGGCAAATCGACTTTTCTAGAAGGGATGCTAGGTGAAGCTGAAGTCCTGGAAGGAAAACTCCATGTTGATGAGACCGCCCGCCATATTGCTGTTTGCGGACAAGAAGTGTTTCTACCAAATAGCACAGTCCGTGACTGTATCGTTGGTACTTGCCCATATGAACCAACTTGGTTTAACATTGTCATCACGTACTGCAAGCTACTGGAAGACCTTCGAAGATTCCCAAATGGTGAGCTTTATGTCGTTGGCAGTGGTGGCATTGGACTAAGTGGCGGCCAGCGCCAAAGAATTGGAATCGCACGGTCGGTCTATGCCCAGACAAAGATCATTGTGCTTGATGATGCTCTGAGTGCTCTGGATAGCCGCACAGCCAGTGAGATTGTGACGGGGCTCTGCGGCAGAGGCGGTCTTCTTCGACAGCGTAACTGCACGGTGGTCATTTCAAGCTACTCATCTGAGTGCATTGACATTGCTGACAATCTTCTTCTCCTCGACGGGAGCGGAAGTGCTACTTTCGAGCGCTCTGGATCCGGTGGTAAACTCCGCGAGCAAGTGGCTTGTCTTCTTCAGGAGGGTCTGCTTGGAGAAAAAGAGGAAACGCCGACCGAGGAAGTGAGAGTGCGTGAAAGCAGCCTACCACCAGTTCAACCAACTGCCAACATCGAAGAGCTGGACGAAAGTCGCCAAAAAGGAGACAAAAGTTTGTATCTGCTTTGGATTGATGCAGTTGGCCGAGTGTCAATGGCTTTCTTCCTGATATTGATAATCGTGGTCTCTGTATCCGATGCCATCCCCAACGTCTTCGTTCGGATATGGGTTCAGCTAGCACCAAGAGATAAAAACTATCTCATCGGCTATGCATTACTGGCAACAACCGCTGGTGTGCTTGCCGGTATCGGTGTGCTTGTGATGATGCGGCGATTAGCACCACGTGCTTCTAATGGACTACATGAGAAACTCACTGTCACAACCACGCAAGCTACTCTTGGTTATCTGACTACCACTGATTCCGGAGTTGTCCTCAATCGATATGGCGAGGATATGGACCTCATATCCAAGCGAATACCGAACAAGCTATACTCAACACTTTATAGCGTTTTTGCGGTCGGATCGTTCTTGCCTGGTATTTTTGCCGGTGCAACATATATGACTGCCACTCTCCCTTTTCTGGGTTTCTGCTTCTATCTAATGCAGAGATACTACCTTCGCACCTCTCGTCAGCTTCGATTAATCGAAATCGAAGCGATGGCGCCACTGGTCACCGCGCTGCGCGACATTGGCAACGGCCTCATGTATATTCGCTCATTCGGAAATGAAAAAATTGAGTTTGAACGCTGCCTACGGCTAGTGGATCGATCACAAAAGCCCTACTACTTTTTACTCGCCTCACAGGTGCTTTTGTCTCTGGTCATGGACTTGATTGTCACCGGAATGGCGTTTGCCCTTACCATGTTCGCATTGTACCTCAAGAACACAACATCCGAAAACGCAACAGGTCTTGCATTACTGAACCTAGTCACTATGGGTAGTGGATTTAGCATGGTTGTTAATGCTTTCACTACGTTGGAGGCTGCCATGGGCTCTCTAGCCAGACTGAGAAATTACTTAAGAGACACTCCAACGGAAATGAAAGAAGGCATAAAGGAGCTGCCCGAACTCTGGCCGTCACGAGGCGAGGTTGTCTTCCATAATGTCGCTGCTCGCTATAACATCGACAACAAAACCGAGCAAGCGGCTGTTCTGCAGAACATTCACCTTCACATTGAACCTGGAAAGAAGATTGGTATTATGGGACGAACTGGCAGCGGCAAGTCTTCACTTCTGCGTTCACTCCTTGGATTTTTAGAGTATGACGGCAAAATTACAATCGACGGTGTGGACATCAAAACTGCTCCGCCTGATGAGCTTCGTTCGCGTATTATTACAATTTCTCAAGAGCTAGTCGAACTGGACGGCACAATTCGAGACAATTTACTCCCATTCGACAAATCTTGGGCCGAGATTGAGCCTACTAAAGTGACTGAAGAGGAGCAGAATGAAGCTGAGCGGAAGGATCGCATTGTCGTAGAAACGCTTGTGCGGTTAGGTATATGGGAACAGATTCTCACAAAGAGTGGCTTGGACTGTCTCTTGGAGGATGCCAAATACTCCTTTGGCGAGAAACAACTATTTTGCATCGCGCGCGCAGTGGTGAGGAGGCGTCTCACGGGGAGCAAATTGGTACTGATAGATGAAGCGACGGCGAGCATCGATAGTTGGCGTGAGCAGACTGTCCGAGAGATGATGCTGGAATACTTCAGGGGGTGCACGATCATTGTGGTTGCCCATCGCGAGGAGACGATTGCTGATTCTAATCACACTGTGCACATGGCTGACGGTCACGTCCAGCGCATCGAAAGTTTCTGAGAGGCCGCAGAGCTAATCGTCTTTGGAAATTTTGCTTTGTTTCTTTTTTCTCTCTTTCGTTCTCTTTTTTTGGGGGGGGACAGGCGTTTTTGCGTGCTGGCATCGTATGTGTGTTTTTTATGACATATCTTTTTCCTTTGACTCGGCTTTTTCCTTTTACTTTGCTTCAATTCTCACGAGTACTAGTCGAATATCTTTTTTGTGTATATTTATTGTCTTTCATCTGTCACTTGTTAGTCTGCTAATTAGTTGAAAATTAGCAAAATTGGCGAGGCCCGCCAGCCAAATTGATCTACCGCTAGACGTGGAACAAAATACGGCCACATCGTCCAATGCTACGATTTCCCATCCTCCTCGCCAGGGCGCGGGGCGGGGGTGGTGTGCGAGACGGACAGGCAAATCGGCAACGCTTGTACCAGCACGGCTGCTACCTCTCGTGGATCTGCTAGGAGCAGCCCTGTGTCAGAGAATGATGAAGATCTCCCAAGTAGATGGACATCATCGGGCTTCGATTATGGTTCCGAACCTATGAAAGTCTTTACGGCATGTGATAAAGAGTGTGGCTATTGCGGCGAGTGCGATTACTGAATGGACCTGGATCTTGCTTCATGTCTCACCTCATGGCTGCTGCTCTGAGATGTTGGTTATTTGTCCTCGGCAACTGCTCTTTTAACCAACGATTAGCATTGTATGACGATAGTTCATTACACCAGGCTGAACTAGTGAATAAGAAAGCGTTTCACACTGACTAGTAGAACGTCTGCCTCATGTCTGCCTCATGTCTGCAAAAGGTTCAACGCGAATGCTTTATTACGGCCCCGGCACGATAGGTACCTAACAGGTACAACAGACATGGTTCCGTTTCCCACAGTAGGCAGAAGCTAGGATCTAGTACTGCGGCGCGGCGAATACGCTGATGCAGGCCGTCTCCCGCGACCCTAACCTATAGCAAGGTACCATGTGTGACACACGAATTGTGATTCAATGTCGGCCATAGTTGGGTACCTAATCAATACTCGTATCGAGATTAATGCCTAGTCTTTTGCCAGTTTGGCGTAGCGGTTATACGTCCCGTTACACCATGACAGCCGGATCTGTTCCTTTTTTTTGTGCTTTTTCCCTTGGTCGGCACGGCCGCTGCCTATTTCGTAGAAAAGCATTTATTACCATTATAGCAAGATTTGACTCCAAGCGAAAACCATTTCAATATCACGATCACATCGTATTCCTGCGCAAATGGGAGTGATCCACACTCGATTAGGTGGACCTCGTTGCCAATGCTACGATCTGCGAGATTGAACAAGACTCTTTGGCAGCAGCCTGGCGGGCATTTCCAAAGTGTATAGATGACACCCTTATTTTAAAGTAGCTCAGGTCCCCACGGAAAGACCATCTCCAATTTTATACCACAAATACTAAGGAGGAGACAATCCCGAGTTAAAATTTTCATCTGCAGCCCAATGGCTTCACCTTGCGGGCGTGGGGAAATCTCGATCCCAATCGCCCGAGGTTGTGGCGGCGCACGCCTGACTGTCTCAAGGAGTGACGATCATGCACGTTTCAATATTTCGCACAACTGGCCAGCGACGTTGAAGATCGCACTCGAATGAGTGCCAACCCAAAACAGAACCTTTCTTCTGGGGCCAGCTTTCTTCGGGTGCGTGAGCTTGTTATGTACCGGCACAGTTACCAGCACAGTAGTTACTGGTAAAGGCTAGCACCGCGTCTGACGCTAACAAGAGGCGGGCATCCCACAGTGAGCAGGCAGTGTTGCAATGTAATTTCTGTGACAGGCGCCGCCACAGTGTTGGCTCGTGCAGAGAACAACTTCTTTTGTACCCACAGATGGGCGCTGTCGTTGGACTTTCTGATGAACACCGGGAGGGCAATATGTATGAGCCCGGCATGGTGATGGGAGTGAAATGCACAATGGCGACATTTCCCTCATGCGGCTGGACATCTGATAATACAGGGTTCAACGGTGCATGTAGGGACCCAGTAGTGCATTCCAACCACTGCAACCCTCCAACCAGCGCGCTGGTAATGGCAATCTCCCTCCAGCAAGCTTTGTCACATATGTCAATCCCCGTGCACCCTGTCAACGCCCAGCTCAGCGCCTTTCTTGGCAGCTTCGAAAAAGAAACACTGCGAACACCACGAGCAATCTCGCACTGCCCCATTACGCAATGCAGTATGGCGGATAAAAAGAAGAAGCTGTTATCGCTGACCTCAGCTGGCAGCCCGTCCGTTGCGCACCCATTCCGGGGAAACCCTCGCCATGAATCTAGCCGAATCGGAGCACAGCCTCAGAACCGAAGAAGAGCGCATACCACTGACACTCTGACAGGAGCTTTCGCTCCCCACACAACACTTACTATTTGAAATAGAGCACGGCTGGTTTGCTGCCCGGCGGCACTACTCGACGCCGAGTAGCCCACTAGGCCAAGGCTGCCCTAGCTCATTGAGGTTCAGAGCTTACCAGGGGGGGCCGACTTGCTCATCCTAGCGCCACTTGCCCCGGATGCACGCAGGCCGAGAGACACCCAGCACACTCAGCCCGTCTGCCAATGGTGTATGGGTAAATGCCGTTGTCCCTTTGAGGTGTGTGGAAGCTTGTTTTGTCTTTGTTCTAGCCCTCGCGCATCATGCACGCCACCGCGCCTCTTCTTGGCCAAAATGCTGCCAGATTGCCATCTAATGCTACTCTTTATGGACAGTTGCAGCCATCTCTTTGGGCACAAGATACTTTTCGGCAGATGCGTCTTGGTGTCTTAGCAGCATCGACCATGTAGGCGCAGCATTACGTATTCGTGTAAAAGAAAGCAGCTTGGGACTTGAATGGAATCAACGAAGTCAGCTTGTGGGCCGGACCACCACACCGGCGTCGGCGCAACTTGATCCATGGTGATTGCCCAAAAAGAGCAGATCCAAAAGTCTCAAACACTAGCAGAGTGAAATCTCCAGCCCACACCCTACCCCAATCTAATGATCATACACCCCTTTCAGGCGGCATGACTTCCCTCAGATTGTGTAGCTAGCCTGGCGTCTCGACTCGCGCTGATGCCCTAGCAGTGGTTTGGCCTCATCTAAGGTGTGGCTTTACATTAGGGGCGTGTTCCATTGCATGTACAGCCGCTAGATGGAAAGATACAAATCTCATTCGAGCCCCTTCGATTTCAGCCCTTCTTTTGCCCATACACACTCAACACGGCGTACGATACCTTTGTACTGCCAGTACATAATTTGCTTGCGACACTGCAACCATAATCGAGAGAACAGAAGCTTTCAGACGCGACAATAAGAATATAGCTGATCATGGGACTGGGTAAATCTTCGGCCGGCGCTCTGGCGCTGGCTACACTTGGTATGTCCTAGCATTGCTGATGCGGTTTGCGCGCGTGCTCTAACGAGACCTCTTCCAGCCTCCATCGGTGTTCTAGCAGCAAGCGAGCCTCACTGCGTCGGCGACAAATCCGACATTTGCTTCAGCTGGGGTGTCCCAGAGGCCGCGATCCAGTCTGGCTCCGGCAACGTCTACTTTCAAATAAGCGCGCCCACGTCCTACGAATGGACAGCCCTCGGCATTGGCAGCCGGATGAGTGGCTCCGATATCTTTCTCATGTACCAGGACGGGGCCGGCAATGTTACCCTTAGCACGCGGCCCGGCGCCCAGCATGTTATGCCCCAATACGCGCAGCGGTCTGATGTTGATCTTCTCGCCGGCTCTGGCGTGATGGACGGTAAGATGGTCGCCAACGTCCGCTGCGGCGATTGCAAAAAGCTCGACCTGAAGGGCAACAGCGGCTGGATTTCCGCGTGGAAGGTTGGCGATGCCATCAATTCGAAAGACAAGAGCGCGCGCATCGACTATCACGACGACCACTCCATTTTCCAGGTTGACCTGAGCAAGGCTTCCATCAGCTCCGATTCCAACCCGTTTACGAGTGCGGAGGGCGGCAGCAACCCGACTGGCAACAACTCGACCAGCGGAAGCGGCAACAACAACGGCAATGGCAGCGGTAGCAACGTCGTCTCGGGAGGCAGCACCTCTGGTCCTGTTTCCAATGCGCTGCGCTATGGTCACGGAGTGTTGATGATGATTGTCTGGGTCATCCTTTATCCCGCTGGAGCTATAATGATGCCATTTATCGGAAAGTGGATGTTCCACGCAACTTTCCAGACTGTTGCCTTCCTCGCCATGTGGGCAGGTCTCGGCCTGGGCTATACTATGGCTCATCGACTCGGCATTGTAAGTGACGTGGCGTGCACATCTTTTGAAGACAAACTTGCTAACATAATTAGTTCTTCGAAAACACGCACACACGTCTCGGAATAATGGTGTGTGCTCTTATGTTCCTTCAGCCAATCCTTGGTGCCATGCACCACTCGAAATTTAAGAAGCAAGGACGTCGCGGCGTTCTGAGCCACGTCCACGTCTGGTATGGCCGCGCCCTCATGATCCTGGGCATAATCAACGGCGGTCTGGGCCTTCAGCTGGCCAGTGCTGGCATGGCTTTCCGAACTGCTTACATTGTTCTCGCTGCTGTGATTGCCGGACCTTACTTCCTGTCCATTCCGTATCTCGAATTCAGAAAGGCCAGAGCTTTCAAGAATCAAAGCACGGGCGCTCCCTCAAGCAAGGGTCACGCGGCGGGGGCTGCTTCGGACGAAGGCTCCAGATAGGCGTGACGATGTGCTTGTTGACTGCTTCACAGCGTCCCCCAGGTTGGCGGTGGGACTCGACGCAACAACTTCTTTTCCTTGGACCTATATAATGATAATCTGAAGTCGATAGAATGTTTCCCATAGATATAGCGAATTTTATTATTTTTTTTTGCCTCCAGATTTTAGCCTTGCTAGATTTGCGTTCGAGCGCAAGCAAAGGGATGACGTATAACCACCAACCATGAAAGATGGTGCCATATTACATCTCGATAAGTTAAACTTGCCAGATAAAAATGCATGAGCAAGTTTTGGCAATATTTTTTAATGATTTACGTTGCATTCCACGAGAGACTAGAGCGTCATCACTCCAGCTTCCCCAGAAAGCCGGATTCAAGACCAGAAATGGATCACGTGACGGACAAAAAACTTGGCAGCCATCCAGCCTCAGGCAGAAACTTGGAAACCAGCCACGGACTAAGCCGGGGAGAGAGAGAGGTCGACATCACGATTTTCACAAAACCCTCAGTCCATCCTGCCATTCTCGGGTTTCCCATTGAGCAACGCCAACTCATCCAAAATGCTCAGCCAAATCTCTCGGGTCGCTGTAAGTATTGAATACTCCCTTTTTTTCAGCGCCATTGCCGCATCCTCTGCGTCTTTTCCCGGCCAACGCTGTCCCTTCTTGCTTGTGAGGAAGCTTTGCTGACTGAGGGGGCGTATGTTCCCGTTTTAATAGCGCGCCCGCTCTGTCGTCGCCACCGTCTCGCGATCGGTGCAGACAAGGACCTTTATTGCTCCTACCGTCTCTCGCAGAGGTAAGAATATTTTTACCCGATGATTTCTTTCTCCATGGCCTCGAACGACGACGGTTCTGTGGAACCCCTGGTACCCGCGATCCGGAGACACGACTATACCTCGGAGAACAGCGGATTTGCAGGAGCCGAAACGCCCGACCAACGAAGCTCACTGCACACGACCCACGACATCAATTGAACGAATTGGGCGACTATTTGATGATTTCGGAGCATGCAATTTATCACCGGCCGCGCTATTGATGGCGCTCACGTCACCGCATCATCTCAGGAGCATTGAAGCTAACGCAGCCGTTTCTCTAGCCGACTTTGTCCAGGAGCTGTACCTCAAGGAGCTCAAGGCCTACAAGATGCCCGCCGTCAAGGAGTCCGACTCCGTCGGCCAGGTCCAGACCTTTGCCGAGCCCAAGACCCCCAAGTCCCCCGAGGAGTCCGACCTCGCCAGCAACCTCCAGGAGTACGAGAGCATGGCCGTCGAGATTGAGGGCCAGGACACCTCCGCTCAGACTTCCGGCACCGCCGCCGCCCTTCCCGACTGGCTCGAGGCCGAGGAGGAGGAGGTCAAGCACTAAAGACGATAAAAACGAAGACGAAAAAAACAGCGCATGATGGGAGCAAACTAAATTAGAATCTCGTTTGGAACGCATACCACAAAAAGGACCAGACATCCGTCACAACGATACGGCACTTTGAAACACCCCTTTCATAACTTTTTTTTCGGCGCTCGAATTGGCATGGTGGAGGAACTCGAGGATGGGATATTAATTTTTGGGTTATACGTGTGGATGGCTGCCCGGCGTATGAGCACGGGGAGGAGGCGACATGGACAGAACTGACGGTCTCGGTGTGCAATCGGCAATGGGGCTGTTTGATGTGCACTGATCCGATCTGCCCGCGTTTCTTACCTGTTCTCGTTGCGTCGGCGGCCTTTTGGTCTGTCCCAGCAGTCGAAACGGGCTGGGCGGAAACAGGATTCCGCGGCAGGCGAATGAATCCTTGTTGTACATTTTTCCTTGTAAAAGAAATGAGACAGCCTTGCATGGGTGTAGGGTGTTGACTGTTTCTTTGATCATTTCTTTTTGTCTCAATGCAACAATCCTAAGCGAACTTGCCGTTCAATGATGTGAAGTGTGACTGTAAATGAGAATACAAACGTTGATCATTCGTTCTCTGATACTGATCCGGACCAGTATTGCCTCCGGAGATCTAGACTCTGCTCAACTTCTAGTTGGGTACTCCTGTGCTTATGGATTCACCAACACCATGCTGGCTAATACTGACCACTACGGACCGCATGTTACGGAGCATCAAATAAATCCCGCCTCGCATTTGACAAAATCGAGAACAGACGACACAACCAAAATATATTCAATAGACGACACTTTAGAAGATCTCACGTAGGCACATGCACTCAGCCACAATAAGTTCATAGTATATATATGACGAGCTACGCTATCTGCTAGCTATATGAGATTGTTTTATAGGTATCATAGGTAGTTAATAAAGTAGAGGACGCCGGGGCATAAACACGCATGAGACTCGGCCTCTCGTCACTCACCCCTCAATACTGGTGTCGACTGGCCCGGATAGCATATTATAGGAGTGTCAAATGAATCTCGCTTCGTACTTGGCAAAAGCTGAGAACGGACATACTTGGTGAACGACACTTTGGAAGATTTCACCGCCCGTGCACACACTCAGTAAGGTCATGGCGTACTTGTCAAGGTCCGCGCTATCCGCCAGCTATGGGAGGTTTTTTTTTGTCTTCATGGCATCATGAGTACTCGAGTACAAGACACCAAAACACAAAAAAAGGCGCCGTGCATGAAACTCGGCGTCTCGTTTCACCCAACTGTCAAAAGAGACCACAGAGCGCGCGGAATGTGTTTTCTTAAGGCGAGCTCAAGAAGGGCTCAAAAGTTGAAATGATTGCAAATATTGCATCCCGTGTATGCATGTCAAAAGTGAAATGCTATACACGAAAGTCCCTATTTCGCGTCAATGTCTTCACGAACATGTAACAAGTGACCCGGATCAAATTCACTAAAATGAAGAAGATATTAATTTTTTTTCTGTCTTGCGTTGGAGCAGTACACACACATACTTTTTCCCAAACAAAGCCAACATCCACACGAAACTTGTCAAGTACACGCGGTGTTTTTGTAATTAATAAAGTCAATGAAAACAGAAAGTCAACAAACCAAAAACAGTTGTTGCCAAAGGTGTAACAACGCCAAAAAAAAATGTCATTATAAAACATGTAATAACAAAACAACAAAAGCCAAAAAAGCATACACCATTCCAAACGCCAAAATGAGTCTGTAAACGTGAATCAAAGGTGTTCCATAATCCCCCCTCCAATTGTTGCCGCCAACCCAAAAACCCCACCCCATGACGTTTTATAAAAAAGAAAAATGTATTTTTTTGTTGCGACAAGGAATCATCATCATATCCCTGGGTCGACTTCAATGCGCGGGTATCATATGTGGAGAAAGAATGAGTGCTTGTTAAACATCAAAGTGCCCTCCACCGACCATTTGTTCGTCATGAGTCGAGGTGCGCACGATGCCGCTCATCCTGTTGCCCTTCTTGACATCAAAGTCGTCCAGGTTATCCCAGTCATCATCATCGTTGCCGTTGCCGTTATGGTGGCCCGCATCGTCCATGTCCTCGTCGTCGATGCTGTTGTTGCGCCCTGCGCGATCGCGCATGTGGTCCTCGAGGGCGCTCTCGTCGACAAACGTGAAGCCCTGAAAGTTGGCCTGCACCGAGGGGGACAGGGGCGTCGAGGCGGCGTAGCCCCGCGCGAGGGCGGCGGCGCGCTCGTTGAGGGATCCGTTCTGGTCCAGGGCCGTGGTGAACTCCGGGTCGAAATAGGACACGTCAGTCTCCGACTTGAGCTTGGGCTTGAAGGGAGGGGCAATGCGCTTCTGGCCGAGTAGCGTCCAGTCAATATCGTGGAAAAAGGCGTGCTGCTTGAGCTCCTCGGCATCGTCGGTGGCGCCGAGGCGGTGCTTGGGGTTGCGGTTCAGCAGGCCCTTGACAAAGTTGCGGCCCTCCTGCGACAGCGTGTCGCGCGGGAAGCGCACCTTGCCAAAGGCAATGTTCTTGTACATTTGCTGCGTGTCCTCGGCGTAGAACGGGCTCCAGCCGCAGCACATCTCAAAGACGAGGACGCCCAGCGACCAAAAGTCCACCATCTTGGTGTAGCCGGACTCATCCAGTAGCACCTCGGGGGCGAGGTACTCGGTGGTGCCGCAAAACGTATTGGTGGTGTCGTTCTTAGTGAGGTTGGCCTTGGACAGGCCAAAGTCGCACAGCGCAATGTGACCGTTGGCGTCGAGGAGGATGTTTTCGGGCTTGAGATCGCGGTAGACAATGTCGTTGTTGTGGAGGTGTTGGATGGCGAGGATCAGCTCGGCGATGTAAAACTTGGCGCGTCGCTCGTCGAATCGGCCTTCCTTTTGCAGATGCCAGAAGAGCTCTCCACCAGACATGTAGTCGGTGACCAGGTATAGTTCCGAGGGCGTTTGGAAGGAGAATTTGAGACCGACAATAAAGGGCGAGTCGGTGGTGGCGGTGCGGACAAGAATGTTGCGCTCGCCGACGGTGTGAGCAACCTCCTTCTTTTGCACAATGACCTTCTTCTGCAGCACCTTCATGGCGTAGATGCGCTGCGTGTCTCTCTTGCGAACCTGGTAGACCTGGCCAAACGTACCCTTGCCGATGAGCTTCAGAATCTCGAAATCGCTGGGGCCAAAGTGCTTCTTCTCGGTGCGCTGGTACAGGGCTTCGACGTAGACCTCACCCGTGGGCGCATCCTCGGCGACTGTGTTGACGTGTCCCTTGAGGGGAAACCAGCCGCGCACTGGCGTTTCCTTTTCCCGAGGGGCTACAAAGTTGACATGACCGAGGAATTCTTCGCCATTGGCGCCGTGATCGTATACGGAGACATCCACCAAGGGATCAGAGTCGACAACGTCACTAGCAAGCAGTTAGCAAAACATCCCTCGCGTTAATATTAGGAGTTTATCATACAATACGGCCTCGGCATCCCATTTGGGATGTGTGAGAGAGGCGTTGCGGCCGTTGGTGCGGTTGCGGAAGGTATTGTAATCGGAGATGCTCGTGTTGCTGCTCTGACGGCTGCGCATGGGAATGGCCATGGGACGGCCCGAATCACTACCGGAGCGCTGGATGGGAATGCCGCCAATGGCAGCCTGGGCGACGTTGAGAGGCTCTTCGTCCTCGGTGGGCCGGGGACCGCCGGAGATGAGCTCGGAGCGCTGAAAAACGACGACGACGTAGGGGTCGCGGCACTTGCGCAGGCCGCGGGCCTCGGAGATCTTGACGGTCAGCTTGCCGCGGGCGGCGGGTACCTGGGCGCCGGTCGAGCGCGGGGTCTGGGTGCCGCTGACTTCGGCGCCATCGTTGCTGGTGCGGGAGAGTGAGTCTTTGCCCTCCGACTGCGAGGGGTGGGCAGTCGAGAGCGCTCTGGTTGGTGTAGAGGGGCCGCTCTTGAAGATGATACCACGTGTTAGCTCTTTGAGCCCACCAAACGAAAACCATTTGCTAGACGGTTGAGTAGAAGAAGAAGTAGTAGGATTAGAAGAATTAGGATGTTGTGAAGGGGATTGGGAGGACTGGGCGCGACTCTCGTCGAGAGAGTGGACGCCGCGGGTAGTAAAGGACAACTGCTGAGCGGCGCTCATGGCATGGCCGGCAAGAGAGACAGACCGACCAGCGGGCGCAGGCTCTTGGGAGTGAGAGTTTAATACATGAATGGCAGAACTTGCAGAGGAGCAAGGTTGCGACGGTGGAGGGGTGGGATAGGGATGGGATGTGGTGGTAAGGTGCTGTGTAGGACCCGACTTCGCAGACAAAGGTACGGGAGGATGCGCGGCAGCCGAAGCATCTGGGCCAGCAACGCTGGACGAGGATGAGGAGTCAGGCGTCGCACCAGCTTGGGGCGGAGGCGGTGGCGGCATCTGTGTCGCCTCGGATGCCGGGGACCGAGAGTCCCCATCATCATCGCCGCCGGCCGCGGGAGCATCGGGGTTGGCAGAGGCAGCAGACGCAGGCGCAGCCGCGGTCGCCGTTGCCGGTGTGCGCGCCGCAGAAGCGTCATGGGCAGTCTGGGGAGTCTGGGATGTGGTGGTGGTGGTGGTGGTGGTAGTGGTGGTGGTGGTGTGGGCATTGGGCTGCCGCGCATCGAGGGAAGAAGACGGAACGGTTGCAGAAGGGTCTGGACGAACCTGGCCGAAGTAGCTCATGATTCCGGGAAGGCGTTTGTCGTGAGGATCGGGTTGCGGCGTCGCAATGCCGGATCGCGGGGTGTCTGAGCCTATTTGGTCGATGCCATCGTCTTCGGCGGCAGTTCTAGCAGTGGATTGGTCAACAGTCTGCATGGTGGGCAGATTGAGGGTAGAGAATTTCGAGGTGGCGAGAGGAGCCTGGGGCACAGGCTGACAAGAATCAAGAGCAAAACAGGATGATTGGGGAGAGGAAGAAACAAATGCCCGGTGCTCAATGAGGAGACAAAGAGGTGAAGAAAAAAAGAGGCGTGGTATAGTGGGCGGCGAGCGCGGGGGAGGGAGGGGCTTTGGTGGTGTAGTTTGGAAGTGGTTCTCTTTTGGTGGTGGCAGAGTTTGGTGCGTTTTTTTGGCGTGTCGGTCCCAGCAATGACAAGCCGGAGATGACGACAGGATGAGTCTGCACTCCAAGTGGGAACAAGCCTATCTGTTTTTTGCCTCGTCTTTTCTCTCAATAAAGGGCTAGCCCATAGTTGCTTGCCAAGCCCGTGAGAAGAGGGGAAATGAAACGAATCAAAACGTTGAGGCACAGACGGAGGTGAAGCTTGCCCAAGGAGCCACGCCGGTAGCGGGGAAACCGGGTTTGTGCGGGTTGACTTGACGATGTGTGGTGAAATGTGACGGGGATACAATATGACAGGCAACCTCTCAAAATTGGTAGGATTTGTGAAGGAGGCAGAAAGAGGATTCAAGCAGCTGCTAATATGGAGAATGGGAAATGGAGAATTGAAATGACTGGTAAAGTGACCCAACCATGCGAGTGAGTATACAAGGTTTGAGGCATGTGCAATCAAAGGTTGGGTTGGCCGGGATGGCGTTGCGTCCACGCCCCCAAGCAAGCAAGGGCGGCAATTCCGAGAGCGGATATTTCAAATTTGCAACCTCTTCTTTCTTGCAATTCTGTTTGGCTGATTTTTTTTGCCTGGCCTGGGCGGGCCAACGACGGAGGGATGGATGGATGGGCTATTATTGCGGGTATTGAGTGCTGGTCGGGTACTGTCCAGGCACGAGCAAAAATGGCCGGGCGAGGTACTTGTAGGTGCTAGCGGCAGGACAGTGCAGGACGGGAGCCCAACAGGACGCCCAGGACGCCCAAGCAGCGGCAGAATTTGGCATTTGACGGGAGCCCAAGTGGAGCAGCAAGCTGGAATCATGATGGTAATTCCGTGAGTCCCTTGCAGTTTGTGTCGGTAGTCATCCTCTTCTAGAAGAAGTACTGCTTGCTAGTACTAGTCGTCGGGAAGAGTAGGCGAGCTTCCCAAATTGGCAAGCGATAAAAAAATTTGCGCTCTGTAGACTCGTCGCACAGCAGAGCAGCGCCGCCCAAAGAGTTCTTATTGCATGCTGTGGCCCACCACCCACATTGGCAACGCCACGGGGGCCGTGGCCTTGTTGATCATGGCGTTGCAGAACCTGACACGACAGCAATTATACAAGTTGCATATGCCTTGCAGCAACGCGCCGGCCGGCCGAGTCAGGGTGTGAGCGTGGTGCAGGCAAGCGACGCTGCATGTGAAGTTGGCTTGCAGCACTCTTGACGTCCTGATCGCCCTGGCCTGCCGCATCGCAGCACAACCGAGCGTGGTGTGTTGCAGTGCATGCATCCAATTCGAGCCGTGTCTTTCTGCAAGGCTTTCTGCATACCCATGGAAATTGCCATGTGGTTTTGTTTGGGCAGGGTGTGCGGCAGGATGTGCGGCACGACTAACGGGGGAGCCCGGGCTGGCTTTTTTCGACAGCGATAATTTGCACCAAACAGCGGGAAGGAAGCCAGGCTGAGACTTGGCCCATGGGTTCGACCAGGGTGCATCTGCAAAGGAACGGCCGAATGGAAAAATCGAAGCCTGTGCAGAAGCCGACCAGAAGAAAGCTTGGGCCAGCGCTGCAACCACACCAGCGTCGCGCGCGGGCAGCAGTGCGGGTGCCAAGCAGGTCAAGATTTTGGCTGCACCACCACTGCAGTAGGCTGCGGTTGGGCTGACTCGCTCAGTGGCTCGCTGGCTGGCTCGCTCGGAAGAAAGGCTGCAAAAAAGTATCCGCAGGTACTGGTACTGGCGCTGGTACAAGCATTTTTTGCCTTTGCTCACTCGCAGGACTCGCCCCCTCCGACCCAGTTAAAAGCCAAGGCCGGGCGACGGCGACGGCGGCGCTGGGCTGGGGCGGAGCAAACCACTGAACGGCTATGGCCCAGCTAGCTGAAGGTGGTGGGTGTTTGCTAGCAGGGCCAGACCTGAGTGAAGCTGATTGCTTTTTCGTATCGTTGCCGTGCCGTTCAGTCAGCTCAGAGGGGGCGAAAATCGAAAGGAGTGTCGCAGTGGCCTTGCTGACAATGACGCCTTTGCTGTGTGGCCTCGTTGTCGCCGTTTGCCCCTCTTCGGTCAAGATATCAGAGCCTGTTTGCTGATGCTCGCTCGTATTCCTCGTCCGAATGTCGCCGTGTTGCCAGCTTTCTTTTTGTTGGAATCGCAAGTCGAGAAGCGTTTGCTGAGAAGCCAGGGTTCGAAGCGGCGTACTATGTATGCATGCTGCTTGATGCGCCTTTCACGCCAAGGCAATAGCCGTGCCAGTCGCAGCTAGCAAGCCCACTAGGCTGGCTGCGCATTGAGAGAAACCACTCCAAATGCCATCACTCGACGGCCAATGATGAGACAATGAGGAAGGAAATGTGTAGAATAATACAGAAAAAACCAAAAGAATCAAGAAAATAATGTCACGCACTTGGAAATCATTGCCTGCGTGGCCCTGCGCAGCAAATCGAAGCCGCCGCCATTGTGGTGTATCGGCTCGCCGCCAGTCATTCTGGCGTTGGCGTCGTTATATGAATGAAACCTAGATTAGAAAGAAAAGATGAAGGAAAAGGCGATGAAAGACGAAAGAGTAACAGATGGAATTGATGTTTGTTGAAGGGAGAAAAGGAAAAAAGATGAAAGATGGAGAATGGCAGATGGATCAAGGGCGTTGGTGCTCGCAGCCAAGGTTCGGTTGATGCCGTTGACGCGAGTTAAAGTGTGCTTGCAGGTGCCAACATGTATGATGCAAGGTGCAGAGACGGCGAGACGAGCGAGGACATGTTTTGCATCGCGAATATTTGTTCCGCCACAGCTAGAACTACCTAGTAAAAACGACGAGGCGGCGCAGGTACCTGGTCAGTACCTCCCTTGAAGCTGCTTGGATGACGCGGAACAGCGCCGCCACTCAATCGCCAAGCACCAGTGTTAGCTTGCTGACCCCTCCAAGACACAGAAGACAAGCTTCAGAGCACGCCGCCACCAGCCTTTTTTATTACTACTTCGCATCCAATCTCGTTATTCTTCTCCTGCTGTTCTGCCCTGCATGCACTCCGCCCCTCCTCAATAACCCTTGCTGCGCTGAACCTGCGGCTCTCTCCATCGCCCGCCCATGCAAATTGCGGGACGCTGCCGTCACTTCCCCGCAGGCCAATTGAGGGGAAACCCGGTTTCCGTAGTCTGATATGAGGATCATTTCAATTACTACCAGCAATAAGAGCAGAAGTCCAATGATGAAAGAAGAATGAAGAATGAGGCCGGTTCAAGAATTTGTTGACGGGGCTTTCCCGAACAGAGAGCCAGTTGCGGCACCAAGTACCTTTCTCGTACCCCTCCATCGTCGCCCTCCCTCGTGGGTTACACAGAGAAAGCTTGACCACATTACTCGTCTAAGAAGGCCAAACATGAACTCCAGATTATGCCAAGATGCCAGCTTACGAATCATGGCCCGGCACGATGCTATTCCGTGGCAAGGAAGACGGACGAAAGATTATTATGTGGTTTTTCGAGTCACGGTGTTGATTTATAAGAAAAGCAATATGCACGCCTTGATATGCCTGCATCGTCTATTTGCCACCCAAACTTATACCGCTACGCTCTCTTGCGGATCGCACCAAGGACGGCAGCAGCAGCTTCAACCCATGAAAAGGAAATATAAATCAATTAAAAAAGCCAGTAAAACACACAGACCAGCCACCGGACCCCTCGGACCTATTACCCCTCATTTACTACCTACTCTTTCAATCGTCCTTTTCCCCTCCGTAACTCACCGATGGGGACTCCCCGGACTCGAGCCAATCGTGACCACATGCCGCGCCGCCGCCAAACCAAGACCGGTGTACTCGACCTGCCTAGCATCCCACTTATAATGCTCGAACCCCTCACATACACACCATGCACCTCCTCAGGAATGAACATTTATGCTCGTGTTAAACGCCCTTTAATATTTCTCAATTCAATACGTAAATGGGTCATCACCAATACGAAACGTTTTGGGTTTGCTTGCTTTGCGCCGAATCCCGAGCCCTCACCGAAAAGCGAAATGCTTAAGCAGCAGGGCTAATAATATAATTATCTCTGCGTCAGCGGCGCGGATGTAACCCCCAACCCATGCACCCTGTTTTCCCGTCTGCCTCTTGCGTTTCAGCCAGCCTAGAAATGCAAAATGCGCATCTCGCTCCGTTGATCATGCTAATTAGACTACCGCTTTCTGCAACTCCGTAGAGCCTCAGCTACCCTCCTCTGAGATGAACCCTCTTTCGTTTCCCCTCAGCCAGCCACCTCGATTGACGGTGGCTGTCTTTGTTCTCGATCCGCTGCTGCATTTTCTTACTCTTTTCTCTCACACATTAAAAAATGAGGAATCAAGCCACATATAGAAGACTGCATGATAGTTTGCCACTTCAGCCCAGACAGACACACAACAGGAGGCGGTGTACCTTTTGCATGGCTCTGATTAAGTGCAGGCAATATGGTGAACTTTTTTTGACAGAAAGCTGTCAAAGTTTAAGCGTTATTTTCTTTGTTCTTTTGCCGTGGTGCTGCGCTGTGCTGAGGCTTGCAGATGGTCATATATCAGAATCTGTTCAACGTGTCTCGGGCCGCCTCGGGTCGGTGACAGCACCACTTCCCTTCAGAGGCCACCAACCACCGCGGCTCCATCGCCATCATCAGACGACGGGCATAGCGTCGACAAACTAGGCGGCCCATTGATGCGAAACGGAGAAAAACAAAAGTCAATGGCAAAAAAATAGAAGAAGAAAAAGGACAATGCAGTGGGTGAACAGTCATGCTCGATTCATAGCCAATCATTCCTGGTGAAACACTCCTCGTATTGCATCTGCTTCACTTGGTGCCGAGGCCAATCGGCACGAAATATTCCTACTCTTCTCACCGTCGCACCGCAGGTTCGAGTACGCAGTCATTAAGATCCCCTGCACTCGGGTCCTTCCATGTCCACGTCGCACCGCATATACCATGCGTCGTGGTACGCTGTTTGTAGAGTGCGGCTGAGTAGCATGTGCAGGCATGCGTATTGACCGTTTTCATGCCGCCGGAAGCAATAAAGGCCTCGAATATTACGAGAAGAAAATTAGAAAAGTCCAGCGTGCTTTATTACGGTCGTGGGCAAGCTTTCCAATGTGATATCAAACAGGCTTACTCGGCGGACCCTACAACAGTCCCAGGTAATGCGATCACGTTGCTTTGTCAATAACTATGGTCTATAGAGAGATAACAAGAACAGTCCGTGATATTTAGTAGACATCCTTGGATTGCCGAATGTATACCATTTTTATATACTTCTGTATCACTAGCATAAACAATCTGCACGTTGGGTGAAGCGGCGTTTGCGCAAACGGGGCACGTCGCCACCAGAAGCAAGCGTTCATCATATCCAACGATGCCAATCAAAACAAAATCATCACTTCGTATCATTGGCCCATCAAGTCTACGACGAAGTCGCCCGTGCCCTGGCCGTTCTGATCGTGTCTAACCAGCTCGCCGTCATCTCCGCCGTCACCCCCTCCGGCACCTTGAGCTTGGGATCTGGCGACGGACGCGCCTCCAACGGATCCGGATACCGACCTCATCGTATTGTCAGCTCCAATGCCCTTTTAAAAAATACCATCCCACGGCAGTCGACTCACTTGCGTTAAAGGAGCTGTCGGTTAGCTTGCTCTTGAAGAAGTCCTTGTCGTCCTTTTGCCTCTTGCTCATGGACTTGGCTGGCGCCATTGGTGATGAGTCGGCCATTTTGATCTTTATTGATTGTATGTTTTATTATCGCAAGTGTACAGATGAAGGGGAAATATCCACGCTCTGTTTGCCGCCTTTTTTCTTGTCGCGTATGTTATATGTAAGGTATCTGAACAGATGCCGTCTGTTGCGGGTGGCGCCACCCTGCCGTCTTCGCCCAACTGCGCCCCACCACCACAGTCCCTCCTTCGCCTGCGCATCTGCATCCTCGAAACCAGACTCGGCGCACACAAAAAACCCCGCCATCAACCGCATCCGCTGCTGACATCAAAGTCCGCCATCAGGGCAGACAAGCGTTCGTGACACAACTTCTGTACATGTATGCAGACGTGCTGTTTCTGGATCTCGACAAACATTCAGCCCCAATATCCATGCGTTGACGTTGGTCGAGTCTCTGCCCTAATCGAGCAAGAGACGGTTGTCATTTTTTTGTGTCATCCGCCTTGCCGACGGGGTTATCAACGACATTTTTATATCACCAGAGGCCCTTTTAAAAGGACATCAAAACTCTGTATTGCAGTTCAGAAACGGACGCAATCGTTACAATGGGCAAAAATACCGCCGTTCCCGACGCCTGGGACGATGACTGGGAAGTCCAGGCCGATCGCGCAGCCAAGGAGGAAGCAAAGAACCCTACACCTGCACCCGTCTTGACAAAGGCGGAGCGTCTGGCCGAACATGCAGAGTCAAATAGAAAACTCTGGCAATCAGCGTGAGTGTTACCAACCAACCATCCGCCGGCCAATGCTGCACGGCATGTACGCTGACACAAAACCTCGGCAGAGAATCAAACGAGAGGTTTCACTACGCCGAGGCCTCCAACCCCGTCCCCCTTGCGGCCACCTTCAAGCCGCAGGTCAAAGTCCTCAGCCGGAAGCCCGTCATTGCTAAGCGCGGTGACCCGTCCGCCGGCCTCGACGACGACGACGCCAAGAAGGAGGTCCAGCTAAGCCCCGAAGAGGTGCGCGCCCGGCAGAGACGTGAGCGTGAGGAGAAGCAGCGCAAGTACGACGAGGCCCGCGCCAAGATTTTCGGCGAGTCGGCGCCGTCGTCCCGCGGCTCGTCGCCCGGCAATGGCACCACGACGCCGCCGCGGCCAGACTCAAGGTCGCAGCCCGGTAGAGGACGAGGACGAGGCGGACGCGGTGGCACCGATCATGCGCGTGGCCAGTTTGACACGCGTCGTGCGCCGCCGCCGCCGCAGGCCAACACGAGCAAATTGTACGATCCCAACTACGCACCTAAGCCCGAAAGCGCCGCGAAACGGGACGACGCTGGAACTGGTGCGGTAGGCAATGCGAAGCTGCAAAATCGCGACGAGGGCGCGCCCATCCGGGCACCACGTGGACCAGACGGCACCGGAAGGGGAGGGTTTGGATTTGCGCGCCGCGGCGCGAAAGAAGCTTGATTTACTGAGACAAGCTACGTCTATGCCATCTATGCTGTATATGCTTTCTGTATATGCTTTCTGCGTCCTTCTTCACCACCCGCCGCCAATCTTGCCTGCGAGTTGGACCACGCGCTCGCCCTCGCTAGCCTTGCCCACATCGCTAATGACCTCGCGGTATGTGGTGAATGCCAATCTACGTAAATCAATGCCGGTCATGCCGGACCAGTATGCCAGGGTATCATGTATATAAGAGTGGGAAATGCCGAGCACCGCATCGCCCGCCGCCGGCGCGTCCTCGACCGCGGCCTCGTCACCCGAGAAGTACGCCTCATCCACCTCGGCCAGCCACTCTTTCTGCTCCTGCGGCCCCGGCTTGCCCGTCAGATTCTTGCGCGCCATCACCACGGCGTCGTCGACCTTGATCTGGCCGCCGCCGTTGGTGCAGCCGCCGGGACACGCCATGACTTCGACATAGCTGTACTCGAGCGACGCCGACTTGCCGACGGGCCGGCGCGCGCTGCCAAACGGCTTACCGCCCGGCATCTTCGACGGCCGCGCGGGTTTCAGCCGGCGCACCAGGTTCTGGATGTTGCGGAAGCCATAGTACCGCGCGGCCTTGAAGACGGGCTCGCCGGCGACGGACACGACGTACTCGACGACGTCGGCGTTGCGACCCTTGATGATTTGGATCTCGGCGCCGGGCGTCTGCGCGGCGCGGCTCTGGAGGATGTGGTAGAGGAGGCCGCCGGACGAGCCCGCCGCCAACGGCGTCTTTTGGGAGGAGGATGTGGAGGATGGGGATATTTGCGGCAGTTCTGACGGATCTTGGCGGAAGAGGAACTTTTGTAACGTAGCGTCGGGGAAGGGCTGCATTACCGGCCGCGCCGCTTCTCGAGATAGCTTGAAGAAATCCAATCCCCTGCTCTCAGCCAGCATCAGCACCTCCTTACTCGTGATGACGCAGTCGACGTCGCGCACGCCGCGGCCCGGCAGGCCCGACCGCGCCCACACCTCGTCCGTCAGTTCCTCGCGGCTCGCCTCCAGCTTCTTGTCAAAGCACGGCATCACCGCGCAGTGCCACACGCGGTCTGGCGAAATGTCCAGCACCGCCGCCAGGCTCGTCTTGAGCAGCGTGCCCGCAAGCGCCTGCGGCGATTTAACCCGCGACAGGTGCGGCAGCACGTGCGGGTGCGTCTTTTCCGCGTAGCACACCCATCCCGGGCACGACGCCGCGAGGATCGGCCGCGCAGGTGTTGTAGCATCCGTGTCGTTCAGGACTTCATCGGCGCTGAGGACGTGCGTCATCTCCCGCGCCGTGTTGGTGTCGACAACCCATGTAAACCCGTTGTTATGTTTCCCGCCGCTCGGTAATCCGGCGCTGCCCATGAGGAGCGTTTCCAGCATCGCGCCGGCTTGTGCTTCTGTGACGCCGGGCCCGCACGCGGCAGCGAGGTTCGCGCGCGTCTGCGGGCTCACGCTCGCAACATGCAGCTTCGCCTCCGGATTCTCCAGCCCCGCCACGACATACCGCCCCGTAACCGGGTCCGGACCGTGGATCTGCAGCGACGGCGCGGCGTCGAGCGTGGACAGCACTTCGGCGTGCGATTGCAGGCTCACGAGCACGGCCTCGGCGGAGGTGACGCAGCCGGAGCAGGCGAGGCAGTCTGTGAGGGAGATTTCGGCAGGCGGCGCGGTGGTGGCTGTGGCGGAGCGGGAGTCGCCGTCGAGAATGACTTCGGTTTCGTTGGAGGAGGGCTCGGGGAGGAGAGGGAGCGTTTCGACGGGTTTGATGCAGGCGACGCCCGGCGCGATAAAGTCGTTGAGGTCGTCGGTGGAGAGGATGGCGCTCATGGTGAAGAAGGGTTGCGCCTGCTGGCGACTTTTCGAGGGGCTATATGTATAGTTTTACGTCGAATGCGTGTGTTCTGGACAGTCGGTTTGCAGAGAGTTGGTGTTCTTCGGCGGTTCGGCTCATGAACCCCGATGGGGCAAATTCTCTTCGGTGGCGAAAGGCGGCGAAGTGTATCTTTATTTACTCGACTGTGTGTAGGTATCGTTCAATCAGGAAGGCGTTATCGTCATGAATCGAGGAAGAGAAAAAAGCGAGTGCGTTGTAAGAAGAGAAGTTGTGTTGCAAAAAGAGTGGCATGTGCAAGGGAAAAAGAATGGTTCGCCATTTTAGTGGTGGCCCTGCCCCGCGCAATGACGGACGGGCGATTAGAAATGGACCGCCGTGGTCATCCGTGCCGCCCCGCGGGTTGCTGCGAAGTCGGCACACGCACAGCGCTGATGTGCTCGCCACTAAACCGAGTCCAGCGGTTGGTGGACCATGCAAAACACAGGAGCAGCGATACCAGTATTCTGGGAAAGTCATGACCATTGAGACTGTTCTCTGTGGTCAATACTTGATGTTTTCCAATAGTTTAGAAATCGCATTAATCTGGTAGCTATGCGTTGCCAATAACCATATACTGTACATGTAAAAACTAACTGAATACATATAAAATTCCCATGATGATATGCCATACCCCGAAAACTCCCTGAATCCTCGCTCCCTTTCGCTTTCTCTTCTTTCGTCCATTCTGTTTTTTTATAATCTAGTCATTTTACCACCTTGCTTTCTGTGAACAGCCTGTCCCGCCGAGTTCGTGACGCCATGGCCGTCAGGCAAACCGTCGCGACGCTCCGACAGCGTGACGGCGCGGCCGCCGCCCTCTCTAAGCGGCGACAGGCTCAGCCTTGGGCGCGACACTGTCTGCTTCCGCCGCGGGAGTCGCCTCGTTGACGCCATTCTCCTGCTCGGTCGACTTCTTCGCGTCCGTCGCATCGGCCGCCGCTGCCACCGGGGGCGCAACGCCGTTGCTGATGTGCACGTCGGCCGAGCCCGTCAGGATGGCCTGCCGGCGCTCGTGCCAGTCAACCTCGCTCTGGATGACCTGCGAGAGCAGCGTCTCCTTCTCGAGCCACTCCTTGTAGTAGACATCTTCCCACTCCTGGCACTCGCGCTTGAGCGTCTCGCCGACCTCGTCGGCCCACTTAGCCTCCCAGAAGCACTTGCGGTAGAGCTTGTCGACGGAGAAGGCGAGCTCGTCGGCCGTGAACAGCTCGCTCGTCAGCGCGGTAAAGTACTCGGCGTTGCCGTCCTCGCCGTGCGACGCCTCGCCGCCGTCTTCGCCGCTGCCGCCGTTGGCGTGCGACTGCGGCGTCTTGATGATGATCTTGAGCTTGCTCGACTTGCCGGGCGGGCCCGACTGCATCGACTTGGGGACCGGGTCGGACGGGCGGAGGGCCTCTGTCTCGTGGACAGTGCGCATGTGCTTTGCGAGGGCGTCGGATCTAGTAAATGACCGGTCGCATTCTAGAAAATATTAGCAATGTGTAGGCAAGGTTTTAGAGAGTAGATGGCGGCATACCTGGAAGGTAGCAGTAAAACGGCTTCTCTCTCGTGTGGCTGCGCATGTGCGCCTTGAGCGCATAGCCGCTGGCGTGTGGCATGCCCTTGCGGCTGCACGTCTTCCATTCGCATGTGTACTTCTTTTGGCGGTTCTCAATGTGCGAGTTGTGAATGTGCTCGACCAGCCGGTCCATGTTGCCCTGGTCACCGGCCTCGCAGCCGTCCCAGTCGCAGACGCTGACCTGGTCCTGGAAGTCTTCCTCGTCTAGGCGCGCGTTGATTGGCGAGCTGGGAATGTCGCCCGACGTGTCCGACGACACATCCGACATGCCCTCGAGGGGATCGGGCTCAGGCATGTCCTGCTCGGGCTCGGCGTCGTGGACGGCTGTGGAGGATGCGCGCGACGCTCGCGACGCAACGTCGACCTTGAGGCGCTTCGACGGGCGCGAGGCGGCATCATCAAACTCGTGGGTGTCATCATCGGAGTGGTCCGAGGTCCGCACCGACGACAGCGGCGACTCAGGCGGCGAATAGCTGCGGGCCATGGTGCTGTGTGGTGTGTGGCGCTGTCGTGAATTGACGCTGCGCTGGGAAAAGGGTGCTGATGGCGCGGTCGAGTTTGCTGGCGGCTCGTGTCGGGCCGAGCCTGCTCGAAATTCGCGATGGCTCGCGATGGGAATCGGGGAGAGGTGCTTCGTGAGATAAAAGAGCGTCGGTTGATTGTTGTTGGGTCAATGCCCGTGGATGGTGGTGATGGAAAATTGGGAGAGCAGGAGACGTTGCGCCAAGGGGGCTGCGAGATGCACTTTTGGATCGTGTTTGCCGCGATAGCTCCGGCTGCTGCAAGGCGGCGCTCATTGGCCCAATTTTGCTGGCAGAGGGCACCACTACAGCACGCCCCAGTCAAAGTCTCACTGGTACGGCTACAACGAAACAGAGAACAGGCAATTTAAAGTATGATTTTTTCATGCAGATCTCGTTGCGATAAATTTCGAATTTTTATTTCATTGCCCAAAGCGCGATAACAAAGAAAACTTTTCTCATCCTGTGGCGTCTACAGTCGCGGTATCTGCCCATATCTAAATCCATCATAAAATGCGTTAAATACTACAATCACAAGCTTAAGCGGAGCCAGTGGCAACATTGCGGCGCTGCTTGACAGCAGCGGCAAGAGTGTCGAGAACGCCGACCGTGTCCTCCCAGTTGATGCAAGCGTCCGTGATGCTGACACCGTATTTGAGGCCAGACTTGCCCTCGGCGGGAACTTTTTGGTTGCCTGTAAAAGTTAGAACATGTTCTTGGTTTCTCCGCAAATAGACCATAAATAATGATAAGAAAGTTCGTTAACGTACCCTCGTGATGGTTGCTCTCAATCATGACACCCATAATGGCATTCTCACCCTTGGCAATCTGCTCGGCAATGACAGCGGCGACCTTGGGCTGGTTCTTGTGGTCCTTGAGGGAGTTGCCGTGGCTGCAGTCCACCATGAGACGCTGGTTGAGGCCCTTCTTCTCGAGAGCGCCCTTGGCCTCGGCGATGCTCGCGGCGTCGTAGTTGGTGCCCTTGGTGCCGCCGCGCAGGATGGCGAAGCAGTCCTCGTTGCCAGTGGTGCCGACAATGGCGACGACGCCGGGCTTGGTGACGGAGAGGAACTGGTGCGGGTGCTTGGCGGCGCCAATGGCATCGAGGGCAACGCCCAGGGAGCCGTCGGTGCCGTTCTTGAAGCCGACGGGGAAGCTCAGGCCGCTGGAGAGCTCGCGGTGCAGCTGGCTCTCGGTGGTGCGGGCGCCGATGGCGCCGACGGACAGCAGGTCGGCGAGGAACTGGGGGGAGATGGTGTCGAGCATCTCGCTGGCGAGGGGCATGCCCTTGTGGGTGAGGTCGACGAAGAGCTGGCGAGCGAGGCGCAGGCCCTTGTTGATCTGGAAGCTGCCGTCAATCTCGGGGTCGTTGATGAGGCCCTTCCAGCCGACGGTGGTGCGGGGCTTCTCGAGGTACGAGCGCATCACGATGAAGAGCTCATCCTTGTGCTTCTCCTTGGCCTCGAGCAGCAGGTCGCAGTAGGCGAGGGCGGCGGCCGGGTCGTGGATGGAGCAGGGGCCGATGACGACGAGCAGGCGGTTCTGGGCGTCGGTGCCGTTGACGACGGCGACGGCCTCCTTGCGGGACTCGAGGACCGTCTTTTTCGACTCGGGCGTCTGAGCGATCTCGTGCTGGAGGAGGTCGGGAGGCGTGAGAGGGTTGTAGCCGCGGACTGGGCTGTGTTAGCGAGAGCCCTGTGAGGAGAGACGCAACTGGGCGGCGGTCAGTAGGGCAAATTGGGCATACGTACTTCTCCAATCCTCAGAGTCAGCCTGGTTGCCAACGTTTTTGTTTTCAATGTAGAACTGCGGGCGCGAAACGAGCCAAAGGTCAGCCACCCCGCCATGGTGTCAAAAAAAAATATCGCGGGGTATTGGGAGCGAATCAGGCGCGAACGTACAGTAGACATTGTGTGCGAATGGGTATCAAGATGCGAAGCAAAAGACTTAACAAGAAATAAGATGATGCTAGATGGAGTATGTTGCGAATCGCGCAATAGGTATAGATGGCTGGTATGGGAAGATAATTTCTGTTTTGACGCCAAGAAAGTCACACTACCTGAGATGGCCAGCAGAGCTCTTAATTTTCATGTGTCGACAAGAAAAAGCGCCGGAGCCGGAGGCTATGAGTCGACTTGGCGGGGCCAAATGGGACATTTATGATGTGATGTGGTGGTGCTGCTCTTAGTTAGTGCTGTGGTGCCAGTGGTGGTGGGCGGGTGGTCAATAAGGGTCCTGCGATTGGATGCCGATGGTCGTAAGCCCTGCAAGGATGAAATGTCAAAAATTGAAAGGCTACGACGGCGATGAAGTGCGGCTCAACCCGTGTCATATAAATAGCATCCGTCTTTCGCCTTCTTTCGTCTTGTTGACTGAGGACGAGCTGGCAGAGACATTGACTGGCGGTCAGGCGACCAAGAGTCGCTGCATTGCAAGCATTGATAACTTCAGCTGCACGGCAGTTGCCATTTTTCGTGGCGTTGCCAGTTAGCATTTGCCTCAGATGGCAAGACAGATTTGCTTTTTGCATCTTGATCATCTATGATTTGGATTCATTTGCCGACCATGTATGGACATAGGTACATCATACAAATGTCTCTGGAACTTATCATAGCTATTCATAACGAAGGCCGTCCCACGTGGCATAAATTGAGCCAATGCACAACTGCACAACTGCACAAATAGTCCACCCGAAAAGGCACGGGTACCGAGAACACCCAGCCAGCCGATTCATCAATCTGCATCAACCGCCGAGCCGCCACCCAACAGCCCTTCCAACTAATAATCTAACTACTGCCTGTCGCAAACGAATGTCTCACAAATCGCAGACATCTGCCTCATCGGCACCAAGAACCAGCTGGACATGGGTTTGAGCCTGCAGAATTGCTCGTTTTAATCATCTATAGCTCCAGAGGCAGCTGATCGAGACTCGCATCTAGACCGTGGCTGTCTTACCTAGGAACAAGCCATGCCTTGTCGGGATCGTAGAGTACAATATAGCGGTCGCTGTCTGCTTCCCAAAGGGCACATGTTACGCTTTCTCGTACCTTCCTACATTCTTTTTGCAATACTAGCAACAGATTACAGCCTCGCAATCTGGGGCTGCACGGTCAGTCTGTCAGATTCGCACTGTCTTGCTTCCTTTGGGCAGACCCACCTCCCGCGATGATGGTGATGGCGGCCTTTGATGCTTTCAAAATAACGCCGCCGCCATCCACCTATCGGACTTACAGGCCTGATTTCCCCGAATCATGCTTTTCCATGGCCCATCCTGGCGCCCAAAGGCGAAGCGTGTGTGCGGCTGTAACTACAGCCTTACTCAGCCTAGTCCTTACTCACAGCGCGCCCTGCCTGCCATCTCAACCAGCATCCTTTCGCATCTTGTCGACGAAAGCGAACATGGAAATGGGGTTTTGGCTCGGCCGTATCCTCCAACAGTGCGACGCTGAGGTTGCATTAGCACAGCTCGCTCCGCCCTATTGGGCTGGACGGCTTCCCCTGCGCATCCGATTCGAGGTAAAATGCATAAGCGCTAGAGCAGATTCCATGCTTCATCAGCAATGTTGCCATTCTTTTTACTCCGGAAACAATCCCCTGAAGACCTAATTCTCCTTGCCTGGAATTTTTAGTCTGTAGAAATTTTATATAAATCGTAGGCATTCGAAACCTGTCGTCTTCCCAACGCTACCTCCAAAGCATCATCACTTACAACCATGGTCTGCCTTCTCAAGTACACCGGCGCGGTCCTGGCCGTCGCCTCCACGGCCGTCGCCTCGCCTACCGCCCAGATCGAAGCCCGCAAGGCGCCCCTGACCCCAAACGGCAGAAAAGCCGGCTCCGCCGGCGGCCGCGCCGTCCGCCACTGGAAGGACCACATCGGCTGGTGGTACGACTGGACGCCCAAGCCGTCCGGCCACGACGACGTCCCCGGCGTGTCCATGCTCTGGGGCAACGGCCACCAGGGCCAGTTTGACGCCGACCGGCTCCACGCCTTCCAGAACCTGCACGAGACGCCCAAATACGTGCTCGGCCCCAACGAGCCCGACTGTCCCGGCCACGACTCGGCGGACCTGCGCGTCGACCAGGGCGTCAGCCTCTGGAACCAGTACATTGCGCCCAAGGGCCGCGCGGGGAGCCTCCTCGGCAGCCCCGCCATGTGCAAGCAAAAGGACGAGGACTGGCTGGCGCAGTTTCGCGGGCAGAAGCTCGACGCCGACTGGGACTTTACGGCGATCCACGTCTACAAGGACAACATGCAGGGCGTGCAGGAGGACATTGACCACTACTGGAACAAGTACAAGAAGCCCATCTGGGTGACCGAGTTTGCCTGCGTCAAGGACAACCCGAGCTTTCAGCCCTGCCAGGAGCAGGGGCGCATCAACAAGTTCATCAACGACGTCGTGGACTTGTTTGAGAAGAACGAGCACGTCATGGCCTACGCCTACACTGATGGCAATGGCCTCGCCCCCAACTGGGCGCCTACCAACAACGACGGCTCGCAGCTGTCCGAGTCGGGCCGCACCTACCTCAATGCCATCAAGAAGTACCATTAAATCCATTTTTTCCCTGGTGTGCATGATTGTTTCCCACAAGAGTGGCACATTCATGTCGGAAGCTTGTCCGCCGTCGAGGGCAGCTCTTGGTCACTAGTGAAAGCATGGTATACTGTAATTAATCAAATTGGCACACTTATGATTAGATGGCCACGTATATAGCCTATAAATGAAATAAAAACATATGAAAGTCGTTAGACGAGCTGGAACATGAAGCTTGCAATGGGGTATATAGTGATACAAGAAGCCAGCCAGCCCTGCGCTCATGAACTGTAGAAATGACTGAAACCCGCCCAAAATCCTTTTACAGTACTCACGAAAAACTAATGTACTATAACACAAAATAACTAAAAAAATCGCCATGTTTTTCCTTTTTGATGGCCTGCTTTTAAAATCGAAAGTTGTCATAATCCTTGATAATGTCGCCCAAATCGGGAAACTGGGAGGTGAAGAAGTCATTCGGCAGGTCGGTCAAGTCCTGCGCCGCCACAAAGTCCATCATGGACGCCGAGTCGCTCACCGACTGCTGCGAGTGCATGCTCGCCGCGCCGCCCAGCCCGTCGTCGTACGGCTGCGGCGTGTTCATCTGGCTGAGCTGAAACGGCTGCGGCGGCATGCCCGGCGTGTACGGGCCTTGTACCACGCCGACGCCGTTGTCCTGCACGCCGCCCATGGCCATTTCGGCCAGCGCCGCAGCGGGCGGGAAGATGGGCTGTTGCTGCTGCTGCGTCTGGTCATTCATGACGGGCGCGAGCGACATGGGGATCTGGTGGCCGCCGTTGTTCGGCGTCGGCGTGCCGACCATTTCGCCGGGCCGGCTGGGCGGGTGGCTGCTGCGGTGAAGGTCGCCGAACTGATCGCCGGCTGGCACCGAGTCGGCGCGGGGCGAGTGCTGCGCCGACGTCTGGTTGGAGATGCGGAAGCTCTTGATCATGCTCTGCACCCGGTGCAGCTTCTGCTTGAGCGCGCGCGTGACGGGCGAGTGCAGCGAGAGGTGCTGGACGAGCTCCATGGCGGCGAGCACGTCGGGCAGGTAGCCGACGCGGTACTCGGCCTCGGCGTAGCACAGCAGCAGCAGCAGCGAGGCGAGCGCCGTTTCCAGGAAGTGGTTAAACGTCCGCTGCTGAGCGTGGTAAATGTCCGTCTCCCGCGCAAGCGCGATGAGCACGCGAATCGTGTCCTGCGACGTCTCGGCCAGGACGTTGGTCGTGGAGGTGTCGAACCCGCCGCTGGCCAGCGACATGGCCGACTTGCGGTGAATGACGATGCGCATCTGGTTGCAGCGCAGATACAAGACCAGGCGCAGTCTGTATTCCCCACGCTTTTCACGACTTGCATCGAATTTATCCTGCAAGCCGAGAAATTGTAGTCGCTTGGGAATGTTCTTTTGAAATTGCGTCACCTGAAAATCAAGCAAACTTCGTGTCGTCGGCAGAGCCGTGACTGTCGCGGAAGGTGATGTGGAAGGTTGCAGAATAGACCGTCGCACTTCTGCGGAAATTATGCTGTATTCTATCATCTGCCTTAGGTAGGTAGACGAGAGTGAATCATCCTAAAGGGAAATAAATCCGGTTAGAGGCATTGAGAGAAAGGTTACGGGCAGACTCACCTTAAATTGCGGTTGGCGATGGATGTCGGAATCATGGACCGAGAATGGTAGGCCTGTGCCAAACCCCCATCTCCTGTCCAGTGTATATACAGACCAATAAAACTTTTCCCCAACATCTTTGAGTTGATCCAGCGTGGTTGGGTTGGGGGCGTCCTCGGTGTTTTGCGCTATAATCTCATGCAATGAGCGAAGCACATTTCCAATCGCCCGCCATGCCAACATTTCCTTGTCGTTTAAGAAGAAGAAAATGCTCTTGAGGGTCTGTTAGTAAAGGTGCCAGGTAAAATCAGAGCGGTACCTACTGCAAGAATAATAATAGATAAATCAGTCTTGTTGACTGCGCCCAGCTGCGTCCGCAGCATTGCAGCGCTATACAGGCTTTCAACGAAGCTGTTGGCCACAGTCAAGGTTCCGGAGTCGACGATGCTGGAAGCCACTGAAAGAACCAGCGACATGATGTCTTCCACGCCGCTTTGGTCCTCTGGAACAGGACTGCCCTCGTTCGGGGGCGCGGCCGCTCTAATCCTCTGTCGCAGGTTCTCCAGGTCCAGAAAGGGATACTGCAGCGCGACTTCCTCCTCGTAAATATCGATGATGCGTATCCACAGCTCCTTGTCCAGGGGCGCAAACGTGCCAGGGGGCGCGCCCGTGTTGCGGTGGTCGATGAGCTGCTGCATGATGTGCGAGCCAATCATGAGCTGCTGCTGCCGGCCGCTGCCAAAGAGCGACCGGCCGGGCACCGGGCTGAGGTCGCCAAGGCGCTTTTCTGCCAAGCGCAGGTAGTAATCGGAGCTTCCATGGCGTGTCTGCGCGTTTGTATCAACGTTATTCTGCGTGCGTGGTGGTGCGGGCGGCGGTTTCTTGACCCGAAAAGAGTCACGTTCCCGCGACTTTTGCGGCTCGGTCTTTGGTTGCGACTCTCGTTTTGATTTGCTGCAGGATATAAGTATACGTCGTCATTCCCGTCAACGAGAAACTGTGGCAAGTATTGGTCAGGTTACTTACGAGGTCTCATCTGTGGACTGAAATCGTGTTGCGCGCCCGTAAACACACATGATGTCGCTATCGCGACAGCGCTTGCAGGGCCGCTCACCGCTGCATTTCGTCTTTCTTTGCTTGCACGTTCTGTGAAATGAGAAGCAGAATCTGTTAGCGACGTTGCATTTGATGGAGGTTTGAAAAGCCGCTGAAAAAGCTTCTTCAGTGGGTTGGGATGCCGCTCAAAAGTGAGAGAGAAAAAATGCGATTGACATACACACTGTGGCAGATGTTGGGTCAGCGAACGTGCACCAATGACAGCGCGGAGGAACATACCAAGCAATTGCCACGTAGGGCGAGCGCTTCTTGCGCGACTTGAGCGGCGGCGACCCGACGGTCTGCGTCACCGGCGAGGGGATCCCGCCGACGTCGACTGGAGACTGCATCGTTGGGCGCTCTCGGCTAGGGGAGGAGGAGGAGGAGGTACGCGGCCGAGGAGGCGATGGCGATGGGTAGCAATGGTCGGCGGAGACGACGAGTGCATGCGGCCATTAATCGGAGGCACGCGACAGCATCGCTAAAAGCCTGATGGAGCGATCCGCGATGATGGAAGACGGTTCTGTTGCTGGCGAGAAGACGCGAAGGCAGGAATTTTTTTGTCCCATCACCAGCTCCAGGATGGCGCTGCTGCTGTTGGACTCACGGTTGCGCGGGCGGGCGGCCTGAGTCGAGTCGGGGCGGGGATCGGCGGCGCATCTACAGCGGTGGCCCAGCAGCTTTTGCCTGGGCTCCGCTAGCTATTAGCGCAGAAGACGCTAAATTACGGTGGCATGGATTCGCTCCGGGGCGAGAGTGGCAGCGAGGTTCAGCGAGATAAACGGCGCAACGACTACGATTTTATGATGATGATTTACGTGTACCAGCTTTCGGGTACCAATGCTCCGGCGCGGCGCTGCCAGTTGCATGAAATGCTGGTCTCGTGCGGGGGTGGAGATGCTGTCAACGCTCAGCTTGTCATACCACCAAACGTGGCGTTGAGACTTGGCCATCAACTAGTGACCGTCTGCCGATCGAGGAGAATTCATTCCGGCACTTTCGTCTTGTGGCTTTGTTTGCTGTTGTCTGTGTTAATTAGACTTCCGACGTGATGCATACCGAGTAGCAGCCACGAGATCGCGACCCCTGAAGGCCCCGGTCGCACCAGCCCCCAAAACGCTGCCCAGCGCGCCAGCTACCCAACCCGGTACCAGGGTCATGGTTCGGTGCGCGGGGGACACGTGTAGCCGTGCATCAAATGTATCACAAGGAAATGTGCTGTCGATACGATCCATGCCTGACTGGCCTCGTTTGCCCCAGATGGGTTGCCCAGGTTTTGTTAGAGCTCGGGGGCCAGAACAATGACTCGACGACCTGGCCACGGTCGCTCTCGCAGATATTCATCCAAAAAGGGGGCATCATCCAGCTAGCGTTTTATCGTACAAGGACCTTAATTGTACGAGGACGGTTGTATTGCGACGTGTGTCTCTGTCGCTTTGCCCATCAGACGAGCAGTCAAGTCTCCCGTCAACCACCATCAAACAGTCATTGGCCCCTCATGATTAACGCGCGGATCTAGCCGAGCCGATTGTGCGCCCTCTTACAAGATAAATCAGCCAAGGATAGATCGAGTTCCCGTTGACTGTGCAGCAGTTCGTAACGGAATCGGAATCGGAACGTTGGGGTTACTAAAATAAGAGACAAGCACTAGTAGTATACTCTTCTATGAACTATCAAGAAGAAATACTTAGCAAGGACACACCGAGTTGTCGCTATCCAGTTGCTTCTATTGATAGCCGTACCAAAACTTGCACATGCAGCGCTCGACATCCGTTTTTGGTGGGATTAGTCCAGTATACGGAGGTGGTAGCTAACGCCCTGGGAAGTGCACGAGGCGATAGCTCTAAGGACTATGTGCACCTTTATACCAGATAGAATACTGAGCACTTGAAAAGCAATTCCAACGAACCAAAGCGTCACTGTTCTTCTAAATTAAGTCGTTCGATTTAAAAATTGGCTCCCTTCCTCAGGCTAGGAACCAAAGAAGTTCGCCTGCTGGGCGTTCTTAATTCTCAATGGGGGCGATTGACAGGATCATCAACGAAAAGTGGACTTTGGTACCTTCCACCCAAATCAGTTCTCAAAGCGTCTGTCAAAGCAGCAAAAGCCTCCATAACGGGGTGTACAATAGCCAACTTTCAAGATAAATACCAAATGATAATAATAGAGAAAAGTACAAATCTAATGTAAACCTACCTAATCCTCGCCAACCATAATCCTAACTATAACTAACTCTGACCAATTTGACTCGTATCATGGTTTGTGTACCCATGTCTTTAATAAACCTTGAGCTCTAAAACTTTCCAAGGTATCCTTTTTTCCGTGGGTAATCTTGTCACTTTACGTAGGCAAATCATATCACCCTCATTATGGTTATATGGCGTTATTGCATAATGCATACCACGCTGAAGGCAATCGGCGCTCGAGGTGGCGGGCATTTCTCGAGACATGACTGGAAACGCCCTCCCGGGGCCCCGAACCACTTGGAAAAGTTGCCGTACGCCCCTCTTCGGCTGAATCTGGTTCTTTTTTGCCTCTTTGAGGTTCGTGGCGCTTTGTCAAAAATTGAAGTGGTCATGAGAGGGGAAAAAAAGGAATCAGTCGACGTCTCGTCCTCTGGCGTATCAAACCGGTCGGCGCCGAAGCGGAGTATAAAGTCCCAAATCGGTGTAGGACGCGATTGTAAGTGGCCAAGTGGGATTCGGCATGGTGCCACCGTCGAGGTGCGCACCGTTCGACATTATTAGTCTTGCTCAAGACAAAAATTGCGGTTTAAAAAACCTTGGGACGCAAAAAAAAATCGACAGAAACAGGGTACAGGGGGTCGAATACCGGCCCCATCAGCAACGACGAAAGCAAGGATCGGGCCGTCTCCTTTGGAGGGGTAACTTGCCACCTCGGTCAACGGCTTTCCCCTGTCTTTTTTCCACGTTATTGTTACATGAAGGGGGCGGCCGATCCAAGCGGGCACGGAGAAATAGATGGAAACGAAAAAACACAAGTTGGTGGCCTCGGGAGCTTTAGCGTTACGGCGGTCTTAACGCTCCGGCCTGGAGAGAGAGGTGTGAGAGGCTGGCTGGCTGGCATGCCAGGTCATCTCGTTTACTCACAACCGGTGCCCGTTTGGTTTCTTGTTATCCACACCACGCTGGCATGAACTTGCAGGGAGCACGCATGGGACGACGCCGCCGCCGCCAGGGCAGAGAGAGGGGCGCAAAAAGGCAAGGACGGTGGCCTCGAGGGCGGCCCTTGTTCATGTGTGATTTTAATGATTTCTGAGCCTATCTTGCGACGACTGAGCATCATGGCGGGGATGCGCATGACACACACACCCACCAAACTTGGCACGCATGTCTGGGTGGGCTCTTCTCTGTATCATGCATGTCTTGGTGATTTCAGCAGGTCAAGAAACGCTGGTGCTTTAGCGTCCAGATTCACCCATCTTTTGCGCGAAAACCAGAGGGGGAGGATCACGAGATCAACAATCGACAGCAAAAGTCTTACTTTTGCTTTTTTCCTGTTCTTTCGGTGCTTTCTTTTGCGTTCCCGCGAGCGCGGGCGGCGTCGTGGAGCCGGCCGGTACACTTGCCCGATTTGGACGGTGCTCACGACTTGTGGGAGTCCAGGTGCCGGGAGGAAGGGGGAGGGGAACAACAACAAAAAGTTGAGGGGAGAGAGGGGGGAGGGAGCTCCCAGCTTTCATGCAGCAGAACGGCAAGCCGCGGCATGAAAGATGCCAGATGCTGTGAACAAAACAGGTCAAATAAATATATAACCCAGTGGGACGGTCCCAACGCCAGCCCGCACGAGATTGCTTTGCGGGTTCTTTTGCTTTTTTTTGGCTCTGGCAAGGGCAAGGGGCCCGTCCTCTGGTGACCTTCCTCTTATGAATATGTGGAAGAGGGGAGTTCGCCCCCTCTTCACATGCGCGGCTCACCTGAAAAAGAGTCCACCTACGAACAAGGATGGGTGGGCATGGAAAGGCCAAGGTCGATTCTCCGATACGTAATTGTTGCCTATACCCAGAAGACGTTATCGTCCGGCAGGCTCGCGTTCCTTGATCCCAGCCGAGCGAGACAAGACACACGGCAAGTGGGAGCGCGCAAGAGCTGCTTTTCAGGCCGCCAAAGAGCCGGAGGGGGTCTTGCAAGGTCTCGCCTCTGCTTTTCTTGAACATTTGTGCGCTCTTTCCTTTATTGTGCCCACCATTCCACGCCACCCAATCCTTTACAGATTTCAGTCGATGGGACTAAACCCTGTTCAAATAATGGATCCGACGCACTGGTGTGGTGGTGTGGTGCCAGGCTTGTCTTCAGGCTGGCTGTAGTAGCTGCAGTAGCCTGTATCAAACCAGAAAAAAAAGAGCATGTTGAAAAAGAAAAGTAAAACCAGACACACACACATTCTCCATCTGTGTAGTCTGACGTGCCGCCCCGCCATCACTTGGCCTGCTTTTCCCCCTTCAATCTATTCTCGTTTACTCTGAGCCCTGATGGTCGATTCTAGTGACAGCTTTTTAAAGGGAAATTCCATGTTTAAATAAGAAACGGCCAGCGTGGTGGCAACCCTCTGTATTTGCATTTAACCCAATGCGACCCGAGACAAGCCCCCTCCGATGCCACTGTATGATAATGCCACGCAGCATTGTAACCCCAATATCAAAAAGACCTGTTCTAGTTGATCATTTTCCCTCCCGTCCCTCTTTTGCATGCCCATGCAACCTAATCCCGCCCCCCCTCCCCTCCCCCATCCACACCGGCTTCGCCTAGCAGGAGGGGCGGGCGCACCGGGGCCGATGGAGCGCCCCGGTATGTAGGCCAAGTTGACCTAGAACGGCGGCCCGGGTTGGTAGGGGAAACATGGCCGCTACTGCACGAAGCTCAGATACCTTGCCGCCCCTTCCCTCCTTCTCTTGGCTTTGCCAAGCTTTTTTTCTTTTTGTTTTTTTATTGTAGATTTCGTTCCCTTTTCCTCTACACACACCTTGGCGACCGCGGCTTTCTCTGCGTCGATCGAGAAACTCGGGTGAACGTGTTTCTAGAAAACTACGGGAGCGCCCGCTGACGGCTTTCTTCCAATGCCGTTACAGCAAAAGTCCTAGGATCAGGGATCACTGGGAACCGGCGTCTTTGACGTGCAATATCACTCGCGGCTTATAGGTCCTGGCACAAACTTGCGACAGGAAAAAGGTGGTAGGGCCCAGGATCGGCACCTCAACCTATACATCGGCTATCCAAAATCGGCTCTTATATTCAAGCACCGGAGGGAAAATCTAGCAGCAAAATCAAAAACCCCCATTCGTGGGCACGCATTCCCGGAATTTTTTCTGCTTCTCGATTTTCAAGACGCCTTTGCAACTCCCACTTGAGGAATCCGCTCATCCAATACCACCCACCCACTTCTGGTCGGCGTAGACGAGAGCGTTACATTGCGGCTGCAAAAACACGCGACTCGTCAGGTTATTCTGACCATTTTCCTCCCAGCAAAACTACTTGCATCCTCTTTCAACTTTCATGGCAGCACAACCCGTACCGACATCACGACAGAGCCACCTGCTCATGGGTTGTCGCCACTGTTGAAAGCATGCCGCGCAGCTTCGACCTCAAGTACCGCCACACACCGAGTGCAGCCAATGTACCATGATGCGCATAGCGATTGCCGGAGGGCTTGGTCTAGGATATTTACTCGCAACAGGCCTCTCACGTGCCGAGAATGCGTATAATGTCGTGGTTCTGTCACGAACGGTATGTTGGTTTTCCGGTCGCACCTCGCGCGTCCACGCTTCGACGAGTAGCATTATGGTTTCAACAAAGTCATGACTAACATTTTACGGTGAATATGAAGCCTAGGAGAGAATTTGACGCCTACGGTATTCAGGTCCACGTGGTGGATTATCATAACAAGGACACGCTACGCTTCGCCCTCAACGGCATCGACCTCGTCATATCCACCATTGCCGGCCAGGAACAGCTCAACCTTATCAACGCAGCTGGCCACGGTCGAGTACGGTACTTTGTTCCATCCGAATTCGAGGGCAGCATAGCGAAGCGCCCGCCCGCGCGCTCAGACCCTCTCGATCGCGGCAGCGCCGCCGCCTTGGCCCTCTTGCGCCAGTGGTCTGACGGCTCGTCCCGAATGAAATGGACAGCTTTCTCTTGTGGGATCTTCATGGAACGATTTCATCCCTTTGGCCTACTGGGAAGCCTAGCTATCGGCGGCGGCGAAGGCGTGGGCGCCGTTGGCAGCTACGTGGCCGATGTGAATGCTGGCATAGCAGACTATGTCCCGAGAGATAGCAAGGGAAGCTCTGTCAAAATTTGTCTGACAAGTGTATACGACCTTGTCAGATTCGTCATTGCGGCCGTGGAGCTCGGTCCTGCAAGCTGGCCTACCGAATTCACGATGCGAGGAGATAAAAAGAGTCTGCGAGATGTAGTGGACGCACTCGGTGCAGCTCGAAACCGTACGTCTCTCCACCACCAAGACATTAGAGACGTTACATATGATTTATAAAGCTGGAAACTAACATTTATAGTCCAATTCGAATGCAACACGCTTACATATCAAGAACTGCAAACGCATATCGCATATAATACAGAGATGGGCCAGTACGCGCGCGTGGCCTATCTGCAACGAATACTCGAGACCGCCAACGGACGGTACGACTTTTCACGAACAACGCTAAATGACGCCGTCGATAGGAGCAGGCGGGTCAACGTACAGCCGATAACGTTTGCGCAGTGGCTGGCAACGGTGCTCAGCTGATTGGCAAGCATAATGTCTCTTAAAACAATATACCCGCTCTCGGAACAACGAGCGCACTTTACAGAACGATTTTGATATCAGAGGAATGATTTATCATCGAATTTGACGTTGTTACATAAATGAAGGACGCAATGATACGAACTTGGGATAGGCGTTGATTGGGACCAGCAACGGAATAGAAATGGCCTGGAGCATGACAATATGTTTCAGAACGGCAACATGAGGAGTATACCACAGACAGGAAAGATTTATTGCATCTATCTGTTTCGTATTATATAGACGACACTAGCTTGATTTTATGTTGAATCTCTATCCCCAATTTTATACGTTTCAATCATCAACACCGTCCAATGCATCAACTCCTACTCCCACTCATAACCCATTTCAGATATTAGCATCTTTTTATAAACATTATAGTTCTTCAACGGCAGGAGCACCCTCGATCGGCTGCTTTCCTTCCGCAGTGCTCGTCTCAGGCTCCGGCGTATCATCGTACTCCTCGCCAAACTCGGCGACGACCCAGAGGCAAAACTGCTCCCACTGAATCTGCCACTCCTTGACGCGGTCCGCCTTGACGCCCTCGCCGAGGCTGGCGGCTTTAATATTGCCCAGCCAGGCATCATTGTCCTCGTCCTCAAACGCGGACCAGCGGACGCTGTTCTCGGCGAGGCTCGCCAGCCCCGCGAGACCGAGGTTCTCCCAGCCCTGCAGCGCCTGCCAAAAGTCGTGGGACATGCCGGCGGTGCCCTGGCCCATCATGGCGGGGTCGTCGTTGCAGAGGCAGCAGGGGACGCCGCGGGCGAGCAGGGCGGGCAGCGGGTGGGCCATGACGGAGCCGCAGAGGCGCAAGACCTCGTTGGAGATGGGGCACGACTCGATGATGATGCGCTTCTCCTTGACCATGTCGATGAGCAGCGGGTGCTTGTAGAGGGAGTAGCCGTGGCCGATGCGGCGCGTGCCGAGGAGCACTGCGTCAAAGAGGTTGTTGTCGGTGGCGTCGCCGTCGCCGAGCGTCTCACCGGCATGGAAGAAGAAGGGGATGTTGACGCCTTCCTGGGCGCACTGCTTGCGGAACCAGAAGAGCTCGGGCAGGAGGTCCTTGAGGGGCCGGCCCTGGTTCTCGTAGCCGACCACGTCGTAGCCGATGACGAGGTTGGGGAACTCCATCTTGGTGGTGATGCAGTGGTCCATGTCCTCGATGATGGGGCGCATGGGCAGCGCGCGCAGCGAGGTCCAGATTATTCCCAGGCCCCAAAAGCCCTTGCCTTCTTCCGACTGTTTGAAGCGGGTAATCTCTTCCTCAATGACTCCAAACATGTGGATGTAGTCTTGCTCGGGCTTCTCGTGGCAGTCCCGGCAGTAGTTGATGGGCCAAGCAAAGCGTAGTTCCGCCCAATACACGCCGTCAGCCTTGAGTTGGCTCATTAGCTTGCGCAGGTACAATCTCAACATGGGCTCATATGTTAGGATGGTGGCAGAAGCAACAAAGCAATTCTGAAACTTGGCCCAGATGGCATCGATGCCATGGTGCTGGTGGTGAGAGTCTTTTGCATGGAGCGTGCAGCGGCTAGTGAGCCACTGGACGAAACCCTCTCGGCCGCCGTCTGGGAACTCGTCTGCCATCTTGGTCAACAGAAGGAATTTATTCTTTTTATATTCACAGCTCCAGATAGAGCCCTCCACTCGCTCTTTTCCTCTGAAGCGAAAAGTCACGGCTCCGTCGATCAAATCCTCAGCGGTGACGAGTGGACGGTCGCTGGAGATGTGCATATTGGGCTGCTTCAAGAGCTCCCGAATCAGATAGTCAAAGTCGACCATGGCTTCGAGATGGGCGTGCAGCAGGGAGCCCTTGGGCATCTGGCACACAATCTTCCAGAGCTTGGTGCTCTCCATGCGCTCCTTGGCCATGGAAAACATCATGCCGGGGAAGGCGGGAAAGTGGCCCTCGCTGGCCATCTTCTCTTCGACGTCGGACGTCCACACCGTCTGCTGCTCCTCCTCGCGGATGCGCTCGACGATGCGGCAGGCCCGCTTGCCGATGGGGGAGAGGGACTGGCGGAAGGCAGCATCGGCGCGCTTGGTCTTTTCCTGGGTGATGAGGTTGGCGCGGCCGGCCATGTACTGCTTCAGGAACGGGTCAGTCATGGAGGGGATCTCCTGGGAGATTTCCTCCCAGACATCATTGGGCATGGCCATGCTGGGCGGGTTTGCGTGAGGGCGTTGTGATTCGACGGGGTGGTGGCGTTGCGTGATTGTGGCAGGCGATGTGCTTGCTGCAGTTGAGACAAGCAGACGGCAGACAGGGCAGAGAGCTGGGGTCTCGGTCGGTTCCGAAGGGGTCGTCCCACTGGTTGTGGACGCAACAGGGCCTAGATTCGAACCGTCGATCCTCTTTTCGGACGAGTCCAATAGACGGCGCTGTCCGAATTCGCCAGGTTTGTGGCGCGCTGGCTGTGGCAGGGTTTCTCGTCTGGCTGCAGGTGATTTTTTGCGGCTCGAGGCGGTCCAGGGTGGAGGAAAGTGGCGTGCGTGGGAGCTATAGCGCGGTCCCTGCTATGTATGGCGTTGACAAACGATTTCGCGAGAGCTCAATTGTCAGCTCAGCCTGTTCAATGTTTTGCAAAGGCAGATTCGAGATTCCGGCAGTTGACAGGCACACAGGTTAGCTCGTCTGAAAGTGTTGTTTGGCGGCGATCGTCGAGAAGCAGCGCAGCCAGTAGAAGTTGGCGGTTGGCATGGAGGGGTGACCAAGGTGAGCGTGGTGGGGCTGGCGACGTCACAGCAGGCTGTGGGTAGTGAGTGCTAAGTACTGTGCAGTATAAGACTCTGCCTATGCGTCTCGAAGCGGCAGGAATTTTATTATGAGGATGAAAAATATAACTTGATATAGAGCGTCATGAAAAGGATTGGTTATTGACGCAAGAAGAAATTATTTGGGCGCGGATCATGAACAAATTGGCATCCCCTATCGTCCGTCCAGCTGAGCCGTCTGTACCACACGCAAAGGCCCGTTGCAGCACCCAAACTCTGGTTGCACTGTGGGTGCTCGCGCTGCCGCGCCGTGAGGCTCGGACGAGATAATGTTGTAAACTAATAATTTTGCAAAAAGTACAACCTTTATGACAGTTGACAAATGAATACGCAAAGCTCACTGTTTCTCGGCCGCGATCTACACTTGTATAGTGCTGGACTAGCGAAGCCCGTTGTCACTGTTACCTTGCTAGCTTCCCGTCGCTGGCCTGTAACAGCCCGATTCACCTCGACGCCACATCACATCGCCAATCCCCCCTGGACACCTTTTGTCTATACCACGCCCAATACAGCAATGTAGGCTCGCAATATATAGTATGCAAGTATGCTCACGGGTTCAAATCCCTCGACGCCATGTTCCGTCCATCGAGCCATTCAAGTTGTCCCGTTCCGCAACGCATCCCCTCCCCGCAGCTGCACTTTGCGCCCGCTTCATTTCTCTGCCTGCAAGTCTTGACCGCTGCAGCGAACGAAAGACAAACATATCCAGGATTCCATATGCGTGTCTCTCCTGTGCATGGTGGCTGACGGTACGACAACGCCTGTCAGGCACACGCCCGAGACTCGTCACCTCTCTTCACCATGTCACAGACATTGCTGCATGGTACCAGCGCGTAAACCAGCTCACCGTAATCGGCAACTTTTTTTGGTTCTTTTACTCCAAAAAGTATATTTCTTCGTGTTTGATATCTTCCTTTATTACCTGTCGGGGAGATGGATATTTTGGTGATGCCAGAGTCGTGCGAAAAGCACTTGGCTGGTCAAAGTCCACATTTCGGTGAGCTACTGCCGTAGCATTATATCCGTCTCTGATCTGCGCAATCTAGACCCATGCTGTCATATAAAATCGTGTGACACAAACGTTTATCTGTCGGGGACTTTCTGACCAGGGTCGCGGAGCTTGGCTCGTGTCTCACAGGCCCTGTCCCGTGTAAGTCAAGTATAAAAAGCTTCTGTCCGCCGCCTTCCCCTCCTATCAATACCCTTTCTTACTGCCTATACACACAATTTACACACAAACATCAACCTTTATATAAACATCATGAAGCTCTCTTCCTCTCTTGCTCTCTCCTTCATGGCCGGCACTGCCCTCGGCGCCGCCATCGCCGCGCGCGACGACAACCATGTCCCGCCCGGCTACTGCTGCTTCCACCTGCAAGACAACTCCAGCGGCAGGCTTGCCCAGCAGGACGCCGACATCCACGAGCTCTTCATCAACGATGCCAACGCGCCCTGGGGGTGGTACTGTATCAACCAGAATGTAGGCTCGCAGGTGCTCTACGACCGCGACTTCAACGCCTGCATCCTCACCTCGCCCGGCAACGAATTCCAGTGCGACGACGGCACCCCCGGCGGCGATACGTGGAAGATCGCGATATCCGGCTCCGGCACGGTCGTACTCAAAGACTACGATAACACCAAATTCAAAGTTTGCAACGTCAACGGTCGTCAGCAAATCTTCGGTGTGGACCCCCCCTCGGGGCTTAGCTGCCAAGAGACACAGTTGAACATTGTCGACCACACTGGCCAGTGCAAGTGGTAGAGACTTGGTTTATCACAGTAAATACAAAAAATACATACATAAATTTATATACCTTTCGAGTCGTTAAATCTGTATTTTCTTACGGGGACATTCATATGGCATTATAGCTTTGGTGGCGCAGCTCCCACGTCATCCGTTCCGTATACAATAAGTGCATCCCTGCGAAGTTCCGCCATCGTGTCTTCTCTCATGCGTTTCTCTACGCCATTGAATTTCTGCTCCGCAAAACGCTCAAAAATATCCTGCGCCGCAGCGTCACCATCGCTCGCCGCGTCAGCGTATAATAGAAGTGAGACAAGTATATCGCCCAGCGCCCACACCAGATCTCTAGCTTCCCCCATGAGCTCTGCCTGCTGCGTGTCCACGATTTTCGCACGAAGCGCCTTCCATTCTTTCACTGCATCCCACCCCTTCGGTGCCTTTCCAGATAATGCAGCAGCTTTGCCAATAACATCATCCAGGGCCGCGATGCACGCCTGGCCCGCCTTGGGGTGCTTCAGCGCCCGAATCGTATCCGTGCTGAGCACGTCCGTCGTGCCCTCCCAGATTGGCAGCACAGACACGTCACGGAAAATTCGCGAGACATTGAGGTACTCTTGCTCCTCGTTGTCCATGTAGCCGACGCCGCCCAGCGACTCCATGCAGGAGAAGACGAGCGCGACAGACGGCTTGCAGACGTACGCCTTGGTGATCTGACTCAGGACCCGGATCAGAGGCAGCGCCAGCTTTGCGTTGGGCGTCAGCGCCTGCAGCGCCGGTGCGACGACATCCGCGTAATCGTTGTTGTTCGGATACTCGGACACGCCGAGAATGTAGGCGGCGTAGAAGCTGAGCAGCATCAAGCCGCGGTACTCGCCCGTCATCTTGGCGAGGGTGCGCATGTGCAGCGGGCTGTGGATGAGGCGCATGCGCGCGCGGTTGCCAGCGCCGACCTCGCGGACGCGCGCAAACGCCTTGGCGATGGCGAGGGCGCGCCCGACGTACGAGACCGCCGACACGGCCGAGTAGACGCGGGTGATGGTCAGGACGTTGCTGATTTCGTGGATGCCCTTGCCCTCCTCGCCGACGAGCCAGCCGCGCATGTCCTCCAGGACGAGCTCCGCCGTCGGCAGCGACTGCGTGCCAAACTTGTGCTTGAGGCGCGAGATGCGCACGCCGTTGAGCTTCTCGCCGTCGCTGATGGCTTGCCCCGTCAGGGTCGTCGCATGCGGGTCGTGCCGGCGCATCGGCGCGATGAACGCAGACAGCCCGCCGCCGCCGGCTGACGTCTGCGCGAGCAGCACCGTCATCTTGGAGTCGGTGGCCGACGAGAACCATTTAAAGCCGCTGATGCTCCAGGGACCCAGCGGGATGTTGCCCTGCGCCGAGGCGAGGCCGAATTCCGCGTTGACGGGCCGCGTGGCCACCGTTTCGGTGAGCGACACGTCGCTGCCGCCGGTGCGCTCCGTCATCCACTGCCCCGACGTCCAGGCGACGCGGGGGTCGCGGGACGTCAGGCGGCGGTAGGCGTCTTCGTACACGCGCCGTTCGTCGGGCGACAGCTTGGCCGAGAGCGACGGCTCGGTCAGGTGACGGCGCAAAAGACAGGCGGCGCCGTCTTGCATGGCGGAGGGGCAGGTGACGACGGCTGAGGACGGTTGCCAGAGATGTATGCGCAGGAACTGGAGAGGGCGCGAGAATGGCCCATACGGCGTGTCGTATCCAGTCGCGACCATTCTGCGACGTTGTCAGTACTTGATCTTTTTGCTCTATTTTTGGGATGATTTCCTACCCTTTGGCTATGCCCATGTTTTGCAGCTCACGCCATCCTTCGCCAGTGACCAATTCACCGGTCTGATGGCCAAACGACGACCGGCCGGAGCCCTTGATGTACGGGAGGTTGCGATACGCATCGGAAACCCAAGTAAAGACTTGGTCCGACAGGACGTCTTGGCCCAGCGCCGCGACTTCATCCTGAGTCTTTGAAATTACGCTTTTGGGCAAGAAAACTGCCAAATCTGTTAGCAGTCGTTCAGCTGCAGGATGACAGCAAAAGCTTGGTCACACACGTTTGAAGCAGCGCTTGTGTGAATCGTCATCGTAAAACTGGTTCGGCAGTTTCGGCGGCGTCTGAAAAAAGCCCTTGTCTGCTCCTGAATGCTCCATGATTGCGAATGTTTGATATATAATGGAAGGGCGATTGTTGAAGCTACAGGCGACGTGCTCGCGTGTGTGAATTTCATATGCTTTATACTTGGGTGTCCTGGAGCGATCGGGGGCGGAGCTGGCCGTTTAGTTAGTGTTGGTAACCTCGGCAGGTGGATCCAAGGTTCCCCAGACTGCGGAATGGCGCCGCGACGGACCTGATGACGCAACTTGCTTTGGACATTTGATTGGATTGCCGGATAATTATTTATGAATGAATAAAGTATGTGACACCGTTGGAATAGTTTGCGTGTTTATAGTCCTGCGCAGAGTTGTGAATACAAATCAGTAGCGGTTTGGTACAATAGAGGACAGCTAGCTACATATCGATACAGTATCAGTACAATCAATATTCAGGATACTGGGATAACAGCCAAGAGGTACTGTAAGGTACTAAGTAACGTAAGGATGTTTATAGTCGAGGAAAATTTATACTAAACCCATTTTAATACATAACTACCCTCCCTATTTTTATTATATCTCTAATAGCTACTCTATACCTTTATAGAATACTTTGTGACTGGTCAGGCTCTTGGAGAGCATCTGGGCGGAATATCAGGTCAGCAGCCAAAATAGCGGACATCCCTCCCACCTTACTACTAAAACTTGCACGCGCGACACCCATTTCGGTTGGTTTGGTACTTGGGGTAGGGGTTGAAATTGCCAGCCAGCATGGGTGAAAACTTGGTAGTCTTCAGCACTGCACGGGCCTGCCTAGACAGAGTAAAAAGTGGTATGCAGCCCCCAAAGCAATTTGCATACACGTTCGGGTTTGGGTTCGTAAAGGCTAGCGCGGGTTTGCACGGTTAAAATTGTTGTTTTTCGGCACTTACGCAGTACTTTTGTCCACAGTAGGCTAGTCAAACTGCACCTATTTTTGATGTTCAACAACCTGCGACACTGCAGTTGTGCTAGACTGTATAGTAGGTTCTATGGTGAATCGGCCGCCGTGAGCGCTTGGAAAGATTCGCGGGACCTAGCAAACGATCTCATTATAGGGGGAGAATTCGCGAATGAAGGAGAGAGATCCCCGGATCTCTCCTCAATACCTTTTGTGAGCACTAGCCATCGTTGCAACGTTTTTATTTAATACCGACAGCGTATGAATGAGTTAGGGGAGCGGCGGTGCAGCAGTCTCGACGTTGAACTTCAGCATCAGCACGACAAACTGCGCAATCAAGGTGGCATCCCGAAAAGCAATCGCATCAGAATCCACAAATGCCTTTTGAAGGCAGCTCCTCGTAATGTCCCAGTCAATAAAACCCAGCCGCATAATATTTGTCTCTGTCAATAATTGCAAAAACAGCCGGTGGAGAGCGCCGTCTGGCTCGAACAGCGTCGGCCCCCTGAACGGCTTCTTTCTTTTGGAATAAACTTCCGTGGTAAGAAACGGTTTCATAGCCTCGCGTAGAACGTATTTCTCTTGGAAGGACTTGTCGTGTGGATCAAACTTCATCTTAAGACTCGGGGGAAGACTGTTGACGTAGGTGTTCAGCCGGTGGTCGAGAAATGGGAACCGTGATTCAATGTGGCTCGCCATATCAACATTGTCGCCTACACAGCGCAGAGCAACAGTGGGTAGAAACCATTTGATCCAGATATACATAGAGGTGTGCAGAGGATGCCATTTATCTAGCATCGATTCACGCACACTGCCGTCTAATGATTCCAAAAAAGCTGTGAGGGGGTCGTCAACGCGGCAGTAGTTCGTCCATTGGAGGAAGGGCATGCGACCGATTTTGGCCAGCTCCGAAAGAGTAAGGCTATCGTGGACTATGCGCAGGGTCGACGGGGAAGTTACAGTCTCAACATCTGATGCGATACCCATATGGATGTTCTTTCGAAGCTCCTGGTAAATGTCTCGCCTTTGTTGACAAGACAAACCGGAACCTGGAAGTGACTGGTCAGGCTCTTGGATAGCATCTGGGCGGAATATCTTATAGCCAGCAAAGTGCTCGTCTGATCCTTGACCTGCGTGTTGCCAATTTGGTGAGCATTATCTCTGAGCACTTGGAAATACTGCACAAACCTGTCAATACAGCCTTGACTCCCATGGCCTTTGCTTTCTCAGACATCACAAACCTGCTAACGCCACTAACGTGCCTATACGGAATCTCGCTGTGCCATACCGCTTCTTCGAACCGCGATGCAATATCTGTTTCCTGTATCTGTACTTTGTGGCACTGAATACCAAGTGAATTCGCGGTGTGCAGTGCCGTCGCTGGAATACTGTCAGCCCAATGCCTCCTCTAGTGTATGGAAGACGCCAACCATACAGGACTCATCTTCGCCGCTATCTTTGTCAAATTGTATAGTAAAACACTGAATAACAGAGGGGCTTGTGCTCTTAGCGTTACCAATCTGGGCTTCGCCATTCTTTACAAGGTGTGCTACTATTCCTGCGAGGCAAGAGGAGTCTATGCCACCGCTGAGGTAGATGCCTACCGGTACATCCGCACGTAGTCGAATTCTCACGGCTTCTATGAGGTGGTCACGCACACCCGCAATCATCGATTCCTCGTCCCTTGTCTCCAAAATTGTCTTCATAACCGGAAAGCATTAGCGCAGTCATGAATAACACAGTTGTCAATACATATGTCAGCAAACCTTGTCGCGGTATTGGCTGTCCCAGTACTTCACTTGGTGTAGCTCTGGGCTATAGTTTCGACTTGTTATGTAACAACCTGGGGGTATCTATGATCGAACCGAGATTAGCCAAAATAACTGACAGTCAGCAAACGGGTTACCTTGTGGACGTCCTGGAATACGGTTTTTGTCGCAAACTGCCAAGCGTGGCTGCGGAGCGATTCGACACACCACTTTGGTTTCCAGCCCAGCTTTAAAAACGCCTTCATTTCTGATGCAACGAGGAGCCTATTTTCCACGACCACATAGTACAAGGACTTGGTGCAATACCTATCAGTGGCGGCGAACATCAACTCTCTCTTTGCGTCCCAAAGTACTATCGCGAACTCGCCCCGCAAATGTGATAGAAACAACAGCCCATACTGTTTGTATAGCGCCATTACAATCTCGGAATCACTATTGCCCTTAAAGCGATGCTGCAAGGTAGGGTCTGCGCGATATTTCTCGTGCTCGTACAGCTCCCCGATAACTGCCGCGTAGAGTCCCTCGTCTTCATCACAAAACGGTTGGCTGCCGCCAGTGCCGAGATCTAGGAAAGATAGCCGCACATGGCCCAAGCCTTTGCGACTTAGTTTTATCTTGTCATGATTGCAGTAGGTGTGATAGAACTCGTGAGAGCCGCACGCTCATGCACTGGCAAGCGGACCTCAGAGCTTTGTGACTTACCAACTCTGCCACTCTCTTCAATCCACAGTCCTCTGCCATCTGGGCCCCGATGCTGGATGATGTCTAGGCTTTGTTCAAGCTCTGAGACCTGAACGGTTTTGGATGCCCCTTGCAAGCTGAGAACAAATGAGATTCCGCACATAGTATTGATATATCTCAATGTGAATGATTACGGTGTAGCTTGACGCCGCTGGTTATGGGGACAGATTTTAACTAAATCCGATGCCCGTTGTATGTATCGCTCACTCGATACTACGGCAACAGAGATAATCCGGCTAAATTTGGCGGTGCATAGGGTCTCTGGTAAGACCAAAGCGGTGAGATGTCAACTCAGGGTATTGCAGTCCGCTCACCAAGCATACTGCCACGTAGTCAATGGGTCCCTGGCCACCATGGACGAATGCATGGATGCCCGAGGAGCCACTTTATACACGATGAGCGAACAATGATCTCCGGTGCTAGTACGCAAACAGAGTGGTCGCGTACCTAGATTTATAATGGCTTATTATTGACGTGCTGAAGCAACGCCAGTGCGTAATATCGGCAATGCACTACTCCCGTGGTCGGAGTCGACTTTGCATTCACATGAGCGTGCCGCTGCGATTTATAAACAATTGTCGTTATACTAATCCCACCCCCGTGTTTGGGCTCCTGCTGTGTTAAATGCTATACATAAAGTCGGAAAAGAGGTTAATATAGAAGAAGACCTGCATAGCATTCGAATTCTTTACATGCTCTGTGATATAATGCAGAACAATAAAGCCGTACAATCGCGCCAAAAAAAAAAAGAAGAAAAAAAGGTCACCATGGCTGTACACCAGTACATGTGAGAACGTGCCCGACCTCAGAATCTCTCTCTCCTTCAATCACCTGTTGAAGGAGGACTCCGCCTATTGCCGGATCCCGCGCACCCATGTCTCTCAATTTCGTGGGATCGCCTCCCAGCCCAGTGGCCAGCAGCCCTGGCGAAATAGCCCAGACTTTGACGCCGTCTTCTTTGAATATCCAGTACCAGTTGAGCATGAGCATGTTTAACGCCGACTTGCTGGTGCGATAAGATATGGGCGCCGGCGCCGGCGAGCTCGGCAGTTTCGGCCATCCCTTTGCAAAAACCGCCCGTTTCGGCGTGGCGGAATCTCGGAGAGAGCCCAGTGTAGAAAGGCTACTCGTGACAAAGAGTAGGCGAGGATCCGAGGATCGCAAGAGCAGTGGAGCCAAGTTGTGCGTCAGGACGTGTGGCCCCGTGACGTTGATGTTGAAGCTCTCATTGAACATGCTACGGAGCATGCTTTTATCTCGCAGATTATAGTCGAGCAGCGCGCCTTGACTCGTTACAAATTTTGCACCGTAGGGCTTCTCGGGTAACACCTACCTGCATTGTTAACCAGAACGTCCAGGCGGCCATACGTTGTCCGCACTTTGCTGGCAACAGCAGCTATTGACTCGTCGTCGCACAAGTCCAGTTGGATGGGCTCCATGGTGCTGGTAGAAGCTGGTACCTGCTCATGCAGTTGTCTCATGGCTAATTCGGCATTGGCTAGGCATCTTGATCCTAACAGCACTTTATATGAACGAGTGGACAGCAAGAGCGCCTTTGCTGTTTCATAGCCTATCCCTCTGTTGGCACCAGATATGAGAACGATGCATTGAGGCGTCATGTTGTACTGTAAGGAGCTGCCACTGGCGTTAAAATAGTTCGAGTTTGCAATTGATCGGATGCGGCTTATTAGGCATACTTAATATGTCGGCAATGCCTACTCATACCCGCCAGTGTGGATAAACACAAGTTTCGAGAGAACACACCAGAAATATGGTAGCGTACGCGTACGATATTCCACGGACAACCCTGAGCTAGGGAAATACATCTAAGTCTGTGCTAATGACGCTCGTTGACGTGGCACTGGACCATTTTACTTTTGGCTGAGAAGCGGCCCTGAGGATCTGCGAGCCATTGACTGCCACTCTCCTCACCTGTCTTACAAGCCCACAAGCCGTGCCCCGAGTTAGCGGTCTGTCGCGTAAATTGTGTCACGAAGAAGGGCTACGAAACTGTGAGAAACACATAACGAGTGGGGCTTTTAGCTTGTATTTGGGCCCGATTCAGGGCGTAGACAGACCTCTGAACAAATCAACCAATTGTGCCCAAATGACTAGTAGCTGCCCTGCGTGACAAATTGAACTGCAACGCACTCCGCACTTTCCGTACGCATACACAACGCAGGCATCTCACCAACACGTTTGCTCGGAGGCGTCAATACCCGTACATGGGTCGCGACAATGACTGATAAGAGAGGAGCACCGCAATGTCAATCAAAGAAGGTTAAGGATGTCTTCCTCTTCAGCCATACACGTACTGCATCTCACCTGCTCTGTCGCCTCCTCTCCGACCAGCCGAAATGGGCTCAGTCCTTTTACCACTTCAAGCCGGCGTTTGAGTTTGCGAGAGCGTCGTTTGGCTGGAGCTCCCTGACTGGTGTCTCGCACGAGCAACGCCAAGAATTTGAGAAAATTCTCCAGGATGGATATGATAACCTGGAGTTGCTTCGAAACGCTGCAGCATCCGAGGTAGGCGCTTTTTTCCGGCAGTCTCAACTACCTCGGCAAAAAATTGATTACTGAGAGAGTTAGGGTAAAGCTTTAATTGTCAAAAATCATACATTCTACGTCTGGGAACCCTATAGTCTCTCGCAGAGCATGTGGGGTGGCGATGCTGGAATCCCGTTTGTCCTGCCACAGGGCGCTCAAGCTGAGGCGTCTCCAAGGACAAATCCGACTTTCTTTGCGGATGAGTATTTGAAGACTTGGAATCCAGTTTTCCTGATTCGCCATCCAGCACTCTCATTTGAATCGTGGTACAGAGCCGAGAGCGGCCATTGCCATGTGGATATTACTGATAAGTCCTGGGCCTTTTACACCTCGTTTCATTACTCAAGGCAGGTTTACGACTGGTTTGTGGCGCGCAGGGGGGATGAGCCCGCACCAATTGTTATTGACGCCGACGATGTCATGGAGAGCAACGCCGTTGTTGCGAGGCTGTGTGAGTTAATCAACATGGATCCCCAACGCCTCCGATATAGCTGGGGAACCATGGAAGCACCGGACGGCTGTACACTTCGAAAAGAGTCGTACATGAGAGATTTGTGGAGATCGACCTCGATAACCACGGGTAGGAGCTCGCGAGGGCTTGATATGGCCGTCAAATATAGCGAATGGCGAGATATGTTTGGAATAAAGACGGCGGACGAGCTGTTAAGGCTTGTGAAGAGGGCTATGCCCGACTATAACTACTTAAAGAGCAAAAGGATCATACTTAGCGATGCCACCGAGACTTGATTGGCTTAGCAAGTAATTTTGGCAAGAATTTTCTCTTAGCATGAAGTTGGTTCTGGCTGACGTATATGTACGCTCGAGCAGTATAATAAAACCAGAAAGTATGTTCGACCGTGTCAGCCTAGTCCTTTCAATTACAGTTATATTATAACTAGATCGACAAATCCGTACGCTGCAAAGGCTAGTTCGGTCGAGTTTAGTTATGGCACACAATGGTCAAGCAGCAACAAAAGCGACTTGCTACCATTAGTATCCCAGTGTCTCGCATATTCATCAATGCAAAGCGATCATGCTGGCCAACGGGGAAGGGAAGCTCTTTTTTAGTATTATTTACTTATTAAAGTTTTGTTAATATCTATATACCTTAGTACTAGTAGGCCTTTATATAGAGCGAATGTAACGAGCGTAGCCTTCTCGTTATTAATTTATATATTTCTCTGATACTGAATTGTGTGTATTTGTATTACGGCTCCGTTCCGTAGTGTTGTCTATCAGTGGGTTGCTGACAGCCTACCCTACGGGCTGGAGGATTATTGCGCTTCACAGCCTAGTGATCATTTTTATCAGCTGGGGGCTTGTGAGAGGTGACTTCCGGAATAAGAGATATGTTTGATGTACTTATGGCATTTTCTCATTTGTTTACGGCAACTCTACTTAGAAAGTACGTTTATGCTATTTTTCACTAAGTCAAGAAATATAGAACAAGGCTAGGCAAACTTGGTGAAATACACGGACCTTAGCCTTTAATTATTTAAGAATTATCTGCACGGGCAAGACGGGTCTCGAATGAACCGCACGTGTTGAAAAGCATTTTGTAGCATGAAACCTGAACCTCGCACATATTTTCATGCTACAAAATGCTTTTCAACACGTGCGGTTCATTCGAGACCCGTCTTGCCCGTGCAGATAATTCTAGAACAGACGCACTATCCCATCCTCTCCACCAATCACATCGTCTGAATGTACCTCTTTCAGCGGGGCAGAGCCTCACCAGCTACATAAGAGACTTTAAGCAGGCTCCATCTCAACAATTGAACCACCTAGCGCCACAGTCGTCTAGGGGTCAGGACACTAGTTTGTGGAGTTTCGCACACCTCAAACCACTGGAAACCGAGGTTCGAGTCCTCGCTGCGGCACTGTCTTTTCCAAGCTGTATCATACAGCTGTTTGTTCTACGTTTTTTGGCCACAGTCGTCTAGGGGTCAGGACACTAGTTTGTGGAAGTTCATCTTGCGCAAACCACTGGAAACCGAGGTTCGAGTCCTCGCTGCGGCACTACTCATTTTTTTTTGCGTTTTATTTCAAATTATATTTTTATTGTTTTTGTAGTTTCCATGCTTCATGATTCGCCATCGCGTCGTCGCTACTTGTTTGTGGGTGGTGTTGTATGTTGTCTACATTCGGACAACTCCCACTCTACTCACAAGGACTGCAATGGCTTCAACGTCCACTGGCTGCCTCAATCCTGCCAGGCCCGACGAATCCGATATTCAGATATAACTGGCCTCTCGAGCGTTGCATCATCTCACGCTAGCTAGCCTTCCCTGGTCAACACCCTGCAGAAGCCGCGCAAGTGCTACGCCCGTCCGCGTAATGCAAGTGGCACCGCTGGCCGTTCAGCCCACCACAAGGCTGCCTCCAAGACCACCGCCAGACTCCACTCTACATCTGCAAGACCATCTATATACCGATAAGTGGCTGCCTGTTTTTGTGCGAGGCCAGTTTGCGCGCGGGGTTTCTTCTTTTTAATATTTCCACTTCAAAGTCCCTCGGCCAGCTGAGGTACCGCTCGTGGCCAATTATGGACAGCTTCTCCGTCGCCGCGCTGACATCCAGCACGTCGTCCATCTCCCAACGCGCGCTCTCCGGCGCTGGCGAGATTCGCAGCCTGCAGCGCGCCGCCGCGCCCAACCACGACACCCAGGCGCCGCCGCTGAGTGATCTCGTGACCCTCGCCGACCTGCTGGAAAAGGCCAGCCGGGATGCCGAGAAGCTCGGGCAGGTCCTGGGGGCGTCCGCCGCCGTCGCGGAGCGCCTGCAGACAAAGCTCAAGGAAGCACTGACGGCGAGCGAGACGACGGTCGCGGGGCTGGCCAAGCAGCTCATGCGCCTGGACGTGGACAGCCTGGGCAGCGTATACGTAAGCTACGTCCGCCGGCAGCAGAGGGCGGTGCTGGCGTATAGTGATTTATTTCAATATTATACCCAGATTGTAGTACTGTATGTGATTATGTGCCAGGTTGGGACGCTACAGGGCAAGATTGCTAATCGCGAACCATAGACCAGATAGAGACCATCAAGACAGGCGACTCGACACCGAAGACTGGCAGCAGCTTACAGAGATGGCCACACAGGCCGCGCGCGAAGCTACGCAATCACCAAACACAATTCTCACCATACGATCCGCCGGCGGACAAGATGCGACGTCGCCGGTATACACAGCACCCTCCAGCTCATCACCACGAGACAGCCAAGCAGACGATGGCGAGCCTCGCGGCTTCGGGTCCTTCGTCTCTTCCCTCAAAGCCATGATGTCTTCGGTGCTGCCGAAACCCGACCCCCTCGTCTGCGCCCTCTGCGAAGCCTGCGCGCGCGGCGACGTCCGCCTCGTCCAAGGCCTGCTCGAGCAAGGCGCCAATATCGACGGCAAGAACGAAAACCGCGACACGCCGATGCACGTGGCGATCCAGGCCAATCAGGTTGAGGTGGCGTCATTGCTAATGGACAGCGGAGCGGATCTTGAAGGCGCCCACAGCTCGGCCAAGCTGCCGCCGCTGTTCCAGGCCGCGGCGGCCGGCCAGACGGGCATGGTGAAGATGTTCCTCGACCACGGGTGCGACCCGCTGCAAACGCAACCCTACGGCAGCACGTCCTACTTTTACGACGTGGTCGAGACGGGCAGCGTCGAGGGCGCGCGGCTGCTCCTCGAACACGGCTGCGACGCCGAGTGCAGCAACTCGTCCAGCCGTAAAGCCATTGTCGCCGCCGTGCGCCGCGACAGCGTGCCCATGGTCGAGCTGCTCATCGCGCACGGCGCCAAGGTGCGCGACGTCAGCGACACCAACGGCGGTTCGATTCTCAGCGCGGCCGTGGCGACCAAGAACCTCGCCATGGTGCGCGCGCTGCTCGACGCGGGCGCCGACGCCGACGCCCGCACCAGCTCCGGCAGCTGCGTGCTCGCGCAGGCCATTGCGGACCACGAACTGCCCGTGGCCTACCTACTGCTGAGCCGCGGGGCACGAGGAGATCGCACCACGCTGTCGGGCCAGCCGCTCGTCATCGCGGCCATCCGCGACAAGCAGCTGCCGGCGCACGACAAGACGGAGCTGGTGCGCCGGCTGCTGCAGCGCGGCGCCAAGGCCACGTCCAAGGAGAACGGCACGCCCGCGCTGCGCTACGCCCTCGAGCAGCCCGCGGCCGCCGGCGGCAGCGGCATGTCCGACATTGTCGCCATGCTCCTCCAGCACGGCGCCGAGGCGAACAAGTGCACCATGAACAGCAAGACGGGCGAGACGGCGCTCCTCTACGCCATCCGCACGGGGAGGAGCGTCGAGGCGGGACATTTACTCAAGCACGGCGCGAACCCCAACGAAGGCTGCGACGGGAAGCAGAGCAACAAGGGCATACCGCTGCCGTCGCCGCTGGTGCAGGCGGTGGTCAAGCGCGACGCAACGCTGATTCGGCTGTTACGGAGCCATGGCGCGAAGCTGGACGAGACGATGCTCGAGTTTGCGAAAGTGGTGGTGGAAGAGCCGCAGCTGTACGAGACGATTACGGCGCCGCCGTCCAATGCAGCGGCAGGACAGGGACAGCAGAGGAGAGGGAGGGAGTTGTCGGTGCAGGTGGACATTAGTATGGGCAGAGGCAGCGGGACAAGAGCGGCGAGTCCGCCGCCGGCGTATGAGGCCGTGTCGACGCCGGCGGGCAAGTAGAGCATTTAATATTTCATTATCATTGTAATTAATAGATGTATATATAGCATAATAACGCAGCATATATGAAAAGTTTCCATTGATGATCATTTCTTCAGCATTAGTTATATCTCGACTTTTGCTTACGCTTCTCTAGACTTGCTACGGTTGGCTGCTTTGCTCACGAGTTCCATTTCTTAAGCATCGACGCTGCAGTTCAAGCATGTGTGTGAGCTCTGGCGGTTTTCGCGTGGGTACTGTAGGCTATGGTTCAGTTGGTACGAGATTGAAAAAAAAAAATTGCACTACATGATCGTAGTATAATGGGATTTGGAACTTCAGATGCAGCGGTTGACCCAATCTACGAATTCGTATCCTGACACATCGGTTGGTGACATAAATTCCGGTCCAGACATGCTCGGCTCGTGTTGCCGTTGGACAAAGTGCCCGAACGAACAAAACGTTAGCGCCGCCTCGACGGCACTAACAGACCTGGACCTATGAGAGACACGAGGGGCGGGCAAGACATTCTCAATCGAGCAAGAGAAAAAGCTGCCGACAGTGAGACAGTCTGTGCAGTTTTGCTGCAACTGTAGCCGTTTCCCCCGTTTTCTTTCCCAGAGTGTTTTGATGTGAGTAGAGGAGGAGCCTGTCCGAGTCGGGCGTCGCGGTGTCTCGCCCATGGCATGGGGCGGAGGTCGGGTATAAGTGCATGGATTGGGCAAGACAGCGAGCGAGTCAAAACATGGGCAGGACTCGGCACACGCGAGCCAGATAAACCCAGTTGCCGTCATTTTTTGGCAGCTGGGGGAGTGAGTGTGTCAGTGTGGCGTTTGGGTTGGGAGAGGGGGCGAGTAGCGCAAATGGTCAAGGCCGCCATGGTGGTATTATACGGTGAGGAAGGATGGGAGCGGAGGGACCCATGATACAGCAGGCAGTACAAGCAGAGTATTATGCCGATCGCCGCCAACGTATTTGCAGATTAGACGAAAAAAGGTGTCATTTTTGACAAGTCCGTGATGGGCACATTAATATATCATGACAGCACAGAAGTGCAGATAACGCAGAAATGTAAAAAGGCCACATTTGTGCATAGATGTCCGGGCAGATGATTCCGGGTCGCGCTCGTCTTATCGGTTACGGGTTATCTATTTGAAATCACGTCTTGTGGTGCTCGAGGTTTGATAAAAGGCGCTCAGGTGATGCGCGCCGAAAGCCATCTGGCATGCTGTCGCCTGGGGTGGGGGGTGTGCGGGGTGGGAACAATGTGCGCTCGCGATGCCCCTGCACAATGGATCGACCACGTCGGGGCGGCGCTGTCGTTGGCTGTCGACAATGCGACGAATGAGTAGTTTGCAAGCTGTAGGACAAGCGAGGGGAAGTTTTGATGTCAATGTCAAAAAAGAAGAAACGAAACAAATCTGATGCACTTCGTAGGCAGACGGGTTTAGGGTCATGCAGGGCTCGAGGCTATCGTTCGACGACTGGAATTGCGTCAGCGAATAACGGGATATCGATCTGTGGCTGGATGTCGGACAATTGTATGCTGGGTCGATGTGAGTGTTTGAAACTTTATTTATCAAAAGGATGCACTGCATCAAGGGCGTCATCGCCATGCTTTAGTCTTTTAACCTGGAAGGGGTTCATTTTGGATTCCGTTCGAGGTCTTTCGACGGGCCGGGAAAGACGGGATTGCTTGCCGCCGCAGAAGCACACCCACACGGCGACTCGAGACTAGCGGAATCGAACAGGAAATCGTGCAGGACACACCCACACACCCCCGTGGTCTGCAGGCCTGCATGATGGCTGCAGCTTCTGGTCGGGTGCGTATAGCCTGGTTTGGTTGGGCGGGAAAGTGGCTTTTTGTCGACAAGCGTGGTACTTTGCGGAGTGCGATGAGGGGGAAAGTGGAAGTGTATTATCCAGACAAACAAGACTAGGCCGGTTCGTTAGTCGCCCCGTGGTTGATCAGGCGCTCATGGAATTTCAAGGGATCCAGCGGGCCAGCGCTCCACCCGATGGTTGGCAGTGGCACCGTCCAACTGCACAGTGGAGAGACGGGTTGAGAGAGAAGATGGTCGTGCGGATTCCAGGTGTTTCTGCAACATGACATGGAGCATTTGGCGACGTTGGGCGGACGCTGGTCGTTGGGTGCAAACGCAGAAGCCGTTGCGCCATGTTTGATGCAGGCGGTAGGCAGCCACTGTCGATGAAAAGGAAGCTAGGCACCCGTGAATGTGATGCCCAACATGTTTTATTAATGGTTATCTTGACAGGCGGGCAGCGGGCGGAACGCCATTGAATGATACGCTGTGCATGGGAAGAGAGCCATGATGGGATGGGACCAAGAAAAGCAGGGTCTCGCTACTCCGTGCACGCGGCAGTGGATGGTGCACTGTGTACACTGGAGGGCGTGTGGCCGGGGTTCGACTCATTCGTGTCCAGTTCTCGTCAGTGCTTAGCAATACGAAAAATGGAATAAATAAAAAAGTCACGACGAACAAGGTAGCAGCATGCCCTTGCACCAGCTCATTTTGCCTTGAATAATTATAAGTGTATTAATTAGGTCGTCTTGCCGGGACCCTTGCACAGCTGGCTGGGCTTGTTGGGAGAGCAAGCATCACCAAACAAGCCTGAACAAAGCAAGCAAGAGAGGCAAGCACAAGGCAGGCAATGTAGAGTAAAGAACCAGAGGTGCAAACAAGCCTGCCCGCTGTCCTCAAGACAATGCCCACTTCCACCGGTCTAGCACATTCTGGGCAGCTCTCGGTACGTACAGTGCCCGAACTGTGACCAGCCAGCCCTGGGCGTGTATCCGCAATGTAGCGTACCAAGTACAAGTAACATGGCCAACGAATGCTCTCTGCCTGGCGCCGCGCCCGGGGGCCCGATACCCAGTCATCCGTTCCGCCACCGTCTCTTTCAAGTCGCCTCTCCTCTTCTTCCCACTTCCGTTTCCTCTTCCCAAACGCAAACAGTTTCTCTTTCTCTTCATACCACTTTTCTCTCCCTCTCTCTTCTACATTTGGGTTCTGCAACTTGATCCTGACTCTACACATTCTCGTCGGCGTATATATTATTTCTGCCAGCTTATTCGGTACCAACACCAGCGTTTACTTGCACACGACCAGCCTCGCTGCTTGCTTACCGATCACGGAACCAAACCCGTTGCTCGCCATCGTCAACTACCGACCGATTGCGCAAACAAACGGCGACGCTCCCAACAGCCGCGCCTCTCGACTCTGAACACAAAATCCTATAACGAGCGATTTCATAACTCGTACAACCACAGCCATGGCTCCCAAAAAGATTCGCTGCAGCGCCAAGGAGTGCAGAGAAGCCGCCCAGCGCATCGTTGGTGATTGCGGCTTCTGCAACGGCCACTTTTGCGGCAAGCACCGTCTCTTGGAAGACCACAAGTGCAGCGGCCTCGAAGACGTAAGTTACACTCTCTGCTGCTCTCTTTTCATCCCTGAATTCTCTCCCTGAAATCTATCGACACCACTGCAAGCAACTCTGTGTCATGATGGTCACCGACCGGAGAGACCCCAACAAAGGCGCTAGCTGCTTGGGTCTGTCCGCCCACTTGGCCTGCCCCGGCGGCGCCGCAAGAAGCCACCTCGGCTACGTCACCATCTGTCACTGCGACGGGCGGAATTCAGGGATTCCATTTCATTTAGCAGTTGAAAAATGTGATGATTCGGCAAGCTGACCAATTTTCCAGTGCAAGAAGCAGTCTCACGAGCGCAATGCCGCCCAGCTCGAGTCAGAACGAACTCAGGTCATTCGTGGCGTCTAACGTCTGCCGCTGAACCCCGGTTTCCCAACATGCACACCACCACCGGCACCAAGGCCTCTCACCTTTTGGGAGAAGTCTGGCTGCCTATTTTCACTTCTCACCCTGACGATTACACGATATTTTTAGCGACGGAGGGAGCTTCTATTTCAGTCTCATTTATTTGAGCACCTTGTTGATTCTTGGACTATCTGACATTTTTGGGGAGTCGCTGGCCTTGCGCGGCCCGACAGCCTCTTGTATTCTATTGGAGCTAGTCACCCATCGGTGACATACGGCGTAATGGCAATCTACGATTTTTATTTTAACTCTCTTCCACAACTACGTGCTGAACTGCATCTGTGAATTGATGTCGTGTGCCATTGCCGTGTACCCTGCGTGTCTTACTGCTGTGAGCCCGCAACCGACGGCGGTGTAGCCCATGTGGCTCATGCAGGCGCAATTCGTGCGCGGAATTGCGCATGGGCAAATGCAACTTGCACGCAGCCCGCACTCTGGTGCAACAACAGCGGTCGGTGCTGGGGGGCGCGCTCGCTGCACGCTCGCTGCGAACGGCTGACTCGTGCCCTTTGTTGGGCGCAGCGGCAGGCCGACCATGCGGTCAGCCCCCGTCCTGGAAGCGAGGTGGTCATCAGCCACGAATAGCAGCCATGTATTCAATTGACTCGTTTCGTTTGCTTCAGCTAATTCTCTCACGGCAGTGATTGTATTTGTAACCGTGATGAGGGAGTTTCCCGTGGAAGCGGCAATTGCAGACAACAGGCAGGCCCCCGTGGCGAGGTCCGCGCCCGGCGAAGAACACACGCGGCGTTGCCCAAAACGGCGTCGCCGTAGATCGGAACTCTGACGGCCGGTACGTACCTACTGGATTGGGCCGTGGAGCGTCACTGGACCCACTTAAATGTTGGCTGGAATAGTGAACAACACGATATATGAGGAAGTGGACGGGTGAAATATATAAATGATAAAAAGAAAAACGCTTCTAAAAATGATAAAAGAAAGGACTAAACTGCAAATATATCCTTAAATTTCAAAACACTGCGTTGCCGTTGGCTGAGATGTACTGGAAGAGCACCAAGAGCCAATTGATCGTTTCTGGTGGGCATGCCATCATCTTGTTCAGGTAGCCGTTGAAAACCACAATAAATAATCTCTAAAACCTAAAATATGTATACTCAGAGGCTAATCGTACTTGAATGGAATCAAGTACATGTGAGATACGTACAAAGACAAGAGTAGTTAAGCCTGCCGTAACCACCTCAACTATGCTCTGCCCCTTTGCGCAGACAAGCCCTCTATGCGCATACTGATGTTCATTTCGTGCAAAACTGTCTTTTTTTTCGTACTAAAATTTATTAAGAAGAACCAGAATAATAAATAAATAATAATTCGAAGCAGACTAATAAAATTTCACCAAGTTGGTCACTGGACGTCACATTTCAGCAGAGAGCTGAGCCGAATAGCGCAGGTAGCTATGACTGCACGTTTGTATGACAGCGTCACATGTTTGTATAGAAATAGGCAATTTGATCATATTTCTAAATTTCGACCCATGAGCGAGTGCCAGCGTGCCGTTTGGTTTCATAAACGAGAGCCACTGCAGGTCCCCATTTACGCATCGCTCCAACTGGCTGCACATCAACCTATACATCGGCACGTTGATATAACTCACATCTGACAAATTTTGCAGGGCATCATGGCCGCTGTAATTTAACATTCAACGCATTACAACATATTTTCATTTGAAATATTTGATAGAACATACGGATCGTGACTTTGCCGTCGGCTTCGTCGGAGCGTGTATCGCGCGACGCCACAACTCTAGCCGTGGCTGGGATAAAAAAGCCAGAGTTTCCGTCTATCAAGGTAGCCTCCCATTTAATGCGTTTCGGAATGGGATATTTACGATGAAGTATCGAAATCTCAGTTCTAAAGGGATCCGCATAGGGCAGTGCCAAATCTGGCAGCAGTGCGGAAGCCACCTATGTAATCATGCATCCTAGAAGCGTCGATGTTCTTTGGTTATATCCAATTACTTTTCTTGCATGATTTCAAAGCGGAAAAAATCTGGAATGAATTGTGAGATGTCACGCCTGCTATCAATTTGGTATCGCTGCCTGCTCTGACCACGATCGGCAGAATCAGTCTTGGCTACTAACAATACATCTACACTCCATATTGAATTTATTTTTATTTAGTGACAACTGGCAATTCAATCACACAATATATGTAATTCCTATATAAATGGTTTGTCTTTATTTCCATAGCGCACTATCGTACTTGTTGTGATAGCCGACGTTGACCTCCTGCCAGTCAGCCACTAGCTCGATCCAGATCGCCGGCCTCGCATCGAGAAGCTTTCTCTGATAGATGATAGATAGCGACACAGATAATGACAAACACCAATCGTGAACCTCCCTTGCAAATGATTGGGCCTGCCCGTCGTCCTGTCACTTCGGCGCGCAGAGTTGCAAGGGTCCGAGTCCCCAAGATTAGATAGCCTTGGCACATAATCACAAGCAAAAAAAGCCAGACTGTCACCCACCACGGCCACTGTCCACTGGCAGCGGTCGCCACGGAGGGGCAGGCATGGAGGGTTCCGATCCACGGCGTTATGCCAAACTGGTTACGATTTCGTCACTGTTTTCACTGTGGCTTAACTTTGTTTCCCCTGGTCTCTTTCTCATTTGCCCCCGTCTGCTTATTTGACTATTGTCGGCTCCCTGGCTCGTGTGAAAAAAATAATTCGCTGACGTATTCAGGCTTGAGGCTTGGCCGTTGCCGGCGAGCGGGCGTGGCTTCTTCCTCTTTTCTTTGCTGAAGACGCTTCCGGCCCCACCAAACTCTTTTTTGCCAGTTTTCCCGTATCTTTCCTTTGCCGCGCTGTTCGTTTTGCAGACTGTTCAGTTTGCTGTGCGCTGTCTTGAGCAAACCCTATCAATTAGCCTGCCCGTGGTCTGTCGCATTGATTGCTTGATTTTACTTTTAGTTTCTTCTTTGACATTCCGTTTAGGGTCCCCTGCTTTGGGTGTCATTCAAGCTACGTTAGTTTGGCCAATAGCTTCGGTGCCGCCTTGCTCATCGGCTTAGAGCTTCCCAGTAGTTCGGTTTCGCGACCCGCTTGCCAGGGCCGTCCTAATAAAGAAAAGGAAAAAATAGGGCATTTATATACAAGGAAAGAAAAATCATGCACATCACAAGCAGCAAACTTGCCTCCTCCGCCCCCCCTCTTCTATCCGGGTCGGCGTCCCGTCAGCTCCAGCGCGCGTCGCCATCGATAATAAATCCTTTCGGCTCGTCTCTTGTTGCTTGCCTGGCTGCGCCCCCGCTCTCGCGTGCTCGCAATTGGGTAATACCCGTAGTTTTGGTTGCGTGTAAAGCCTCGTCGCAACTGGTTTTGTGTCTTCTCTTCCCTTCATCATTCAACCCTGTTGTGTGCATGTCACCAGCCGAACTAATATCCCTTCCGCTCTGATCCAATTACTGCTCATGGCCTCTGAATCAGCAGGCAAGGGCCAACATCCTGGCACTGGTAAGCTCTTTTTTTCTTCTTGTCCACTCATTTAGACATAATTATAGAAACGAACCCCTGCTCGACGCATCCGTCCCCCGACTCAGGCACAGGCAAACCAGCACGGGGCAGCAGCCAGCCTTGCCGGTTAACAAAATGAGAAGAAAAAATTAGCAACGCGTCGGAAAGAAAGAGACAAGTATAAAGACGGCATTCTATTGATTGCCCCGCAACATATTTGCCGTCCGGCAACACCGCGTACGGGCTGCTGCGGCTACTGCTGGCTACTGCTACCGCAAAGCTAACTGCAAGCTGCCACGCTGCCACAGGTCGCTGCCACTTGTTGCTGCTGCTAGCCTCGCCGCAGCCCATTACCTAGCTCGTCTTTGCTTCAAACCTTTTTCTTGCAACCTCCTCCTCCCACACTCTTCCCATACTCACGGCTTCACATTTATTTTATCCCTCCTCGTTGACCTTGGGAGCATCTTTGCTCTCAGGCTCGCCGTCTCTCCTTCCGCTACCACTGCCCTGTTGTCGATGGACCCTGTACCATGCTCTTTACGCCCTTCATCATGACTGACGCCAAATCCGAAGCTGCGCAAGCGGCCGCCGCAGACAGCAGCACTACCAACACCACCACGCCCGGCTCCGACGGTGCACAGCCCGCCCGCGATGCCGACGCCGCCGGTAAATCTGGCCACGATACCGGCGCCTCGACGCCTGCCGTGCGCTTTTCGTCCGCCGTTCAGGAATTCTCTCCGGCCGATGCCGACGCTCCCACCATCCAGGAACCGGCTGCTGATGATGCCAACGCCCCCGCCGAGCTGCCAGAGGTCACGCCTGAGCAGCTGAAGGCCTTTACCAAGTCGCTGCACGGTCCGCTGCTGCAGGAGCGCCGCCTGAACACATATCAATTCGAAGCCTTTTCGCTTCCGCCGTCGCGTGTAAGTTTTTTCTCAATGTATTTCGCGGCCCCCGCGATTGGGAAGCTTCGTGTCGCAGATGCCTCAAACACCCCCACCAAACCCCGCGACAACGCTAATGCCACCGCTTCCAGGTTCCCTCTCGCGAGGAAGACTCCCCCGATTCCTCGCGCCTTCACACCCCCATCTCGTCCAACTACCACTCGCCTCATGGAAGCCCTCGCATCTCCGCCCTGGCCTCCCCGCCGCTCACGCCGTCGGGCTCTGCCGGCGAGCGACGAGCCAGAGACAAGCGCCCGGTTGGCGCCACCGGCAGTGACTCACACCTAATCACGCCGATGCCCTCTTCTTCGCAGGAGGTGCTGGAGCGAAAGCCATTGGTCCACCGCCCCGTCTCTGATCATGCCGGTCTGCGTCGCTCGTCGTCCGTCGAGGAGCGTCTCGGCGATCCGCGCGGTCACCGCAAGGGCATGTTCAGCGTCGGTGGTGGCTCCGTTCCCGTATCCCGCGAATCAAGTCCTTCCCGCAGCTCCGCCTCCAACTTTTATTCCAAGCCCGCCACCCCGATTGGTGACCTCAACGATCCTTATGCCAAAAATCGCCGCCCCCCACTGCAGTCTCACCCCAGTCGCGCCTCCATCGACCCGCGATTCGTCTTTTCAAAGAAGAAGAAGCACGGCTCTCCCGGAGGATCTCGTTCCAGCCTGGCTGGTTCGGGCGCATTCAATACGGTCAAGGATGATTCCAGCGACGGAGGCTCGAACCATGGACATGGGCATGGTCACCACCATTCTCATGGCTCCATGGCCGACCTGAAGCGCTTCTTCCGCAAATCAGGACAGCATAAGAAACGCGAGTCATCCCCTGCACCTGCCAAACCAAAGCCTCAGACACCGCCTGGCAGCTCTCGCGGCTCCCACACTGTACCGTTTGCCGACGATCACGGACTCACTTCGAAATATGGAAAGCTGGGCAAGGTACTAGGAGCTGGTGCTGGCGGTTCCGTCCGTCTCATGCGCCGCAAGGAGGACGGCACTGTCTTTGCCGTCAAGGAGTTCCGAGCCCGTCACACTTATGAATCGGAGAAGGAATACGCCAAAAAGGTGACGGCAGAGTTTTGTGTAGGCTCTACGCTTCACCATGGCAACATTATCGAGACCCTCGACATTCTCCAGGAGAAGGGCCGATGGTTCGAGGTCATGGAATACGGCCCGTACGACCTGTTTGCTATTGTCATGACCGGTAAAATGTCGCGTGAGGAGGTTAGCTGCTGCTTCTTGCAAATTCTCAACGGCGTGACGTATCTGCACAGCTTGGGTCTTGCTCATCGCGATCTTAAACTCGACAATGTCGTCGTGAGCGAGAAGGGTATCATGAAGATTATCGACTTTGGTAGTGCGCATGTTTTCAAGTATCCGTTTGAGACGGAAATTGTCCTTGCCAAGGGTATGTACCGAACATTCCCCCGTTTTGGACGAATTGCTAACAGTAAATAGGTATCGTTGGATCCGACCCGTATCTCGCCCCCGAAGTATACGATCAGAAAGAATACGACGCGGCTGCTGTAGATATTTGGTCGCTGGCGATCATCTACTGCTGCATGAGCCTGCGTCGTTTCCCGTGGAAGCTGCCTCGCATGACCGACAACTCCTTCAAGCTTTTTGCCGCTGAACCGACGCCTGGCCACGATCCCAAGAAGCTGATTGTCGCGTCACCGTCTGCCAACAGCTCGTCCGTCAACCTCTCAGCGCTCTCTACAAAAGAGGCCGAGCAGCGTTACAGGACACCAAAGGATGGCTCGACCAACTCCAGCGCCACGACTGCTGCCACACCTGCCACACCTGCCACACCTGCCACGCCCGCAGACTCGAAGCAAGACGAGCACAAGCACAATGAGAAGCACGAACACGAAAAGGAGGAACACAAGTCCGAACCGAAACCCGAGCCCAAAAGCGACAAGAAGGAAATTATCAAAGGCCCTTGGCGCATCTTGCGTCTGCTGCCCCGGTACAGCCGCCACATTATTCACCGCATGCTGGAGCTTGACCCAAAGAAGCGTGCCAAGATGGAGGAAATCTTGGAGGATTTCTGGGTAGCCGACACTGTTATTTGCCAGCAACTGGAGCATGGAGAAGTGCTGGCGGCGGACGACCACACGCATGTGCTTGAGCCGCCAAACAACCCGAGCTCTTAGACGGGCTCGGGTGGGCGGGCATCGAGCCTCCGCGTGGCCAGTCTCCGACAGACACCGAGACGACCTAGAATGCATGGATAAGAAGCGAGCGCTAATACATGGAAACGGGTTTTCTATTTGATTTATGGTTATCACTATTACTATTAGAGGAAGAACGATATATACACGAGCTGATACACTGGCGAGGCGACTGCATTTTATGGGTTACAGGAAGAGACCTCAGGGTACGGTTGTTTTCCTCTCTTTGATTTATGAATATTGGATACATTGGCTAGAACAATACAGATTAATGAATATTTTATCAGCAATAAAAAGAATTGCCTGTGATTGAATGAGCCGTCATGGTTGAAGTGAGACTGACTAGCGGTTGGTGTCGGAGCAGGAAAAATGGCGTTGCCGGGCGGCGCAAAATTTCTGGAAGCTGTTGGAACAGAGCTCCACCCAGCTGCGGGTGATTTGGCCCAAGGTTCCCCGAGGAAGAAACTTGACCCTTTTTTTACCGTCCAGCCAATCGACTCTTTTACTACCCGACGACTCTACATTAATCAATTGCACCCGTGCATATATTTACATATTCATCACAATGGTACGCTCGAATTGTTCATCGCCACGAGCCTGGGACCGCTGGATGGGATTGCGCATGGCCAGGGATGGTTCAATCTACGACCCCTAATGCGCGACCACCAGCTCCATGCGCGCAGGCAATCATCAACACGAAACAGGAAAAAGAGAAGAAGAATCTGACCAGAGATCATCACAGGCCACCTCTATCCGCTCCATCCGCGCCCTCGCCCCCCTCCTCGACCGCGTGCTGGTCCAGCGCGTCAAGGCCCAGGCCCAGACGGCCAGCGGCATCTTCCTGCCCGAGTCGTCGGTCGAGAAGCTCAACGAGGCCAAGGTCATCGCCGTCGGCCCCGGCGCGCTCAACAAGGCTGGCGACCGCCTGCCCATGGGCGTCACCGTCGGCGACCGCGTCCTGATTCCCCAGTTTGGCGGCTCGCCCGTCAAGGCCGGCGAGGAGGAGTACCAGCTCTTCCGCGACAGCGAGTGCGTTTCCCCCTTCTCCCTCCGGCGTTATGACTTGAGAGAGACAGAAGCATATTTTGATTGGAAAGCTAATGAATGAACTAGGATTCTCGCCAAGATCAACGAGCAGCAGTAAATGCAGACGGGAAGCGAGAAATTAAAAGGATAGACTACCATGCATGGGATGGAATAGGGGCCGCGGTTGAATGGCAAGATACCCACGACGCGAAACGAATCCCCTTTCTGCATCTGCCAAATATTGGCACAGACACTTGACAAAAAAAAAAGGATATACAATGGATGTACTATATGTTGTACAATAACAAGAAAATTGTAGGAGGTGAAGGTGAAGTCCAGGGAGGAGAAGGGATTGTTTGTACGAGTTGAAAAGAAAAAGCTGTATTGAATGAGAACCCCCTTGGAAGCAACAAAGAAAGAGAATGGCACGGACGTGGTTATAGAGCTTGTGCAATGTACATGAGACGAAATGGCGAGATGACTAGGATAGACTGGGGCTTTTGACCGCCGAAATAATACAATCTCCACTCTCAATACAAAGACAATAAAGAAATGTATTCTTCAGCAATAACCAAGATATTGCCAAGTTCAAGTTCATCACCATTTGCATGTATTGAGGGCTTGCCGCTTGTAAACGCCGACCTCCGAAGCAAAGCTGCGTTTCATGTGCCCAAAACAAACAATATCTGCATATTATTCCAATTTTCGCCTGCATGTTTCCAACAATCAGATAAAATAGCGAAATAACGAAAAAGGGGGGGAGACAAAGAGAGTTGTTTTCACTCCTGTGGCGTGCCGCCGTGTAACCTCTACCAGGCACCAAATAGCGTTTCATATTGCAAAGGACTGGTGTCTGAGGACCTCGCGTGGTTCGTCAGCGGTGGGTGTAAGTCGCGCTTTTCGATAAGGAATTGTGCGACATGAGATGAAAAAGCGTTTGCACACAGCCAGGAGTGATGTGGTATATAGAACCCGGCTGCCGACCCTCTGTTTGCTCGTTTACACCTTTGTTCTGTAGACTCGCAGGTTCGTTTGTCTTTGTGTGCTTTCCGTTTGCCAGCTGGTGCTGAAAGTCGTTCCTTTACACTCACTTGCAAACGGATTTGTTTACGTCGTGAACCCAACTCACTACATTCATTTCTTCCACTTACTCACACTCCGTTTTACGTGGTTCTTCAAGTTACCTTTTTGCTATTACATTCTCTTTTGCTTCGCTTTTACAACTAGCAAGATGAAGTTACTCAACACCGTCATCGCTCTCGCCACTACGGCGTCGGCGCATACGCTCTTCACGACACTCTACGTCAACGGCCAGAACCAGGGCGACGGAACATGCGTCCGCATGCCCAAGGACGGCGCCACTGGCACCGCGCCCATCTACCCCATCACCGGCGACGCCATGGCCTGCGGTACGTTTCCTCTTTCTCAACTTCCACCCAACCTCCTTCACCTGTCACTAACATGGCATGCAAAATAGGCTACGGCGGCCATGACCCCGTCGAGTTCGTCTGCCCGGCCCCGTCCGGCGCCAAGCTCACCTTTGAGTTCCGCCTCTGGCCCGACGCCCAGCAGCCAGGCGCGCTCGACCCGGGCCACAAGGGGCCCTGCGCCGTCTACGTCAAGCGCGTCGACGACATGTTTGCCGACCCGGCCGCGGGACCCGGCTGGTTCAAGATCTGGGAGGACGGCTACGACAACAAGACGCAGGAGTGGTGCACCGACCGCCTCATCCGCCACGACGGCCTGCTGTCCGTCGACCTGCCCACCGGCCTGGCGCCGGGGTACTACCTCGTGCGGCCCGAGATTCTCGCCCTGCACTGGGCGTATAAGGGCGATCCGCAGTTCTATCTCGGCTGCGCGCAAATCTTTGTTCAAGGCGGACCAGCCGGGGCAGCAGGGCTTCCTCAAGAGCACAGCGTGTCCATCCCGGGCTACGTCGAGACCGACATGCCTGGGCTCGGCTTCGATATCTACAAAGACCCCGTGCCCGCGTACCCGATCCCCGGCCCGCGCGTCTACGTTCCGACCGCACCAACATCCTCCCAGAAATCTCTGAAGCAGGTGAAGCTCTCCAAAGGCGCCGTGCCGGAAGGCTGCCTGATCAAAAACGCCAACTGGTGCGCACGCCCCGTCAAGCGCTACACCGATATGACCGGGTGCTGGGCCGGCGTCAAGGACTGCTACGACCAGAGCAAGCGCTGCTGGGACTCGGCGCCCGCGAGCGGCTCCGCCAACTGCTACACCTGGAGCAATTACTGCACGGACATGAACGACGCCTGCGAGCGGGAAGAGTTTAACGGGCCACCGGAGTTTGCCGGGAAAGAAAAGTTTGCGACGAAGCCGGGCGAGATTCCGGAGCCGTGGAACAATCACTTCACAGAGACCAAGGTCGGGGAGGAAGAGGCTGGTGAGGGAGAGGGGAAGACGTCTACGACGGTGGCGGTAGAGAGGCCGAGCAGGGCTGCGGAAAGTGCGGATGAGACACCGAGCAAGACGGCGGAGAGTGCGGTTGAGACTCTGGGCAAGACGACGGAGAGTGCGGTTGAGACTCCGAGCAAGACGGCTAAGAGTGTGGATGAGACGTCGACGCAGACGCAGACGACAGGCCAGGCCGACACTCCCCAGGCAACGCAGACGGCTGGCGCGGGAGAGGAGGGTGGAAAGGAGCCGGCTGGGAAAGACGGCGAGAAGAGCAGCGAGCTGTGGGAGATCTCGACGCACGGCAAGTGTGGTCCCGAGTTTGGACAGACATGCTCCGGCAGCGTGTACGGCAACTGCTGCTCTAAGAGCGGCGAGTGCGGACGCAAGGCGCGCCACTGTTCGTGCGGATGTGTGCCCGAGTATGGAACCTGCTGGTAGTGTGCAGGCAATGCTTTGCTCATGAGTTTCTGTATCCGAGGTGCCCGACTATGGAACATGCTGGTAGTGTTGCAGGTGTGCTGCTCCTGCGGTTGTGTATCCGAGGAATGGGCTGATAGTTTGCGGCGCTGTGCTGGTCTAGTTGTATCTTTGATAGCCCAAGAATCTCATGAAGTCTCGTCAGTATGCATCTCGTGATGGCCTCTCTTCATGTGTCGTGGTTGTCCAGCGGCCCACTCATAAGCGCACTCCTACAGAAACGCTTGGCTTTCAGAGCAATAAATTCAGGATAAAGTAGAAAACATCATGTGGCCATCCGGTAAACCGCAGCCTAGATGCCGTCATCAAGGAAAACTACTGGCGGTGGCGGTCATCCAGAGACAACCGGGAGCGCCAAGCGGTGTATCCAGTACGGAACGTGGACGCGTGGAACGGGTGGCTCGGGTTCGTAGAGGGTACCTGGGGACCTGCCTGGAAGGGAATGGGCCCGGATACAAGAGTGCTGAACGGTGACGGTACGTCAGACCACCCGTCGATGGAGTACTTGTGTTGCTGGTGAAAGTCTGTAGCAATAGCATGTACCTGTTCCTGTTTCGTTGCACATCATCAGTTGGTACCTGTAGCACACGGCACATGGGGCTGGCCGTGTCTGTGTCGTTGACGCAGGCGTAGCACAGGTACGGCCAGCTGTCTTGCAGGAGGCAATCAAGATTTTTGTATTTAGTTTTATCCGATGCAGGCTATGCCTTTCTCTTGTCTTGATTTTTCCCCTCAATTTTTCACTCCTCATTCAACTTGCTGACCTACTCTGTTGCTTGCTGCCCGCCACTTTCATCTGGCCACCTCCACCATAATCAACCACCGCCACAGCAGGCCGCCTGCTACACATACGACAGCCTTCCCCACGCCCACCGGGTCCGCTTCTTCCCCTTCACCCTTTCCCGTCGAAACACTGCCGCCGAACCAGCTCGAAAACCCCCCTCCGCCATCGCCCACGATAAGTTTTGTCTGCCTCGTCTTGCCCTGGAAACCTCGTTCATATCCCGGAAACTCTCTTGCGCCGCCGCGAATCGCTACTCTGCGGGCCAAGCTTCTCGCCCTCTCTGCGACAAACAAGACCGCCAGTTTGAACAGCCCATCGCCTTACTGCTGCCGAGACAAGAATCCCCAACCCGCCCCTCGCATAAACGCCGCGTTTTCAACTGTCCGCCCGCCACCGCACCGATATCGTCGCCTGGACGCCAATAATTCACAATGCCAAACAATCGCAACTATGACTTTCTTGTACGATATGTCTGAATTCTTCTCTTGCCCTTGCGCGTTGTGCCGGCGTGGCCTGAAGTTGCCTGACATCAACGTCACCGCGAGCTGCCCGCCACGGACGGGTCCCCATGCTCCGTTGCGCGGCTCCCTTTGCGCATCGCCATCGCATCGGCAAGAGACTTTCCAAACAAATGAATCATGGCTAACCATGCGCGCCCTGCGCTTCACAGATCAAGCTCCTGCTGATAGGCGACTCCGGCGTCGGCAAGTCCTGCTGCTTGCTGCGCTTTAGCGAAGACTCCTTCACACCCTCCTTCATCACCACGATCGGCATCGACTTCAAGATCAGAACAATCGAGCTCGATGGAAAGCGCGTCAAGCTGCAGATTTGGGACACGGCCGGCCAAGAACGCTTCCGCACCATCACCACCGCTTACTACCGCGGTGCCATGGGCATCCTGCTCGTCTACGACGTCACCGATGAGCGCTCCTTCAACAGTATGTCTGCCCATAGTCGCCGTCGCCGTTTTTCTACTGCGCGAGCGGCTTACCTCCGCCAGCGATACCGCTAACCCCAAATCCTAGACATCCGCACCTGGTTCCAGAACGTAGAGCAACACGCCACCGAGGGCGTCAACAAGATCCTCATCGGCAACAAGTGCGACTGGGAGGACAAGCGCGTCATCTCCGAGGAGCAGGGCCAGGCCCTCGCCGACGAGCTCGGCATCCCCTTCCTCGAGGTCTCGGCAAAGAGCAACATCAACATTGACAAGGCTTTCTACAGCCTGGCCGCCGACATCAAGAAGCGACTCATTGACAGCCAAAAGAACGAGGCCGGTTCCTCCGGAGGTGTCAACGTCGGCGACAAGACGGAAGGCGGCATGGGTGGCAAGTGCTGTTAATCGCATGCAGAATGAGTACGAGGCAGGAGGAACAACAGTTTGAACGGTGCAGAGAAGAAGATAGGATATGCAGAGAGAGAAAACGGAACCAAGCGAAAGATGGATTAATTTTTGCCAAGGATAGAACGCAAGGAGAGAGAGGAATGAGGAACGAAGACGACTTTCCCCCGTGGACGCTACCACGATATTCGACAACTAACAACAAACTACTACTACCCCGTCGTCCCACCCCGATTCGTGTGTTTGGGGAAACATGGCACATATACACACCGAGAGAGCCTTATCTGTTAGTTACTATTTATTACATTTTCCTCTTGATATGCGTCATGACAACTATATGTGCTGTTCGTACGTTGAATTACGTTGATTATCCCCGTCTGATGTATGAACTAGGCCCATGATCAATATGCTCGTAGAATGATATGCGCCGTCTCGTATCAGAGCAACATAAAAACAAAGTGAAGGCGCGCGTTTGTAAACGGCGAATAACGATGAATGGTCAAACATGGTATCTTGATTTGGATATTGTTACATATGATACAAGTAAATATACACACCACCCATATACACACACGCCCCCATCTAAAACTCAATGACCTGTGTCCTTACAAAGTACCGCGGCTGGCCCTCTGGCGGCGACGCCTCCCCGCCCAGCCAGCGCGCGTTCCACATGCGATGAAAGCGGTGCGCCTCGCCCCGATCCCGGAAGCCCAGCACGAAGCGCCGCAGCGCCGCGCCCTCCAGGTGCTGCGCGACGCGCTGCACGTCTTCCCTCTTCCGCAGCTTCTCTCGCCGCTGCCTCTCTGCGTCCCCCCGCCGTCCCTCGTACTCTTCTTCGTTGAAGTCCGGATCCTGCTCGTCGGCGTCGCCGCCGCCGCCGCGTGCAATCGCCGTCGCGCTGGCGACGCCGGCCGTCAGCCGCTCCAGCTGCGAGTGCAGGTTATACCCGACGGCGTGCACGCGGGCGTGGGTCGCCCAGGACGCGCCGACGGCGGCGCCGTGTTGCGCCACGGCCTCGCTAACCTGCGTGGGCGTGGCGCCGCGCGGGGACACCTCGAGCAGCACGACGGGCGGCCACTCGCCGAGGCCGTCGCCCGCGAGCATGCTGCTGAGCTTGCGGGCCTCGGGGCCGACGACGACGCGCTTGTGCTCGACGGTGACGGGCTGCGCGCCGGGGGCGATGGTGAACTGCGCGAGCTCCGCCTCGAGGCTGTCTTGCGTGACGGCGGCGTGGTCGTCGCCGGCGGGGAGGAGGGTCGGGGGCACTTCGCTCCGCCAAAGGCCAGACTTGGAGTGCGCCTTGATGAGGGCGAGGGCGTGGAGGCGCTTGAATCGCGCGGCGTAGGCCACGGCCGCCATGGCGGTCGAAAAGGTGATGTTGTAGGTTCCGGTGGGCTCAAAGGTGGTCTTGTCACGCACTTGCTGGACTATGTAGCAGGAAATGTTAGCGGAAGGACGGTAAAATGGGCAGTAGTCATGGTACATACTCTTGCGAATGGATTGGTTCCATTTGGACAAGTCGATCTCCGCTATGCGATAGAAATCAGAGGGTTTGACGTTGGTGCTGAGACCGTCAATCTTGAGCATGATGTGCGCCTTATCAATGACTGAGTTCTGATTCTTTGCCAGTGCCTTTTTCGTCGCGGCCACCAATTCTTGGCTGCTCTCCGTCCGTGCATCCATAGGAACCATGTATCCGTAGTTTGGCTCTCGTCTTTTCAGCAGCGGCCATTCAGCAGCCCCTTCCGTCTCCTGCCCTGTTTGTGCCGCCGCCTTTCCCTCTGGCTCTCTTCCACTGCCGAACTCGCCACTGACGAGGCTGGCATGGTCGATGCCCTCAATCTGCGCAGCCGCCTCCAGCTGCTCGTCCCACGACAGCTTGCCCTCGGCGAGCTTCCGCCGCAGCTGGCGCGCCGCCTGCAGCTTTCTCTGCAGCGGCGGCGTCGGTCGCCTCGGCGGTGCGTCTGCATGCTCGGGTTTTCTATCCGTCCTCGTTCGCCCCTTGGGCGCGCTCGCGTGGCCGGGTCGGTTGGGGAGCGTGCGGTTGCTGCTGCTGGAGGAGTACAGCCGCGCGCCTCTGGCGCAGCAGCATGTGGCCGTGCTGCGCAGGCGCTGCCATGTCGAATGCAGCATTCGGGGCTATGGGGTTTGTTTATGATCGTTGGCGCATTGGGATCGCAGTTGTAGGGTTTGTGAGCTCGTGTTACTCGGGAAGTTGAAGGTGCAGAAAGTAAAAACGGTAATCGCAAAGAAATCGGGGTGGCGCCCCACCAGAGTTCCAGCTCCCCTTCACCAGGCTCCTTTTACTTCGACCAGGTTTCACCCTTTCATACTTGTTCATTAATTTAATTTACTGGTCTCTACCAAATTCATTTTGTGTAATTAGTCTTTTTACGCAGACTGATATTCAAATACAGCGCTCATGCCGCTGAGGCACCCAATGTATCAGCGTCCTAGCGCCTAGATGGTTGCACATCATACTTGTCCAGCTATCCCCTCTCTCAAAACCCAGCTCAGAGTAGCATCTACGACACAACGCACTTATACGATGATTCGGGTCATGCAGTTATAGTCAGCTACAAATGCGCCGCCATGGACACAGCGATTGGCTACGCGAGTCTCGCAGGCGTGGCGCTTCTCACCTACCAATGTCAGCGGATGAAGCGAAGAGCTCACCCGTCGCATCGGCTCTACCAAGATGAAGATGGGGCGGCAACGCGAGAATCAGAGACGGGGGCGTTGAAAATTACGTCGGTAAAGCTCTTTATGAATGCCGCCACTGCAGTTGGGATCTCCTCATGGATCTTAGATGGCCGCGGCTCCGGAGGGCCGGAATGGCATATCTTGCCACCTGGAGCTTGTGTAATGCACACTGTCCAATGGGTACGTTTTTTTCCCGCATGCGTAAAGCACTTTTGCTAATTTTATCACAGCTTCTCGTTGCATTTCAGGTACTCACAATTGCCAACGAAATCGGCATACGTCAGCGTTACAACCAAGGCATCTGCGCCGCTGTATCCACGGGACTGCTCGCGCTGAACGCAGCATATCAAGAGCTCGCGGGAACGCATGATTTTGTGCTTGTTTCCACAAGAAATATATGTGCCATGATTGTTATCCTCGCTTGCTTGACCCTGCCTCGGCGACCAGTTGTCTATGCGAACGGCCGTCGCGTCGATCAGAAGAACGGTGCTTCCATTCTCTCCCTGCTTTCATTCTCTTGGTACCCATTGTACCAGCCCAGCTTTTCGACCCTCAACGGCTTAACTTTGGATGATTTGCCTATGGTTTCTCTTTCTCAGAGATTCGCGACTGTGCAGCAGACCTTTCTAAATAGCGCTTCAAACGATGTGCTCTTACGCCCGCTTGCGTGTACCTTCAGAAATGCACTGCTTCTCCAATGGTCACTTACTCTGATACACGGGCTGTCACAGTTTGCGGGCCAGTACTTACTTCAACGGCTACTGAGCTGCTTGGAGCGACCTGTTGCACAGCAACAGTCTGCTATGGGGTATACCGTGAGCCTGGGTTTGGCACTGTTGTCGGAAAACATGTCCGCAGGCTGGATCACCTGGGTCACGCAGGCAAAACTTGTTATCCCAACGACTGCGCTGTTGAAGGGTCTCTTATTTAAAAAGATGACGAAGAAGCAGAACTTACAAACAAGAGAGCCAAAAACTTCAAAAGCCAAAGATGCAATGTCTTTGGAAAGCTTGATGCTGAATGACTGGTATGTACATATCTGCAGTCAACAGTCCATTTTCTAACAAATTTCAGCGCATCAGTTTCTCAGGCGTACGTCTCGAGTCAGCATTGCCTCAAAGCCGGATTCAAGCTGTTGTTTGACGTCACGTATTTGATACATCTCATCGGCCTCAAGCACATCATCATTGGTGCCTTATTTCCCATCTTGCTATTCCCCATTTCGAAGATGCTTGCCCACCAGCACAGGCTCGCCAAGCAGGATCTCTCCAGTTTACACAGTGCGTTTTCTGCTGAGGTTTCTGAAATGCTTCAAGGCCTCCGCCAAATTCGTCTGTCTTCAATGGAGATGCTTTGGGAGAGGCGAGTGATTGGCTCCAGAGCTCGCGAACTGCGCCAAATATGGTACTGCGGAGTGATCCTGGCGTTTTTGAGCCTGGTCACAAACCTAGGCCCAATTTTGCTAATATCAGTGTCGCTCTCCTCATATGCTCTCGAGGTTGGCCACTTAAGCCCATCTCTCGCATTTGCTTCCATTGGCCTATTTCGCAATTTGCATGCTGCAATTCAAGATTTACCTGCCATGGTAGCTAGCCTGTATGAATCGGCTGCAGCGAGTAGGCGTATTGATAACTATTTGAAGCAGCCAACGAAAAAGGGATCTGGGGGAGATGACACGGTCTCCTTCAACAACGCCAGAATTACATGGCCGGGTCGAGGTATGAGTTCAGAGGCGGCCGCGTCCTTTACTCTGAGAGATGTAAATCTTCGATTCCCCAATGGCAAGCTGAGTGTCATTACGGGAAAAAGTAGCTCTGGTAAAGGTCTTCTGCTTTCTGCCATTCTTGGCGAGGCCGAAATTCAAACTCAAGACTCTATAACGAATGCAACGCCAACCGCAAAGCATACCGGGACTACTGGCACCAGGGCCGCATACGTACCACAACCGCCATGGATAGAAAATTGCACCATCAGGCAGAATATCATCTTCGGTGATGAGGCCGATGAGGAACGATATACCGCTGTACTACGCGCCTGTGCTCTAGAAAAAGATCTGGAGGCACTTCCCGATGGAGACAAAACCTTGGCCGGTGTCAACGGCGGCACGCTCAGCGGCGGTCAGAAGTGGAGAGTCAGCCTCGCAAGAGCGTTGTATTCCAATGCGTCGATAATTGTCCTCGATGATGTTCTCAGCGCGGTGGATTCTCATGTGGCAAAGTGGCTGTGTGACAATGCCTTGTCAGGCAAGTTGGTTCGCAACCGTACGGTGATCATTGCGACTCACCACCTCGTCACTTGCGCACATTTAGCGAGTTACATCGTTACTGTCGAGAATGGCACTGCTTCAGGGCGCACCGCCACACCGCGACTCAAAAATGAGTCGCTGACGATTGAGTCGATTCCTAGATCAGCCACCAGCAGCCCAAAGCCAGATCTGGTGGCAGATCAAACAAGAGACAAAACGGGCTCAAAGGCTTCAACGCGCTCTGCCTCGCAGGCTTTTTCTGTATATCTCTTTGGTGCGGGGATTCTGCCAGTCGTACTGGCCGTCTTGGCAACCTTTGCCTGCCGGCTTCTTGCAGCAGGAAACTCGTGGTGGCTCACAAAGTGGACATCCAATAGAGAACTGGAGCATGGAGCACTTCGCTTCAACTTGTACATCTACCTGGCATTATCTGTCGGTGGCGCTATTGCCGTGGCCATTCATGCCTTGACCGTGCAAGGCGTCAGTCAAAGAGCATCGGAAGCACTGTTTCAAAAGACTGTCCAGGGCGTGCTGCGCAGTCCCCTGCGATGGATAGACAGCACGCCTTTGGGAAAGCTACTCCAAAGTCTCGCTTCTGACATGTATCTGATTGATCATCGAGTCGCGACAGGCCTCAGCGATTTGCTTCGAATCATCATGCAACTATTGATAGTTGTTTTCACTAGGTGAGCGTCAACCCAACTGCTGTAACAACATGCGCTAATACAAATAGCGGCTTTGCAACTCCTCAGACTATTGCCATGATGGCCATTATGTTGGTCTTCTATTATAAAATTACGATGAGACACCTTCGAGTGTCAAAACGCCTCAATAAGCTCGTTCCCCAAGCCTCTCAGCCTATACTGGAACACGCCAACTCAACAGAATCCGGGATCCTGACTATTCGAGCATTTGCGAGAGAGTCCACATACGTTCAACGTATGAACGAGCTCTTGGATATCGAAATGAGGCTCAGCTGGCACATGATTTTGGGACAGAGATGGATCCATGGCCGTTATGGTATTTTGGGCTCGTTGTTCGTGTGTGCTACCGCGATATCCCTGGCCAATGGAGGTGCCGATGCTGCCACGGCAGGCTTTGCCATCAACGTCGCTCTCCAAATCAAGGCCACCATGAGTGGTATGATGGGCAAGATTAATCTACTCACAAGTGGATCACGAGCAATTGACCGTGTGCTGGATATCGCTGACACCCCAGCCGAGAGCCAGGACGGTGAGGAAGTGCCGGGATCGTGGCCATCGTCTGGCAGGATCGAAGCTCAGCACGCTACAGTTCGTTACGGCAAAGGGCTCCCAGCTGTCCTGCAAAACATTACATTTTCACTGGCCGCTCGTGAACGCCTGGGTGTGGTTGGTCGTACAGGTGCTGGCAAAAGCAGTCTCGTCAATGCCTTGCTCCGCTTTATTGACGTTGATGATGGAAATATCTATATTGACGGCGTGGATATTGCGTCTGTGAAGCTAGCTCGTCTTCGAAGCTGTATCTCTGTCATCCCACAAGACCCATTCCTATTTTCGGGCACTCTACGATCCAACTTGAATATCCATGGGCAAAGGCCCGACGAGGATCTCCAAGCTGCGTTGCACAAGGTGGCAATACGGGCCAAGGACGGCCAGACTAGTCCAGAGACTCTGCATGACTTGGAGACGGAAATCCAGCCCGGAGGTGCAAATTTTTCACACGGTCAGAGGCAGATGATTTGCCTGGCGCGTGCCATTTTGGATCCTCGCCCCATCATCATTCTTGACGAGGCCACCAGCGCCGTGGATCGTGCAACCGACACCATGGTGCAGGAGGTCATCCGACAAGAATTCGCTGATTCAGCGATTATCGTCGTGGCGCATAGATTGGCTACCGTTGCAGATTTTGACCAGGTTTTGGTTTTGGATGAAGGTGCTGCTGTCGAGTTCGGATCTCCCGCGGATTTAATGGCAATGAAGGGTGTCTTTTGGGACATGGTGAATCAAAGCGGCGATGCTGGCACTATACGGCGGGCTATTGAGCAGGCGCGAGTGTAGTAAATTGCGATGCCATATATAATACCTGCAAAAAGGTATGAACGAATTAAGTGAACAAAGAAAAAAATCCGTTATTGTTATTCTATACGATCTTCGTGGTTGCGGTCGTGTAAGTGTACACCGTTTGTGCTGCGCCCCACCACGGCCCAGTCTTAGTGGTGTAGCTTTTTTTACGTTTCCAAGATGCGTTTTTCGCAACCTCTTTCACCAATATATTATACCCGTAGTCTCACCAGCTACACCTAATTCTTTTATACTTTTTCAAAATATGGTGGCACGGAGCATCGATGTCAAGGTCCGGCCGCTGGCCAACCCCGGCCTCGAAAAGACGAGCCTGCTCGGCGCCGCCCGCCTCTACGTGAGCAAGGACTCGCTCATCAAGCTCACCAACGGCCTGGAGAGCAACAAGCCGTGCGTGGTGGAAAAGCTCTTCATTGACGGAGCAGCAGCGACAACAACAGCAGCAGCTGATGATGCCGCGAACCAGCCCATCCGGCGCGAGGCCTCGCTCTGCGTGCTGCCGGAGAAGAACCTCAGCCCCAACGTGGTCATGATGACGCGCGCCTTTCAGGATGCGACGGGGTTCCGCGTCGGCGACCAGGTGCGCATCGCGCTGCTGGAAACGACGCCGGATATTGGTGAAGTCGTGGTGCGGGACGTGAGTGACGCCGAGGCGGATGCGACGCCGCAGCTGTATCCTCTGGACTGGAGGCCGACAATAAGTATATCGATGGGTATGTTTATGAACTACATATAAGCAAACTACCGTGGGTTTATGAGCTGACATTTTGCAATCCAGACCGCGCTGAGCAAATCTTTCCGGGCATGGTGTTTGAGGGCGTCGCCATTAACAAACTACGTCGTAATTTCAAAGTCATCCGCGTCAACGGCCAAGGCCACAACCTGGGCCGCTTCCGCCTCGCCACCAGCACCATCCGCATCCTGTCCTCTGACGAGCCCGACGACGCCGCCGCCGCCGCCGCCGCCGAAACCGGCGGCACGCCCGGCGGTGATCTCGTCGTCACGGGCGTCCCCGGGCTCGCCAACCAGGTCGCCGCGCTGAACCGCTTCCTCGGCGGCTTCGGCCGCCCATTCTGGGTCGCCGACGAGCGCGAGTCCTGCGCGTTCGTCCTCCACGGCGGCCACGGCACCGGCAAGACGTTCATCCTGCAGCGCCTCGCCGCGACGGGCTGGGGCGCCGTGCACTGGGTGAAGCCCTCTGACAAGCTGTCCACCATCCGCGAGGCGTTCAAGCAGGCGGCCAGCGTGCAGCCGAGCATGGTCTTCCTCGACGGCCTCGAGGACCTCGTCTCCAAGGAGCGCGCCAACCGCGACTCTGTCATTGAGATGCTCGGCGACGAGCTCGACGCGCTGTCTGCAAGGGCGAAAGCCGCGAACCGCCTGCCGAATGTGGTTGTCGTCGCAACGTGCCTGGATTACATGCTCGACGTGCCGGCCAAGCTGCAGAAGCGCGCGCGGCTGCGCGACAACGTGGCGCTGCCGATCCCGCGCGCGCCGGAGCGCAGAGAGATTCTGGACTTCTTGCGGCCGCCGCTGCGGGAGGCGGAGCGTGAAGCGTGCTTGGCGAATATCGCGTCGCGAACGCACGCGTACAACGGCGACGACCTGGCGAACTTGGTGCTGAACGCGAAGCGCATTCTGGGAAACCGGCTGGATAGTGAGCGCAAGCCGGTGGCGGAGGAGGGAGACGCGAAAGCTGGTGAGGAGGATGCCCTGAAAGAGCAACAATTCCTGGCGGCGGCGGACATGGAGCAGGCGCTACGGATAACGCGACCAACGGCGATGCACGACATCAACCTCAATCCGCCGACGATTCACTGGAACGACGTCGGCGGGCAGGAGAACCTGAAAAAGGTTCTGTCTCGCATGATTAAAAACACAAAGGTATTTCCCCCTCTCCATATCCCCATCATCAACTGCAGACTAACGAAATCAGGACACCAACCCCGCCAGCCAGCGCGTCCTGCGCAACCCCCCCAAAGGTCTTCTGCTGTACGGTCCGCCCGGCTGCTCCAAGACGCTCTCCGCGCAGGCCATGGCCACGGAGTCCTCGTTCAACTTCTTCGCCGTCAAGGGCGCCGAGCTGCTCAACATGTACGTCGGCGAATCCGAGCGCGCTGTGCGCACCCTGTTTGAGCGCGCGCGCGCCGCCTCCCCGTCCATCATCTTCTTTGACGAGATCGATTCCATCGGCGGCCAGCGCGGCCCCGGTGGCGGCGGCGCTTCGTCTGGCGCCTCCCGCAGCAACGGCTCCGTGAACATGCTCACGACGTTACTTACCGAGATGGACGGCTTCGAAAGTCTTACCGGCGTGCTCGTGCTCGCGGCCACGAACCGTCCTGAGGCGATGGATCCCGCGCTGATGCGCCCCGGTCGTTTCGATCAGGTCGTGTACGTCGGGCCCCCGGATGAAGCCGCCCGCGCGGCTGTGTTTTCCGTGCATCTTCGCGGACTGACACTGGCCGCGGACGTGGACGTGCCGACGCTGGCGGCGCGGTCGGAGGGCTACTCGGGGGCGGAGATTAAGGCGATTTGCAACGAAGCTGGTCTGGCGGTGCTGGATCGACATGATGAGAGTGACGGGGCGGAGGTGTTGGAGATTCGCATGGCGGATCTGGAGGCGGCGATGGAGAGGACGCCGCGGAATATTACAAAGTTCATGACGGATTCGTACGAGGCATGGTCGAAGCAGTTTAAGCGGGCATGAGTAAAAGAGGGCAATGAAAGGCAAAGGATAGGACAACCCGGATTTTATGATGAGATGAAAAGGAATATATAAAACGGGTGGGAAGGCTAGGCTTATGATGGGATAAAGGATATATGAGTTCATGCTAAGACGGCGGGCACAGGGACACATGGTAGATACCAGATACACGGACAAGATTTTAGAAGAAAAAAACGAGGTTTAATTTTTTTGTCTGCATGACATGGAATCATCATTCAACACACACGCACCATCTCTTCTCTTTTTCAATCTCTTCCATTGCACTCTTTGTGCCTCTCGTCCTCCACTCATTATGCGATATGATACATTGCGAAATGTAAAAGAAGCCAAAAAAAAAAAAAGGAACAAGAAAACAAAAAACAATACTCAAAGGGAAACGTCCCACACAACTCCCAAGTCCCTTCGCTGCCCATGTGCGCGTTCACGTTTTCCTTCACCGACCCCAAACCCCCGCTCCAATTCGGAAAGCCAGGTTGAAAGACGATGTTGGCATCGTACATAGCCATTGCGGTGCGCGTGGTCGGCAGCCATGCGTAACTTCTGGTTTGTATTTGTCAAGCAAAAGATGTAAACTTGTCAACACAATTTTCATCAACACAAAAACGGGCATTGTCGTGATCGTGAGCATATACACCCGCCCAACTTCGCACCGCCTGCAACACATTTCCGTAATCAAGCTGCAGAAGGCAACCATGTCCGCCAGAGTCTTTCTCATAAAAAATCAAACACCCAAACCCAGTTAAAAAGAAAAAAAAATTGTATCCGTTATTTCGTCGAATTGCCGATAACGCCGATGCTTTTTGGGAATAAAAGCATATAAGAAAAAAACACAATGTGATATAATGGTTTGTAGTATAGTGTCAACCTCTCTTCCTCTTTTTCTCTGCATCCCCTGCATGAAATCCATCACGTTTCATCATCGGATCGCATGTCGCCGCCGCTCTTGAGAGCCGGGGACAGGCTAATGGCAATCTTCTTGGGATTGGCGTGGCCGGTGCCAGCGGAAAAGCTGCGCCGGCGCGGGCCTGCCTTGTTGGACGTGACCGAGTTGGCGTCTGAGGAGCTGCTGTTGCGGCGCTTGTTGGCCACGAGCTTGCCGAGCTCGTCCTCGTCCTCGTCCTCTTCGCGTCTTCGCTTCTCGCTTATCCGCTCAGGAGGAGCCACATCGGGCGTCTCGGTCTCTTTCGGTGACGTCGCCGCTTTGGAGGGTTCGCCCTGGTCATCTGCTGGGGCGTCCTCGCCTTCTTCGTCCGATGCATAGTCTACCAGGGGCTTGGACGACGTCGAGCCGTTGCTGTTGGCCGTCTGCGCGTCGTCGCCGTCATCTTCGGGATCCGACGTCGTCTCCCAGTACTCTTCCTCTTGAGGATCAACGGTGAGATGTTCCATTAATCTCGCATTAGGAGGTGGACGTCGCGTCATGTCCTCTTCCGACTCCAAAAAGTACTCAACCTCTGTCGTGAACCCTTGCGTTTGGTCGTAGCGCAGAACAATTTCGCGAAAGGTCGACATGTAGCTCAGCTCGGCCAAGCGATCACGGTAGTTTTCAACGAGATGCTTGACGATGTCCTTCATGTTCTCCTTCTTGACGTGCTCAAATAGCTCGAGACAGGCCGAGCTGAGCAGGTTGTCGCGGGGCATCGTGGCGATGAGCACGTCCAGGACCGGGCCTAGCACGCGCTTTTCCATGATTTGCTTCACGTAGAATTCCTCCTGCAGCCCAATAAGACAACGGAAGAAGCGAATAGCGACAAGGCGAAGGTACTTTTCGGGTGACTTGATGAGATGGACCACGCGCTCGACAATGTTGTTGGTCATAACAAAGTAGCGACTGAAGCGGTGGTGTTGGCGGATGAAGAAGCTGAGTATCTCAATCAGGTAGCTGAACATAGAAGCTTGCTGAACGGGAAAGTTCATGTTTGTGCAGCTCTCCAGGTCGAGAAGTGGCTTGAAGAGTTTTGTGGCGGATCGCTCGTAAAAGTGCGTCAGGAACAGCTCCTGCTGGGGATCGGCAGACTGCTGCGGTCGCGGGCGGCCGACAAATTCGCCGTTGACCTTGGCCATGACCTCTGGGCCGCCTTGCACGCCCTGGTCGAGAATTACCTTGACGGCTTCCGAGATTTGCGACTTGACGCCGAGGTCGACTTCCACGAGCAGAAGCTCAATCAGCGAGTCGGTCAAAGAGGGCTGGTTTTCATGCATCTGGCGCCAGATGGTCTGGCGAATCATCTGAGGGTCGTGGTCAATGATGGACACGAGAATGTCAGTAGCACCGACGCGAACGGCGACATCGTCATGACGAAGGCCAAAGTGAATAACCTGAAGCAGGCCATGTGCGATAAAGTTATTATACAGTGTTTGGCGCGCTGGAGGCTGGATCGTCTTGGCAATGGCACAGCACTGCTGAATAAACAAGACCGCCTCCTTCTTGCGTTTGTGGTCGGGCTGGGAGGCGGTGAAGATGCCAAAGAGGTCGTTGAGAAATGCGCCGTTAGACTGCAAGTGCTGAACAATGTCGACCTGGTTGAAGAAGATGAGGGAGTTGAGGACGGAAAATGTCGGGTCGTCGAGGATGCGCGCCAGCACGACGTCCTTGAGATATTGGAGTCGATATGTCTGGTGGATTTTGCGTCGGGTCATTTCATCCTCGATGGGCACCACTTCCTTGTAGCGACCTTGGTTGTCGAGCCAGTGGCGGTGATTGGCCTTGTGGCTGGGGAAGTCGGGGTCGTATTCGAGGGCGCCGACGACGCCCAACAGGTTCTCGTCGGACACGGCGTGCTCGATAATGGTGGTGTCGTTGAGAAGAATGATGACCTTCATGATGTTGCAGAGTCGGTGGAGATCCGGCAGGCTTTCGAGATCCTCGGCCATTTCAACAAGAGGGATGAGCTTTCCAATGTAGTCTTCAGCCATGATGAATTTGGCCAGGGCGTCGCGACCGCTAGCGGTGTTGCTCATGATGCGCATGGCGGTTTCAATCTCGTGCAGGCGACCGAGTTCGGCATCGGGCAGGTTGACGTTGGGCTGGTGCATGTCCACGGTGAGGTCATCGGAAAGCGCGTCATCTGGACGAGTTAGCAAGGGCGCCAGAAGTGAGTCAAGAAGACATACCGGCTCCAGCGAGGCTGTTGTGAAAAGTCTGCTGGACATTGTTGACGAATCTCCTGTGAAACGGTTAGCGCGAGATGGATACGGTTGAAACGGTGTAGACGAACCAAATCATGGCACATCCTTCTGCTTCCTGAAAACTCAGAGCCATATCGACACCGCTTCCTGGCTCCTGCCAGACGATGAGCGTCTCTGTTGGGGAGGTTAGTGCGACGTTGGAAAGCGGGGAGAGGATGAGCGCGTCATACCTTGCTGCTTCTGAAAGCCATCCTCCTTTTGGATCTTGGTTTCGAGAAGGAGTCGCTCGGGTTGATCTTCGGACTCGACAATTACGCGAGGGTCTTTGCGTCCATCCTCGGTCTGAAAGGCGCGGTCAGTAGATGATGGCGGAGGTTGAGCGCATCTCCGAGATGCGCTCGGGGGCGAAGTGGTGCGCGCGCGTGCGACCGCTAGCCACGGGGGCCATCAAAACATACCGTAGTAAAGGAAGCGGTGCAAAAACCGGTGCCTCTGTCGAACCAGTCATTGTTGCGCAGCTCGTAGACCTTGACGCGCTTCTTGTCCGTCGCCTGATGAGGCACCTGCTGTGCCATCATCAGCGGTTCGAGGTCCGCCTCGGTGGCGATGTGCGGAGGGTAGGCGACCAGGTCGGGGGAGATTTCGAGATGCTGCTGGAGCGAGAGCTCGGTGGTTTCGTTGTGGCTGAGGAGGGTAAGCGCCGCCACGGTTCCCTAGATGAAGCGATGCGCACGCTTCCGCGATGGGACGCGCGCGACGAGGAAGGGAGGAGGAGAGGGAGGTGGACGGTTCAGCGCGGGCGTCGGAAAAAATCGAGGCGCGATCGCGGTCGGCGAATGTGGCGATGGAAGTTGAAGCGATGCAGGCCGTTTGAATCAAGGCGCCATGCAAAGGGGGCGATCGGCAGAGACGGGGTGTTTGGTCTCTGCTGGTCGCGATGCAGAAGCGGTGGCGAGGCGGGGAATCGGTTCGTTGGGCAGCGGGCGCCTTTTCCGTGCGCCGATTCACAGAGGGAGGATATCGGGATGGGGAAAATCGACCGACGGGAGAGATGCTTGCGCGACGCGATGCGAAGCGGGCGATGTAACGAGCGAGGCGCAGATGGCCGTTTGGAGGGGGGGTGTAGCGGATGGGCGACTGCAAAAATGACGATGCGAGAGAGCCGTTCGGAAGCCCAGGCTGGGGGATGAGGCGGGAAAGCGCGTGACTGCGCAGGTGGCGGACGAGACAGCGGACAGGCTCAGGCTAGGGAAAAGCTGGGGGGAAGAGGAGAGGCTTGGCCGGCCCCTTGTGTGTGTGCGCGGGTGGGCTTGTTCCCGCGGGTTCAATGTGTGGCACAGTGGGTGTACCTGCCTAACCAAGAAGGCCGGCCCATTGTGCTGGGCGGGCACTGTATTGTTAGGTTGGCGTCTGACAGGATGGGAGATGCCGCAGTGACGCCGGCCAGTTGATGCGGCCTGGTAAATCCTGCAGTGGGCGGAAAATGATCAAAACGCTACCAGTGGCTTTAATGGATGTATTACTTGGGAGAATTTTTGTTTTTGTTTTTCACATTTTTACAGTATTTTATAGCAGCACATATGCCCACACGCTGGTACCTTGCTGTGCCCATCTTGTGTGCTGTCCGCGTCTTCATCCCAGCCGGACTGTAAAATCTTACAGCGCCTAGAAGATTGGCTAAAAGGTACTAATGACTGTTCTTGCTTCTCTTATTGCGACGAATTTTTCCTTTTCCTTTTCACATTTTCCCACTATTTCTTAGCAGCATCAATATCAACAGATCACCAAGATGCCATCTGTGGCTTTGAGGCCCCCCTTTCCTACAGTGGTTCGCATGTGGCTAGTGCATCACCCACCACATCACGCACAAAAATCCTTGCACCGCCACTTTTCTTCCTTAGTGGCGGCGCTAGCCTCTCACTCAAGCACGTCAGCGCGTCACGTGCACCCGATCGATGATCAGCCTGCCAGTAAGAAGCGCTGCTCCTTTTTAGCTGCACCCAGCTCGCCGGTTTCGCTGTGGATTCCCGGGCCAAAAGGGTGCCATTGTGCGGCCCGCTAGCGACTCTATCTAATAATATCATTCCTCCGAACAAGGTAGGCCAAAATGATTCACGATCTGCCAAGCTGGGATGTTGCCGATTTACCAGGATTCTCTGAACCTACAGCCCTCTACATATTCCATTACATTCAAAAGAGAGGAAGAAGAAAATTGGCTTCTGTTTCTTCTTCTCTTTTAATTATACACACTCGCACTGCAGATGACACAACCCTTTCACACATGCTCTGCAGCCAAGCAACTGTCCAGGGCAGGCCAAGTACAGAATACGGGTATTGGTGCAACACGGAAGCCCGCGTCCAAAGTTTAATTCGCAGTCATCTTCAATACGAACACAATTCTTGGCCTGACAGAATGGCATCCAGCATCGCCGAGACGTCTGCGAACCAGACACGAGGAAGAAGCGTTGCGTCTGCATGCCATGGTAGCCGTAGACACGCCTCGCCTTTATATGCAATCAGTGCCTAAAAACCCTGCTGACTTATCTGCAATTCTCGGATTACCGCTTCTAGTCATGCAGATACCTGCAAGCCACATCTATCGCTCCGACGCTGGCCACGTGTGTACGTTATGCGACGGCGCCGGCTGAGCCAACATGTCCCCGGCTTGTGACCGCCATTACCGCCGGACTTCACGTATTCATCATGTCTATTTTTGTCCTGTCCTGTTCCATTGGGGAATGGGCGGCCAGCAGCGACGCTGGCGTTCCTTGTACTACTGTGGCGGCGATGCGTGCATGCGGCTGCAGCGTGGGCTACCGGTAAGCCCACGTCCACGCCCCTCTTCTACAAGGATTTCATCATTCTAGATGCGTCGAATGTGCACATCTTTTATCAAAGAAAAATCTACGTGGCGTTTCTTGCATCGTTTCAGCTCAGCGATGGTAGCTGCATAACCTGGCTGACGATGCAAGTTCCCAGGTGCGGCGTATTGGCCGCCGGTGGTGGCTGGGCTACGATTCGCGATGCGGGATGATGACTGCCAACAGACGGGGCGACTGCGGTGAGACTGCACGCCGCGCGGGCAATTGTGCTGTCATCTGTAATCTCTGCGGAGTGTTCTTGTATTCTGTCTCGTTTTATCATCGTACATGCAAAAAGGACCGGCTGCTGTGCTGCTTGTCCGCCCCCGTGTTGGGCGGAACGCAGCATCACGTCATGGCCATCCGTGATGGAGGTGACGCGAACTCAAGCCATTGGTTCCTGGTACGAGCGTTCTCAAATTTGCCCGAGGTGATGGTAACGTCATTGGCTGCTTTTTGTTTTATTTCTGCATCACGCATGTTTGAATTATTCGCAAAGAGATGGTTGTGTCGTGCAGCAACTGCTATCAGTGCACACGCCGCCGAGCGGGCAGCAAGCAGAACTCTCCGTATTAAGCGAACCTCGTCGGGATGAGCTGAAAATCTAAGCGCTTGGAAGAGAAAAAAAGTTACGGCCGTTGAATTTGCCTGCGCATCCTGTCAGTGCGGATGCCGTAGAAAGAAGAGGGTGGTGCAGTGTTTCATGCTGAAATTTGGACAAGAAAATGGCAGAAAAGACGAACGTGCGCAACGTCCCGTCTCCGATTGTACAAAGATATCAATCTCCAAGTATGCAACAACTACCGAACAAACTCGAGACAAGACAAGAAGAAAAATCCACTTGCACAATCCACAAAGGTCCGGGACGGGTAGCTGTTTCTTGGTCCACCGGGGCCCGCCGAGAATCCAGATGAGACTTGGGCGGTTATCAATACGAGGCTCGGCACCCGACTTACGATACGCAATTCGTACGTGAAATGATTTTTTTTTTCTAATACGGCGCCAGTGAATAGAGGAACTTTAATTCAGCTATAGTTGTCTCCAGCCGTAATTGTCTCCGAATCAGCCAGCTCTAGCTCTGTCAGGGATGTGCGGCGCCCCGACTTACTCGTACGGGCTTGATCACGCAGAGTGGCTGATATGCACATGTTCAGGGCGAATATACAACGTTCACGGCGACTATGCCACGTTCAGGTCAGGAACATGCTATCAGGATGTAGGGTGTACATGAATGCGCGGCACCCACGGGGCCGAAATGCCGTCAGCGCCGAGCGGCTGGATAAATGTGGTGGTGGTGGTGGCGATGGCTGTAGGCTGAAGTTGTTGGGGCTGAACTGGCAGGTCAATAAGATACAGTGTGCCTAACTAGTGGCAAGATCAAGAGAAAACGGTCAAACGGCAATCCAGACCCCTGTTCCGCGGGGTGGAAGACAAAAAAAAAAGAGGCTGAAGGGTGCCGTTTTTGTTTCGAGCCATTTCAGCCAAAGCTGAGCATCTCGCCCGTACCAGCCCGCCTCCACTGTGGCGGCATTGGCAGCGACGCCGTGAATGTCGGGTTTCCCGCAAGCTCTCCTCTAATCGTTGCAAGGTGTGTCAGTCTGGTTCCATGCCATTTGAAGCGTTTCGGTATTAGTGCATAGATAGGGCCCGTGTGAGATAAAGGTGACTGACCGAAACACGGCCGTCTTTTGAGGCAAGAAGCGGGAGACTATGAAACAAAAGGACGGGCATAGTCAACTGCCCATTATAGAAAATGCAGAGAAATGGATCATTGCAACGTGGGCGTGCTGGTGGCTGTCGCAGAATATATCTTTCTTATCCTATTCCCGTCCCAACCTGATGGTTTTGTAGTGGTGGTGCGGGAGAGCAGAGGTTAGATAGTGCATCGGAAAGGTGGTGGGATGGGAAAGTCGCCGTCATGCGTCGGGCGCATGTGCATAGATAGGATGGGATGGGGATGCATGTATGCATGTCGTGCTCAGCCGGTCCAGGTTTGCAAAATAGATTGCTTCCACTGACTCTACAAAGAATATTCCTCCCCAAAATCCTTTTATCCTGAAAGAGGCGCGGTTGGGCATCCGACCGAAGCCAGGGTTGATCCCTGAAGGCTGAGGCCGGATGTCCGCCACGGCGTCCGCCACGGCCTTGAAAGGCTAGTTAAAACAGAATGCAGAAGGGGGCATATTTTTCTTCTTTCTATTTAGGTTTAATGCTCGTGGCGGCGTTGTATCGGGTCTTTTTTTCATGGGTAGCAAGAGTCAGCACCTACGCAGGGGCGGACATGCATGCTAAGCCGCACGTTCCCCAGTCCTGGCTTGGCCTGGTCTGGCCTTTTTTTTTTTGTGAGGTTATTAACTCGTGCAGTTTTAGTTTTTCTTGGGCTGGCTGGCAGCTGGGTGAGGGATTGGCAAGGTAGCATCAGGCTGGCGGACATGCAGCTAGAGGCGACCCGATATGTTCTAGCCTTTTTACCTTGTGTTTTTGGCAGAGGCAGCCGGGCTGAAAAGAGAATGCTGTCAGTCTCTTTGCTGTGAGCATGAGGAGCATAATGAGCATCCAAGTATAGAACCCGAGGCCATGTGGACAGCGTTGCATTGCAGCAGCGGGTAGCATGCTTGTTTGTTTGCATTGATCTTGTCTTTTCTTTTTCTTTTCCAACACTGTTCTTCGTATTATTAGAAAAGAATTAATAATGCCCGTCTCTCATGCTGCAGCAAACCCAGCGATACGGGAATCAAGGACAGGGGTTACGTGCTGCTTTGCTGGCAGCGGCCCCTCTTGGGCGCATCGTGTCTGATACCAGGGATGTTGGTGCCCTGCTCCCTGCTCCTTGCTCGTCCTGCCAGCCTCGAAAATAGAGGCACAAGGGGGAAGCATTTGCGCAATTGGACAGTCGTTGGTGAACGGTTTACCAGGCAGCTTCCGGTAAACTGACCGGGTGGCAGCAGCTGGAACCCCGTTCTGGTGGGTTTTCTAGGTGTCTGGGTGCGCTAGCGTCTGGTTTTAGCGGCCCCCCCTCCGCTAAAGCAAGCCTCGATTAGTGAAGGAGGGGCACTAACTGCGCTCGAAGCACCACAAACACCGTCTCGGCCGCCTCTGGTCCGGTCCAGCTGGCCTCGTATGCGAGCAATTGCCCTTGGGCTGCTTCTTGGCCGTTTCCCGTTTCCCGTTTGGCCACCTGCATCAAAATCCTCCGTTTGCTTCACTCACTACCTTACTTCATCCTCTCTATTCTCTCCTCTTTTGTCATTCTTCCTCATCAATTCCTTTCCTCTTCAGCTACATCTTATTCCCGCCGATCCGGTCACCAACGTCGCATCACATCTCCCATCTTTCAACTCCCACCTTGGTTGCAACACACAACCCCCATCATCCCGCACTCCCGCTCTTCCCGCTCGGATTTTCTGGAGATACTGGGCACACACTTGGCTGGCTGGTCCTCCTTTTCTTGCCCTTTTCCGTCTCTACGTCTGTGTGACGTTTAAAAGAAAAGAAAAGAAAAGATCCCCGTCTTTATTGTCCTACGCTGTGCTTCCGCGCTACAGCCCATCATTTTGGCCCCGACACGACGGAAGACGGCCTGAGCCCACCATCTCTCCCACAAAATCTCACACAGGTTGATTTCAACTAAAAGACAGGCAGGCTTCAGATTGCCTCGTCCCTCATTCGATTCCAGCTGGGCTGCTATCTCAAGCCACCCCACGCCACGCACACCTCACACACCTCGCACACCTCAGAGGCGGCTGGCTCGCACCACACACCTCGCCCACATCGCCCACATCGCCCACCAGCACCACGCAAAGCACAACGCACCAGCTCCTCCTCTTATTAGTCCACGCACCACCGCATTCTTATATCCTCTCTCCCGGCGCCTTGTCTGCTTCGTCTCTCGTCTTCTCCAATTCCCTTTGCTTCGCTCTTCAATCATATCTCACTCTCATATCTTGCATTCTCCGCACATCGCAACATCTTCTCCGCTCCTCTGGAATTGGCCCTCTGCCTGGTCTCACATTCGCCCACCCACCTCGCTTCGCCCACTCTCAGCTTCTCGGGATTCCGTCTTCCCAGACATGCAGCTTCCTGCCCGTCTGTGATTCATCGCCTTAAATATCCTGCGCAACGCGATTTTGCTTTTTCCTCCTTTCGCTGAATTTTGTCGCTCCCCCAAGACTGGCCCGACCTCGTCATCCTGCAACCCACCTGCGCCCCCGGTCCCCTGGACTACTGCAGGCCAAGCCGAGACAACACAGCCCGCCGTCGCGTTTCCCACCAGGAGAAAAAAATTCACCCTTTAAAGAAGCTATCCTCCTTCATCCTTCTTTACCTATTTTCTGATACGACATACGCATAAGGCATCGGCTGTCCTATTCACCTCTTTACACGGCGGGCAGCGTCAGCAAAGCCACCTTGTACTCACAACCAAACTCACGTACCTCGTATCACGATCCTCACCACCACCACCACATACATATACACATCCGCCATGTCTATATTCTCACATCTTCGCAAAAGCCGGCAGCAAGCCAAGGAGCACAACGCCAAGCTCGCCGAGCAGAAGAAAAAGGACGCCCAAACTACACCATACCGGCACATTCCCACGCACGCCGCCTCCGACGCCATCGCATCGGCACCACCTGCCTGGCGCGAGGCCAACGACAGACCCCGCATCGTCGAGCAGAACCGTCGCCGCAGCGCCATGGCCGCCGCCGGCTTCTCCATGAACATGCCCTCGACCACCACGATTCCCCCAATGCCGCGCGTCTCCTCCAGCCTCTCTTACGTCTCCTACCCCAACGGCGAGGCCACGCCCCACGTCGGCATGCCCCGCGCCTACAGCTCTCACAGCATTCACCACCCTTATGGGTCAAATCGCGACGTCGTCTACTCGATACCCGATGCTGCCATGTCTCAGCCGTCTTCGTGGAAGGGCAAGGAGGTGAGCCGGAACTCATTATCCGTATATGACATGTCCGGAGGCAGCAGCACCGCCGTCAGCAAGGGTAGGTCCACCGACATCTGATATGTTTAAAAATTGGCATCACTGACTCTTATTTCTAGATCCCACGCCAGAAGGAAGCTCGAGAGCATCCAACAGCTCCCACGATGAGCTTGAAATGGTCACCGTACCCACCACCCGGCCCAAGATCGCCCAGACGCTACAGGTGCCGCAGACGCAGCCCCAGCAGGCCGCGCAGCTGCAGTCCTACCACCAGCTGCAGCAAGCCCAGCAAGCCAAGCAGCTCCAAAACCTGCAGCTGCCCACGCCGCAGCCGCCGCAGCCCGTCCTCGTTCCGGAGCACCCATCCGTACAGGCCGCGCCAGAGCCTTCTTCGCGACCGCCGTCCGCCGGCTACGCCCACCGCCTGCATCCGAGCCACCGCCGCACATCGTCCGAGCACTCGGACAGAACTGCCGTGACCACCACCACCAAACCCGCGGCCAGAGAGGCGCGCGCGCCGCCCACATCCATGCGCGGATTCAACTACCTTGCTACCGCGAACCAGCAGCAGCAGCAGCCCATCGGCAAAACGGCGCAGCCAGAGACGAACAAGGACATGCGCGCAAACAACGTCCAGCAACAGCGTCCTCCCATGGACTACACCAGCTACGCGCCGAAACCGCCCGCAATGCCTGCCGTCGCGCCCCCGGCCGCGCGCAGCTCCAGCGACTTTAACCTCGGCGCCTTTTACATCCCCAGCCCCGGCCTGGACCTGTCCGGCGCCCGTCAGCAGTCACAACAGCCGCCGCCGCAGTCGCAGCAGCAGCAGGCAGACATGGAGCCCATCGTGTCGGCGAAGTATGCGCGCCACGGCCGTTCGGAGCTGCCGCCGCCGCTTGCGCACGAGAGCCTGGTCAACATCTTCCCGGAGCCGGTTCCGGAGCCATACAACGGCCGTTCAGGGCGTGGCAAGCTGGAGAAGAGCAAGAAGACGCGCTGGTCGTTTAGCAAGTCGTCACCCATTTCTGCATAAACTTCTTCCCTCTCTCTCCCTTTCCTTTTTGTCAGTAGGATTTTACCATTCCCTGCCGATGTTTTTTATGACCTTCCTTTTCTTTTCATGGCATGTATTACCTGATTTGCATCTTACGAGAGATGTGTCTTTTTTCCTTATATTCCCTCTCTTTGCATTCTATCCCCTCCCGGATGTGTACGGATTAAGGTTTTTGACAAACAACGCCGCATCCAAAAAAAAACGGCCTCATTTGGAACCGATGTGGACATTCTTCCGTGCGGTCCGAACGGGAACTAGAAGGAAGGCTTAAAAAAAAGTATGCACAACAGATGACTTTTTTGTTTGCTTTTCCCTTCTCGGAGGCGGTAAACTTTTGACGAATATTATGATGAAAAATTTGGGTGTTTTGTTTTTCCCTTCTTGCATAGATTTTATTTTTGAATCATGGCGTTTAATGAATGGGGGCCGATGCGTCGAAATTGGATATGATATACAGATAGCTATGTGTGGCCGTGGCCATTACATATGACAAATACTACAGTTTCTTCAATGATTATGTCTGCTTGACAAGAAGTGGTTTGAACTTTTCAATATGTTAATACTGCTTTCTTTGCATATGAATGTTGAATGTTGAACTACATGTGTGAGAGTCAACTTTACGAACAAGCCTAGTTACGACTCTCTTGACCAGGCCAGACCTGGCAGCGTACTCGCAAATCACACCAGAAATAGACATCAGAAGCGGGGAGACTCTTTTACGAGAAACTTCATCTGCCGAAATCTCACTGCTGCCACCTAGTGACCTCAATTGCATCTCATCTTCAAATCCAGGGTAAGGTAGTATGCCCATTATACACAACCCCACTGAGGCGCGTACCTGATCGACAACCGCGCGACGGACTTTTTTTTAAGTGCTGTGGACCCAGGTACCTTTCCCGCCACCACAACCTGCGGCATCCTGCAAGTACCGAAAAGCCCCCCAAAATTACCTGTCGCAGAGGGGAGCTTCACCACGTATGCCGTTTGCTCAAGCTTGATAGCTGCCAGTTCACATTCCCTTTTCATCCTTTTCTTCTTCATTCACTACACACACACGCCCTTTGCGTGTGATTGCATTTCCCTCTTAAATCCATTCTTTTATTCCTTTTCGTTTGAATTTTTCTTTCTTTTCTTTTTATGAACCCAATGTTTGTCTGATTGGATTCCCGTTGCGCATTCGACAACCTCCAAACTCGGGAACAAACATCACCACCACACATACAGAAATCACCATGGCTGCTGCGCTGGCGGAGCTCCCGGCTCGTATCCTGAGCCCCCTGGTGGCCTGGATCCAAGCGACGCCCGTCTACATTCTCCTGGCGTTGTTCGTCTTTCTAATCCTGTTTGGATTGCTAGCAGTTCGTCCCCCCTGCCCTGCGCGCGCAGGGCAACATCACACCCCTCCTCCGTTTGCCAACTAACCCGCGCTTCAACACAGCTCTTTGGCCTGCTGCACCTCGTCGCCCCGAAACCCCGCGCCGCGTTCCCCTCGGAAAAGACGTACATCACCAGCAGCCCCGACGCCACGCCAACGCAGCCGCGCCCGCTGCCGTGCTGGTACGACCGCTGGCTCGCCGAGCGCCGACTCAGCGAGAAGCACGCCGACGCCTCCGCCGACGCCTTGCCCGACGCGGGGAGTATCGACCCGGCGGAGCTGCGTCTCAGCGTCGTCCTGCCCGCGTACAACGAAGAGGACCGCATCCTGCCGACCCTCGAAGAAGCCGTCGCCTACCTCGACCAGCACATTGGCCGTCCTGGGGCCGCTGCCGCAAAATCAACATCAGACACGAGCCCGAAGAAGCAGCGACGCCGCACGGCGTCGCAGCCCGACGTGCCTGCGGCGGGCTACGAGATCATCGTTGTGAATGACGGGAGCAAGGATAAGACGGTGGACGTGGTGCTCAAGTTTGCAAAGGAGAATGCGCTGCACGACGTGCTCCGCGTCGTGAGCCTGGAGAAGAACCGCGGCAAGGGCGGCGGCGTGACGCACGGCCTGCGCCACGTGCGTGGGCACTACGTGCTCTTTGCAGACGCCGACGGCGCGACGCGCTTCAGCGATGTGAAGAAGCTGATCGAAGGCTGCGAGGAGGTCGTGGACGCCGCGGGCCGGGGCGTGGCCATTGGCAGCCGCGCGCACCTTGTTGGCAGCGAAGCAGTAGTCAAGGTTCGTCTTTATCCCCTTTCCTTCCAAGCTGGTACTTTAAGATGAAAAAGGAAGAAAAAAAAACTAACTAACATGCACAGCGCTCTGCTCTGCGCAACTTTTTGATGCGCTCGTTCCATCTCGTCCTCACCATCCTCACGCCACCCGCCACGTCGCGCCTGCGCGACACGCAGTGCGGCTTCAAGCTCTTCACGCGCGCTGCGCTGCCACACGTCGTGCCGTACATGCACGCCGAGGGCTGGATCTTTGACATTGAGATGCTGATGCTGGCGGAATCGGCTCCCGCCGCGCCGCTGCGCGGCGCCGACGGCAGCGTCATTGGCGCGAGCCCCGGCATCAAGGTCGCCGAGGTGCCGGTCGCGTGGCACGAGGTCGGCGGCAGCAAGCTGAACGTGGTGCAGGACAGCGTCAAGATGGCGCTGGGGCTGGCGGTGCTGCGCGCGAGCTGGATGATGGGCGTGTATAGACGGCGGTTGACGTAGGCAATGTATGGGGAGAGTACCTAGGGAGGGAAAATGTGATACCAAGGAAATCTGCGAGCTATAAAAGGAATCTCGTATCGAAAAGAGAGCGAGAGAAACTAGTGTTGATAGTGAGATGCCGAATTGCATTAAGTATTATATAAATGAGGAATTCTTGCTATTTTAAAAACATAGACAGTCCAAAGACTAAGCCGTTTTCTTCCTCCTCCTCTGCTCTAGTTTCATATATGCGAAGGCACATGCCTTTTTGTCTCAAGCACATGTCAAGTTCAGCCGTAGCTAGCTTGGTATAAAAGCCACCTCAACCCCCCTCTTCGCGTTTGGTGTATGTATAAAATAATCCTCATGTGTTTTCTTTGCAAAAGAAAAAACGCCGTCGTTATGATGCCCCAACGTTTTGTACCAAATTTCTCTCTTCTCATGATGCTCCTCCCTCTCTCGCTCTCGCTGCTTCCGCCGTTGTGATTATATAAAATATATGTGTTGCAAAAAAAAAAAAAAATGTACAGGTGAAGAAGGAAAGGATATCGGAAAAACGGAGGGAAGAGTGAGCGCGAGCACGTCACAAACCCCACCCGCTCATCGGAATCCTTCTCTCCAAATCAGCGGCAGAAACACGACGCAGGCCTTGGCCAGGATGAGCACCGCGTCAATCACCGCAATCGGCGCCTTCAAGACCCCCAAGGGGCCTGGTCCGCTCGTAATCGTCGCCATGAAATGAATCCAGATGCTAACAAACGCGACGGAGAAGAAGTGGTACGCGAGCACCACGGGCCGGTGGATGATGCCGCCGAGCATGCCGCACGGCCCGTCGGTGATGCCGCGCCGGAAATACTCGAAGCAGCCCATGCGCAGCGCGTCCAGCTGCGGGTCGTTGGAGGCGAAGAGCGAGTACAGCGCCTGCGCGAGCACGTTGAGGATGGCGGTATAGTTCTTGCGCCGCCAGTACAGCGTGTGCAGCGCGCCGGCCACGGCGCCGTCGTCGCCGAGGCTGGGCACGCGCGACGGGTGGAGCAGCTCGGCGAGCAGCACCGCGTCGTAGAAGGCGACCGTCATGCCAGCGCCCGTCAGCGGGTGCCGCATGTTGATGGCGTCGCCGAGGACCACCATGCCCCGCGGCACCTGGTGCGTCGGCGGCAGCCAGCTGTTGGGCATGCTGCGCAGCTTGCCGTTCTCGAGCGCCGCGAGGGCGGTCGGCCGCACGGCGGCGGGCAGCGCGGGGATGGCGTGGTTCACCAGGTAGTTCTTGACGCCGCCGGCGGCGGGTGCCGCCTCGGGGATGCCGTGCGGCACGTCAAACAGCGCGCGCGTCTCGTGCGTGCCAATCTGGTACAGCACGATCGGAAAGGCGTCGCCGATGATGACGTGCCCGAAGCCGGGGGCGGGCAGCGCGGCGTCGCGCAGCTCGAGGGCGTAAAACTTGCTGGGGGCGACGGGCACCGTGTCCGTCACCTCCTTGCGGAACGTGGAGTCGTAGCCGTCGGCGATGATGGTGAGCTGGCCGAAAAAGTAATCAGGCGTCTTGACCCGCCTCTCCTCGCCGTCCTCGTCCGTCGTCACCGTCGTCGTGCGCGTCTCCACGCCGAGGATGTGATCAGAGCACTCGCCGCGAATCGTCTTGACCACGGTCGTCTCGCGGACCGTGATGTTGGGGTGCGCGAGGCACGCCCGCCGCAGCTGCATCACGAAGCGCCCGTGGTGGAACCCCTTGCCAACCTCGCGCTTCCCTTCCTTGCCGGAGCCGGACCACTGGTGGGGGACGCCGCCGTGCTCGTCCATGGTCGGGTAGGGGATGCGCACCTCGGTGCCCTGGTAGATGACGTTGTAGCCGCGGCAGGTGATGCTGTCAATGTCCTCGACGCAGTGGCCGAGCCCCAGCTTCTTGAGCGCCTGGATGCCGCCCGGCTGCAGCAGCTCGCCGACGATGCGGTCCGGCTCGTGCATCCAGCGTTCGAGTAGCAGCACGGAGCGGCCCTGCTCGGCGAGGGCAAAGGCCGCCGCGCAGCCAAAGATGCCGGCGCCGACGACGACGACGTCGGCTTCGTGGTACGTCTCGCGCTGATTGCGCCGAGCCTCGACGGGATCGGTAGCCATGATGGCGTGCGGGAGGAGGCAGATGTGTGTATGTATAGTCTATATGGGAGGGCGAGGTGGCGGTTTGGGTCGTGATCGTTCCGTTTCGGGGGATGTATTCGTGTATGCGCAGGTGTATATAAGGAGGAAGACGGTGACGCTCTCAAGTCCTCCCAATCAAGAGCACTGAAAACAAATCCAGTTCCAGATACAGGAAAACAGCAATAAAAGAAAAAGACGAGGCCCCAGTCAAGTCCAGGGAAAAAGCATGTGGAAACAGGGGACTGATGGACTGATGTGTCGCCCTATTATTATTTTTTTCGTCCCGCCTCTCTGGTCCTGGTCTGTTGGCCCCTCCGAACCAAAGTGGGTACGGAGCCGCAGCGTCTGCGCCGGCCGGTACCTGCGCCCGATACGAATACTGGTGGCGACGGCGGTCAATCGGCAGATTCCTCAAGGTACCCCTTTTTGCGGGTGGCGCTACCTGATGGGCTTGGCCGGTGGTGATGGCGTGTTTTTGGTCAATTCATTAACGCAGCAAGTGCAATGAAGAGTTTGATGGTTTCTTTACACGAATTGATACGGAGTATAATTCATCGAATTTAGAATAATTTGTTCGCATCTCATTGACTTCACACCACACGTCTGCCAGGCACACCCAAACTCAAGCCCGTGGAAAGCACAGCAAATCTGCAGCCTTGTTCTAGCGCAGTCTCTAGCGGGGCCAACCCCCATCACCTCAACCAAAGCCCCAAGACAGACGGGAAAAGGTCTGCTTATTACGGTATTACTTTATACCCATCCGATAAAAAAGGAGTCCCTGCGATTTTAATGGCAAAGTGGAAACATGCTGCTCGATTCTCATACCATCTTCACATGCTTCTTATTCTCTGTGCAACGCAAGCTGCGCCAACGCAATCGACAGATTACTTCACACCTGCATCCGCCTGCAGCCTTCGTTTTCGGCTCCTTCCGGCTGCGTACTCGTATCGGTGGCCAATGGGCACGCGACAAGCCAAACCTCACGTCACCATCAGCGCATGTTCAAACAGTTCAAGGAATGAATGCAATTATTTGTGATATCTATGCTCTAAATCCGTACACCAAAGGAGATCCATTATGCTCCATGGTAGATGCATGCTTAAGAATAATTGTACAAGTGCGCGTCTGCGCTGAATCGTATTTGTACACGGGCACCAAGGCCATTACGCATCCACGCTGATATGCGCGATGCGATCTCGTCGCAACGTCGGCCCATCTCGCTGCGACTTGGCCACCCTTTTCGCACCTTTTTTGGCCGCCTCCTTGTTCCATTGCGATTTCAAAGCGGCCGAGACATCTTTCCGGTTCGCCACTTCCTCAACCAGCAGTATAATTGAATCGGCAATGGTTTGGTGGTATCCCATCTCCATGCGGCTGTCCATGTTGTGCTCCAGGGCTTGCTGTAGCTCTTCCATCAGTCCCAGCTCCGTATTCCGTAAGCCGTAGTCGGACTGGCCGTGGTCGCCATTGTCAGCCGCAACGGCGGAGCGCTTTGCGAGCTCGCGTATGGCAAACTTCATGCTCTCTTTGCAGACACTGGTACCGTGCCATACTTCCCGCCCAGAAACGAAATAGGAGACTAGTGAGTGCACTGCGTCGTATCTGCGCAGGGCGATATTTATGTACAACAGTTTCGCAAAGCATTCTCCGTTAAATGCGAGCTTGCCGTGGCTCAACTGCCGCACACCAAGTTGCAAAATGTCGTGGGCTGTGTGCAGATCTCTGCCCATCACCTTTTCTGCAGCAAGCGTATAAACTTTGGCAGGTATTTCGCATCCGTGTTCTGCGGCCAAGAACAGTAGAGCCTTGATGTCGCTGTCGTGTCTGTTTTCAATCTCTTTGCGGAGGAATTGTTCTTGTGCGATGGCTGTGTCCTTTCCGTAGTCTCGTACACGTTCCAACAGTTGTAGGGCAGGCTTAGCGTACCCTTTGTTGGCTCGCACTTGCGCATGGAGCGCCATTGTCAGACTGGCATCGCAAATCTCTCGAGATTTTATCAAGGCAGCGTCAAATACCAGACACGCCTTGTCCCAAAGGCCGCTCTTCGTTAACTCGGCCATGCGACTCTTCAAACCGCTCTTGTGGCTTTGTGCTTGATAGTCGCGGCCAGTCATATGCGTAGGCAACATAAACTTTATCATCCTTGTCCACAACATTCGCGTCTCGTCCTCGTTGAAGCGCAGGTATCCTCGGCACGTTCTCTTCCATGCGACGGCAAAGTCGTAATCCATCTTGAGCCCATGATTGAGGCAAAACTCTAGCCAAACCATCATTCCCTCGATGTCGTGATGATAGGCATATCCATTCAACACTGGAAAAGCCCATTTGGTCTCAAGGACTAGGCCGTATGTCTCTGCGGCACGCTTCAACCAGTCACCTAGCTCTTCCACACCGTAGCTCTTGACCAAGAGTTCCGTTACGTGTCCGATATGTTTTCGGAATTCCCTCGGCGACCCCGCGTATTTCTCCAGATCTCGCAGTGAATCAAACACTCCATCAGAGTCACCGAGGACGACTTGCTGGATCATCAAGGCAGCTTGCACCCTGAAATCGGTCTCGACGTCTCTCCCTTTTAACTGCCGCAATGCGGCCATCTCCTCGTCGACCATATGCGCTTGTCCGACCGCACAAGCAGCTATGATGGCCTCTCTTCGAATATCGTACTCATATTGCGGTGTTTGGAACTGCGTAAACAACCCAGCCGCTTTGAGTGCATCGTACTGCTTGATCGCAAGCCTGTTGCAGCGAGTCCGTTTTGCTTGTACAAGTTTCTGAGCGACATGCCCACCCAGCATTTGTATCTTCTCAGGGCTCTCAAAGAACGGTAGAATGTTTTGCAAGGTCTCTGTAGCCTCTTCAGGGTGATACTCATCCATCCATGTTAGAAACCGATGGAGAACTGAAATGATTGACTTTCCCATGAATTGGGACGCCTCCAAGACTTCAATCATGTTATGAGCTGTCAAGCCTGACGAGTATACCAACAAGTCGACAACAATGTCTTGTACAATCGCTCGGTGCGATGATTGGGTCTTTTTGTGTGTTCCAACTTCCCGAAGAGTTTGCAGCGCAGTTTGAAATGCATGCGACGGTGCTTCGGCGATATTGGGCCTCGTTGGTAGAGTATTCGCAGCGGTGATTAATGCCGCCACGGCAGTGTTGTAGCTGGCGGAGGCATCCTTCCTATCCTGTGCCGTGACCATTATATTTTCATATTCGAGGTAGTCGCTGAGAGGGGCGGCTATCTTTTCTGTGTCGAGCTGCGCGCTCATGATGTCGAGAGAGATGGCTGCAGCTTTGCCGGATTCTTGCGTAAGAGCATTGCTCCCGGCAGCGTTCTTCGCGATGTTGATTCTTAACGGCATAGATTTAGCTGCAGAACGCCTGGGTGCTGGAGGCTCAGTCGTTTTCCGCCCAGTAGCCATGATCTCGGCAATATGATCCAGGGCGGTTGAGTCATGGTGAATATTTCGGATTGAAGGCGCGGGTTTTGAAGCCGTCGATGCGATGGTGTGAGGAGGTGTATCGGCGACATTCGGTTTTTCGATTGCTTTGCGCTTCGCTCGGCGGTGCGCCTTATCGTGGCTGCTCGGCTGGGCAATGAGCGACGACCCTTCGAGATTGGCCAGGCGAGCCTCCAGGTCGAATTGCTCAATCACCGCGTAGCCCTCGGCGTTGTGGCTGGCCTTGGCGGCGTGGAGTTTGCGCGCATTGTCGACGGCGGCCCGTGCAATCTTGATGCGGCGGCGGCGCTCCTCGGCGAGCAGGACGACGGAAAAGGATGTCGTGAAGAGGACGCCGCGAAGGGTGTTGATGGCCGTCTTAGAGAGCGCGGTACTTGAGGAAGCCATTGGCGTAGTCCGTCATGGTGTGCGCGGGTCAAATGCTAGATTCGTTTCTTTGGCTCCAGAACGATTCGTTTCTAGAGCCGTGTCGAGCGGGTAGGATGGGCTGATGAAGGTTGCCAGTGGAAGTTGAAAGCAGGCGATAATTATTCTGGGGCGGCATTTCCTCGGCAAAGCGCCAGCCGCCAAACCTTGAATGCACAACACTTATCGAGACAGCACACAAGATCTCGGTTGCAATTTATTTTTATAATTCTGAGTGCCATTGAATAATGAAAGATTATGTTGGTATCTTTTTTTCTCAATTTGAAATGGTGAATGATTAACATGATGCTGGAATAGCGCCGACGGACCCAGCTGCCGAAACTGGCCCTGTAACTACAGTGCATTTATAGCGCCAGCTGGCCCATGTAGGTCATCACTTACATCCGTTATCTGTGAACACAGTGAATTGACAGTCAATTCAGACCAATTTATGGTGTGATTAGCACCCGATTGGTATTCATACGTCAGGTATCCCCAACATCACTTTCATCGTACGTACCATCACACAGGAGATCAGGCAAGAAGTCATCTTTGGCAGAAAGCCTTGAGACGAATCCTAGCTCAATCCGGCTGCAGTCTGCAGAGAGCCAAACTTGCGACTAGGCAGCTACTTTTATAACAATATTTCTTCCTATAATATGCTCAATTATATGAAGAATTCTATTCTCCTTGATTAAGGCTGTATAGGCAGCCGATTTATCAGCGACTTGATTCGTTGAGTCCAGAAAGGAAGGAGCAACCGCCAAGTATAAAGTAGCACATTTCCACCACCAACAATCCAGACTCTCAAATCATCATATTACATTTTCAATGCGCTTTACCTCACGACTCGCAAAGATCTAGTACCAAGTATCATTAAACTGAAACTGTGTCGCCAACTCCTCCTTCAACATGCCAGTCTACTTCCCTCCCGCGCCGCCGCCCAAGTCAAACCTTAGCCGATACAGGCTGCTCTCCCCTACTGCCTCCGTATGGGTCAGCCCTATATGCCTTGGGGCCATGAACTTTGGAGACAGTTGGGGGCATTGGTTTGGAGAATGCACGAGAGAAACCACGGAAGAGATATTGGACTACTTTTACGAGCAGGTGAGGCTGACTTGATTCTACTCTGTGCGAGAACATTGCTAACGAAGATAGGGTGGTAATTTTATTGACACGGCAAATAATTACCAGCGCGGCGAAAGTGAAGTTCGTCTCGGAGAGTGGATGAAAAGGCGTGGCAACCGTGATGAGATGGGTGAGTGACAGCATCGCCTCGTCGTCCAGTTAATGGCGACTTTGACTAACATGAATGGCAGTCATTGCGACCAAGTACACGACTGCTTTCATACCCACAGAAGGCGATGCTAAGATAAAAGTCAATTTGAACGGTTGCGCCGGCAAAAGCCTCCAGGCCTCTGTCAAGGCAAGCCTACAAAAACTGCAAACAGACTACATTGATCTGGTGAGAGAACAGGACTTGGATCCATTAAAGTGTTGACTAAGGATGAGATATAGCTCTATGTTCACTGGTGGGACTATAACACCTCAATTCCAGAGATGATGCAAGCACTTAACAACTTAGTTGTCAGCGGCAAAGTGTTATATCTCGGTATCAGTGATGCTCCAGCATGGGTGGCCAGGTGAGCAGCTCATCGCATCTCAGATTTCAAGTTGTTAACCTGGGCGTAGCAAAGCAAACGAGTATGCCAGAAATCACGGCATGCGACAATTCAGTGTCTATCAAGGCCAGTGGTCTGCCGCCAATCGCGATTTTGAGCGCGACATCATCCCCATGTGCCGAGCTGAAGGCATGGCACTTGCTCCATGGGGCGCCCTTGGCGGCGGCAAGTTCAAGAATGCAGAGCAGCGCAGGGCTCAAGGAGGTAGGGCAAACCAAGAGTACACAGACGCAGAGGCCAAGGTCACCGCTACCCTCGAAGCTGTCGCGCAACGCAAAAGTGCAACCATCACGGGCATCGCCATTGCCTACGTCATGCACAAGGCACCATACGTCTTTCCTGTTTTGGGCGGCCGCAAGATTGAGCATGTCAAGGGTAACATTGACGCCCTCAGCATCGAACTCAGCTCCGAAGACATGCGCGAAATTGAAACTGCTGTGCCCTTTGATCTGGGATTCCCAAACAGCTTCCTCTGGGGCAACGAGGTGCCTGCGGCGCAAGGCAACGTGAAATTTGCCGTGCTGGGAGGCAATTATGATCATGTAGAGGACGTCAGGGTGTGTTGCAAATACTGGGCTCGCAGTTCTTTATGCTAACTGAAGTTGCAGCCCATCAAGCCGGCTAGCGGAGCAGAATAGGTCTTTCGCTCACACTTGAACAGGTGGCAATTGGAAGCGGCTCCGGGAGGAAGACCGCTGTAGAAGATCAGTACGTGTTGTCTGTTCATGGTGGGCTCTGGTTTAGCTGTAGTCGAAGTTCCGCATTTGCTCGAGTTTGAATCATACGTGCTGCATTGTCTTTTTCTCTCTCTTCCAATTGCAAGAACATCTAGGTATCGACTTATATATTCCCCTCCAAAAAAATCAGTTCAACGTAAAGATTCATCTCTTGCTCCTGGTACCCGAACGCCATTTCGGATAAGTAAACAAAACACATAATGCCAATCAATCATACGAAAACGCAGTTTTTTTATACACTGCATTGAATGCCTCATTTTTGCGCCCGTCGTCTTTATTTCGACCCCTTGCCCTTGGCCTCGTTTTCTCCCAGCTCGCGGATAATGACCATGGTCTGGCCGGCACCGTTGTAGTCCTGCTGGCCCGTTTCGAAGCCCGGGCACACACCAATGGCCAGATATCTGCCGTCATTGGAGAATGCCAGCGCGGCGACGCTGTTGGGCGACTTTTGGTATTGCTTTAATCTGCGCTTGGCCTCGGCGTCCCAGAGCGCCACAGTGCCGTCACCACCGCCTGAGGCAAATGTGCCGTGCACGCTGTGGAACGCGAGCGCGTTCACGGGGTAGACGATGTCGCCGTCGCCGTCCGGGGCGGGCTGGCGGTGGCACTTGAAGGCGTATTTGCGCGCCTGCGACTCGACTGTGTCTTCGAACCACTCCACCGCGACGCGGCCCTCGATGCTGCTCGTCGCGTAGCCCGCGTCGTTGGGCATGCAAGCCAGGGCGCGCGTCAGGTAGCGGAGCGAGGACTCGCGCTGCTGCCACGGCTTCAGGTCGGCGCCGCTGCCGCCCTGGGCGAGCAGCGACTTTATGGCGTCGAGGTCGTAGATGTTGATGATGCGGCCGGTCATGGCGACGACCACCTTGGAAGGGCTGATGGCGAGCGCCTGCGGCTTGCCGGGCAGGGAGACTCGGAGAGGCGTGCTCGAGTGGTTCTCGGTGTCGTGCAGGTTTAGGCTGCAGTCCCACGAGGCGGAGACGAGGATGCCGTGGTTCGGGCTGTAGCGCACGTTGCGGACGGGAGCGGCATGCTTGCTGACAAGAACTTTTTCGCCAGTAGCGAGGTTGATTCTGCAGGAGATGTGTCAGTAGTGAGCTATCATTGCGCGAAACCTATGCCATGTTCGTCCTAACCTGTTGACAGCCCAGTCCGTGCCTGCTGTATAGGCCTCGTCGTCGCTTGCGCCGAAGCATACGTCTAGTACAGGCGCTCTGTGTTCATATGTGTTGACCAACTTGGCATCGCTCGCGCCGTTGGAAAGGTCGTAGAGGTAGACATTCTTGTCCCAGGAAGAGACCAGCAGCTTCGTGCTCGACTCGGGCGCAAAGACGAGGGCAGATACTGCGTCGCCAGGCGGCGGCGATAGCTCGACTTGTGTTGCTGTTGATTCAATTGATTAGCATTTCCTCTCTCATACAAAGTAACGCGGTGAATGAGATGTAATTAGCGTTAAAAGTGACTGCACGTACCAGGAGCCATGTTATTACTGAATATTGTACTTGGTAGCTCCCCAAGGTCTACCAGCAAGCTCCAGTTGCTAGCAGCGTCTCAACTTGCGCTGGTTGCTGTTTACTTTCGCTGGAGTCACGTGCAGATTACCAGCTCTTGTTCTGTACTACGCAGAAGGCAAGCCTGCGAAAACTGGCTGTGGCGCTTTTTGCCAAAGACGACCGCCTTCCCATCAGCCACACCCCGCCACCCCACCATCTGAGGACTGCTTGAGTGCAATTTGTGTGTCAAAATTGTGCTTTGTGCTATAAATCCAACGCTTCGCCAAACAGCCTCGGCGTGCCAGATACGCGACGATTGACCACTTCAGCGACTACTCAGCGGCCGAAGCTCTCTAACTCTCGCGAAATCGACAAGGGACGAATTTGACCTGGCTTTTTTTGCGCCGCCACCTTTCCCCTCCCAAAGCACAACCCGGAAAAAAAGAGGGTGACTCTTAGTTCCGTACCCCACAAGCGACTCTCGTGCCCAACATCTCTCGGCGACACCTTTGACTTTTCGTATTTTCCAACGATTTTACAAGTGTAGCAGGGAGTCGAAAATACCGCCAAGATGTCTCTCACAAACTGCCGTTTTTACGAGGAGAAGTTCCCGGAGATTGACAGCTTTGTCATGGTCAATGTCAAGCAGGTTCGTCAGGCCACCACACCACCCCACGACGCGCATAATAGCGAAAGGGCCGCAAACGCGCCGTGTTGGAGAATATGGAGGAAGTTGAAGAGCTATTCTAACTTGCCTGCTCTGTTCTTTAGATCGCCGAAATGGGAGCTTACGTCAAGCTTCTCGAGTACGACGACATTGACGGCATGATTCTGCTCTCCGAACTTTCGCGACGACGTATCCGAAGTATCCAGAAGCTCATCCGAGTCGGCCGTAACGAGGTTGTCGTCGTTCTCAGAGTTGACAAGGAGAAGGGTATGTTGCGACCCCGCGTGTGCGAAAGGTTGCGATGCGACAGAAGAGGGACGCGAGACTAATGGGGAGCAGGTTACATTGATCTTTCGAAACGTCGTGTGTCTCCCGAGGACATTATCAAGTGCGAGGAGCGATACAACAAGGGCAAGATGGTCCACTCCATCATGCGTCACGTCGCCGAGAAGACGCTGGTTCCTATCGAGACGCTATACGAGAGCATCGCCTGGCCTCTGAACCGCAAGTTTGGCCACGCCATTGATGCTTTCAAGCTGTCCATCACGTACGCCTCTCTGACGCGTCTGCCACAAGTCTATTTTTAGGGCGATATACTGACCGGCTATAGCAACCCCGAAGTCTGGGAGGACATCACTTTCCCCGGCCAGCCCGTCGCGGATGAGCTCAAGTCCTACATTGGCAAGCGTCTGACTCCCCAACCGACCAAGGTCCGTGCCGATATCGAAGTCACCTGCTTCGGCTACGAGGGTATCGATGCCGTCAAGACCGCCCTTCGCACCGCCGAGGCCGGCAACACCGAGGAGACCCAAGTCAAGGTCAAGTTGGTTTCGCCACCCCTGTACGTTCTCACCAGCACCTGCCTGGACAAGAACGTTGGTATCAAGCGCCTGGAAGAGGCCATTGTCGACGTCCGCAAAAACATTGAGGCTGCCGGCGGCAACCTGACGGTCAAGATGGAGCCCAAGGCCGTTACTGAGAGCGATGACGCTGAGCTGCAGGCTCTCATGGAGAAGAGAGAGCGCGAGAACGCCGAGGTCAGCGGTGACGAGAGCATGAGCGAGAGCGACGACAACCCCGAGACGATGTAAATGAAGACCAAAAGAAGGGATGATATGATTTGTTTTTTTTTTCGGATAAACCGAGGGTAGGAAAACGGGTTGCACAGCGTTGATGGTAAAGGGGAAGATATCTATGGCGATCTCAGAAATAATGAGACAACGAAATAGATTGGTAACAAAAAGAATAGAACATAACATGCATTAACGAATGGTCTGAAGCGGTGACCTTGGTAGTGACGGTCTTGATACCTTTGGTATTTATTTTGTGTGTCTAGAGAGCCTGGTCTATTCAACATCTATACGGATTAATTCTAGAATTTACAAGTATATACTTCATACTGGCCATCGTACGGTGGTAGTGGCTCGATCTGGCAGCGGCAACGGCAGCGCCATGTCAGACCCACCCGGAGCTTGACAGGCGTTTTCATGTGGTCAAATTGAAGCTAAGCTCTCAGCATTGACATCACCACGCCACATTAATCCTCGTCGACCAAAAAAAAGAGGTACTCGCTTCTCAGAGGCCAGCCATGGCGTCACTATGGGCAAGAGTGCGAAACTGGGGCGGATGGCAGCCGCAAAGCCAGGCAGCCAAGACGGCCTGGCGACTCGCCGTCTTTGCGACATGGCTGCCCGCGGTGGCCTGCTTCAATGCACACGTCGCAGAGGTGACAGTAGTGCAAGGGGCATCCATGTATCCGTATATAAACGAGGATAAAGATTCAACGCTGCGCAGAGACGTGGTCTTTACGTGGAAGTGGTCGCCGCAGGAGGACTTGCAAAGGGGCATGATAGTGACTCTCAGGTAAGACTCATCGCAAGTGTGTGTGCCGCAGCAGCATCGACCTTGCTTCCATGGCGCAAAAGAGAAGTCAAGTGTGTTTCAGTATTGATTGGCTGACATTCCGCAAAGGAGTCCTAATAATCCAGAGGCAGTGGCCATCAAGCGAATAGTTGGCCTGGAGGGCGACACTGTCCATACGCGGCCCCCTTATCCGTTTCCCAAAGTCAAGGTCCCCAAAGGACATGTTTGGATAGAAGGGGATGGTCGGCCCGGGACAACAATTGACAGCAATACGTATGGTCCGGTGTCAGCCCGGCTGCTCACGGGCAGAGTCACACATATCCTGTATCCTTTCCACAAGTTTGGCCAGGTCAAGTGGTGGGAGCATATACCCCGACCAATCGAACGAGGTTCGCGATGAAACCTGTCGGAGATTTTTTGTATAAAAGGAGAAATCTGTCTCGTGTATATTAGCTGTACTGATATGGCGTTTGGTTGTTTTTGGGCACTGATCACACGACTGGTGATGAGGACGTTCTACTATTGTGTAACCCTGGGCTGCGTCGTGACAACCACTGGGCAACTTTATAAACCATAATGATTAAACTACTCATATATATGTCAACACTCATATCTTGAATATATATTACCATAAATCGCCCGACATTATCAATTCCGACGTCTGTACCTATCGACAAAAGTGGCTCCCTCAGGTACCAACCCAATCACAACAGCGCGCGGCGCCACCCAGCAAATCACTACGGCGATAGCGCTCGGAGCCGCGAAAAAAAGTTCGACTAGCCAAGAGGCAAGACGTTCGCTCGGCTTCTCCAAGCAGCCACATCCACACCACTCGCACGCGACCAGTCGGCACTCCGACTTTCCATTCTCTCCGCATTCATCGTCGTTTTGTCAATTGCATAGTCACAGCACCAAGTCTCTGCATTTTTGTTCCTCGCACCGCATCTTGCTGCGCTCAACCGGCGTTCCCCTTTACCAGGCAAGCTTTGCGCCCGCAAACCTTGAAGCGACCCTTTTTTTCGCCTCCGGACGCTCGGGGCGAACCGCGCGCACGACAGAGCCCGACATTGGACAGACGAAACTCGAAAACACCCGTTCGGTGCCTCGTTTGGCCATGCCATTGGGCTTCAAAGCGCTTGGATTTGAAGCCCCCGATCCTTCCGCGACTGCGACAGAGGCTGCTTCACCCCTCGCCGGCCTGCCCTCCGATTCCCGCGATGCAGGGCAGATTGCGAGCCAATTCCACGACACAGGAAAAGGAGGACTCGTGAGCACGCACAGCATGGCTCCCGACGATGATTTCGACATTGAGGGGCGGCCGCCTTACATTCATGTATGTTGTGATAGCTTCGATGCGCCGCATTGTTTGAACAAAGATCGACTAACCCAATGACGTAGGCCATGCTCGCTGGAGGAACAGGTGGCGCGTTTGGAGATATGCTGATGCACTCTCTCGATACGGTCAAGACTCGACAACAAGGCGACCCCAACGTACCGTCGAAATACCGCTCCCTCACATCGTCCTACTACACAATATTGCGGCAGGAGGGCGTAAGAAGAGGCCTCTACAGTGGCTGGATTCCGGCCCTTGGCGGCTCCTTTCCAGGCACGCTCATGTTTTTTGGAACGTACGAATGGAGCAAACGATTTCTCATAGACCACGGTCTCCAACATCACCTCGCCTATCTCTCGGCCGGTTTTCTGGGCGACCTCGCCGCCTCCATCGTATACGTGCCCTCGGAAGTTCTCAAGACCCGACTCCAGCTGCAAGGACAGTTCAACAACCCGCACTTTCGCTCTGGATACAACTACCGTGGTACCGTCGACGCCGCACGCACCATTGTTCGCACCGAAGGGCCGGCCGCCATGTTCCACGGCTACAAGGCGACACTGTACCGTGACCTGCCCTTTTCGGCGCTGCAGTTTATGTTTTACGAGCAGTTCCAGACCTGGGCGCGGCAGTACAAGCAGAGCCGCGATATTGGTGCCGGCCTCGAGCTGCTTACCGGCGCAACAGCAGGTGGTCTCGCTGGCGTCATCACCTGCCCGCTCGACGTCGTCAAGACGCGGCTGCAGACGCAAGTCAACCCCGCCGCGATGAAAAAGTCCTGCGGCGCCGGTGCCTCTTCGAACGCGCACACACACGCCAAGGACCCGAACCCACAGAAACGTTCGATATCGACATCATCGCCGAGCACGCATCGCCCCCGACCCGGTGCCATCCCGCTCGAAACCTCGTCAGTCATTACAGGCCTCAAAGTCATTTACAGAACTGAAGGTATCGAGGGTTGGTTCCGGGGCGTTGGGCCTCGCGGTGTCTGGACATTTATCCAGAGCGGCTGCATGCTGTTCTTATACCAACGGCTGCTCCGACAACTTAACGTCTGGATGCCCATTGACAAGGAAAGCGACTTGTAAAATACGCGGCACACATACCGAGACACTACCTCATTCAATCTCGACAAACCCTTACTAGTTGGCAACCTATTTGCTTCACTGGCGGCCAGCTTGGATGCGGATATTCACGGAGAAAGCGATGCATGGCACATTGTTGTGTCTACTTGTACGATTTAGGTTCAAAACGCAGAGGCGGCGGCGGCGGCGGCTTGACACACATTTTCATGGACGGACATATCTTGTAATATTTATTTCATACTCATTGGGGATTACCAAAAGAAGGGAACACTCTTTTGGCAGGCGTTTCGGAGTGGCATACATAGACTTGGAGGCGAGTTGGCAACACACCCCTCCCTACGCATTCGAGACATGTTTTCTTGAGTCGACATTTTATAGTTTAGAGAAAGGAAAACGAAGACGAGGAGGGATGAGAGGATGCGAGTTTGTAAAACTCGAACACGACACATAGATATTATTGTACAATCCCATTTACATTCAATCATGTTATTCATCATATATTACTGCTACTCGTAAATTCTGTCCTCCGTGAAATAAATGAGCTATCAGGGTATCCTTCACATAAGTGTCCTAAAACTGTAAAACAAATCATCATCCCCAACGGATGGGTATCGGTCAAAAAGCAACATGCGAAAACATAAAAGAAACAAATAAACGCGGACGTGGCATCGTCCGCGTAAAATCATCTACACGTCCGGATCACTCTCCTCTTCTTCGGCCGCCTGCGGCTCAAAGTCCTCCACACGCTGCCGCAGCTCGTCGCGCGCCAGGCACGACACCATGGCCAGCGTCAGGGCGTTCCACACACTCTGGCGGTGCTCCATAAAGTCCGTCTCGACGTGGAAGCTCACGTACGCGCCGTCGCCCAGCGACGAGTCCACCGTGAGGATGAAGACGGACGAGTTGAGGATGAACAAGCCGTACACGACGGGCGGGCGCCGGCTGTACTTGACGGCCGCCGGCGGAGGGCTGCTGCGGCGGCCGCCGCCGCTGCTGGAGAACCCGGTGCCGGTCGTCGACGGCGAGGAGAAGAGGCGCCTAGCCTCCCTGTGCTCGCTGGCCGGGGACGAGAGCATGCCGGAGGAGGAGTCGCCGGGCTTGGAGAGCTCATCGGGTTCGTTGGTCGGACTGGCAAACGTGCGGCGTCGCTTAGGCGCCTCGTTGTGCTGCCCGGGTGTCTGCGCGCTCGGCGGTCTGGCAAGCTCATCGTCCATGGAGTCGCTTCTGCGGCGTCGTCGGCGCAAGGCATTTCGCTTGCGGAGGTGGCTGGCATGGTTGTTCTTCCGCGGTGAGAGGTACTTTTGCAGCAACAGCTCATTTCGATCCGCGGCGGCAGCATAACGTCCATCGTCGTCGTCGTCGTCCTCCTCCTCCTCATCACCACGCGGGCGGGAACCCGCGCGGCTCGACGTGCCGTTCCAAAAGTTCGGGTCACGGTCTTCGCGGAGAAACTCGCGCTGAAGACGAGCCAAGGCGCGCATACGGCCCTGCAGGAACGCGGTGATATCGCTCTCCCTCAGGCCAGTATCGACGACCTCGGTGATGATGTTGGGCACCACGCGCAGGTGGCTGTAGCCGCCGTCCTCGGCCGCCCACGCGAGGAACTTATCCAGCCCGTCCTTGATCATGCCCGGCACGCGGTGGTGCAGGCCCGACTCGCTGGTGGTACGGATGGCGGCGGTGAGCTCAATCAGGCGCACCAGGGCCGTGGTGGCTGCAAGTGTCTCTTGTGGTCAGCGATGATTGCGGTGTCGGCATGGTGACGACGGATGGGGAAGGGCAGTAGTATTACCTAGGAAATCCTTTGCGTGGGCGTAGACGACCGGTGGACTCTTGAGGTCGGCAAAGTTAGTCTCGGAAATGGGCACCCCGCGCAGGTCGAGCTCCCAGTGCGCGGGCAGGATGGGCAGGTCCTGGCGCAGGTACAGCATCTCAAACAGATGCGCCTCCTCGGGCGCCCATGTGGTCGCGCCGGGGTACCGCGACTTTTCCAGCTCCATCTGCTGCCACAGACTCATGTCGTCGACGGGGACGGTGGCGGCCGTTTCCTGTGCGCTGTTCTTGCTGCTGTGGTGGCGTGGCGCATCGGCGCTGTCGTTCTCTGCTTTTGTCTGGTCTGGTTCGATGCTTGCGTCATCCTCGTGGTGCTGGGGCGCATGGGCAGCAGCAGCGCCGGCGCTTTTATAGCCGGGCTGTGAATCGCGGGCCCCCATGGTAAGAGAGCCTGCCTGCGTATGCGTGACGGGAGCAGAAGCTTGGGAGGCAATGTTCTTTGTACTTGCAAACGAGGGAAAGATGACCCAGCCTGAAGTGAGTTGCATCGCAGGGTGGGGCAGCAGTTGCAAGCACAGTGCGGTTGTTTTATTGCTGTAGCAAACACGGCGCTGTGAAACATGTACTCATATTTGATGTACTGGTGCTTTGACCTACGTTTATTTTGACTTCCTCGTAGTAGTCTGATATTCTCGTATCAGAGCAGCTCGATGCTGGTTCTTCAAATTTGGCAGAGCATCCAAGTATTGCCTGATCGGGCTGCCCCGCCCACGCGATCGCATTCTTCGATCAAAGAGTGACTCTCGGCATCTTACTTTTAAACATCGAAGTATTTAAGTTGAAATATTCTTTCGGTACTTTAGAATTCTACTTTATAATCTCGAGCGGCCAAGAAAGGACGATATAGTGCTTACTTTGACAATACTAAGTGCCCCCCAGACACTCGCAACATGTGGAAAACACTTCCTTTTATTCTCACGCTTGTCGTTGGTGCGACGTGCCAGCGGCCGGGAAAAAATGGAGTATCTTTTTTTGTTGTTTGTTTGCTCAATAATATAAGCTGTGGGACTCTGATATTGTAAGACCATGAATCAGAAACGACTTAGGCCTGTTGTATATATCCTCACCTCGGGTTCAAAAATATATTTGACGCATGCAGAATTTTGCAAAAAGAATACACCTTGAAATGGATCTGTCACGGGTCTCTATAGATGCCAGCCGTTGGGGAGACACATTTTGGCTCACCCACGATACACTGTCTTCCAATGGCGTTCCAAAAGACCACCCGTTTCTGCTGCAGACAGTCCTTCGCTTTCACGTGGATGCTTTGACCCACGTCAACGTCAAGCGATCGAAACATGGCGTTTACAAAGAAACCGATGAGACAGGACCAAAGAACCAGTGGTTCTTGGTGATTGAGGGGGAATCGCTGCAGGCGTGTCTCAGCATGCAGCCGTGCGAGAACAGGAGAACGGGCGGTTTCGGCACACTGACGCTGCAGATCATGGATTGCTACCGGACGCCGCCTGCGGACCTGCTGTTCCGACAAACCTACACGTGCCAAAGGGAGAATCTCCCCACAAAGGCAGTGCTCGAAACAGTCTTCTTCAATAGCTGGCACAAATTTGAAATGATGTCGGGCGCGTCGGGCTTTCTGAATGGACGGCGTCACCACATGTAAGTGCCAACTTTCGTTCTGTTCTTTTATCTTTACATCAATGCTAACATTACACTCATAGGATGGTCATGCTGTATGATATGCAAGATACAGCCTGGATTGGGCCGAGAACGATTCAGCGTCTAGACGTACCCGAGTTTCTGGAGCGAGAATATGTTTGGGCGGCTGAGGAATTACGTCTCACTAGCAGACCATTCCGGATCAGACCGGGTCGATTTCGCCTAGATGTAGGCAGACCGCGTGGACCCCAGACATCCACGGACCTAGCTGTGATCACCGATATTCTCGTCGAGGCCAACAAAAGATTGCAATAATTGATCCAAGTCTATTCCTATCTCTAACCAGCGGGGTTTCTTTTCTAATAAAAAGGACATATAAAATCGAGGTACGCGCATGCGCTCAAAGCGAAGGTCTGATCTCGTCTTCCCTTAGAACAAGTCCCTGTCAAACCATGTGCTCCACGCTGCGTTGCTTCGCAGCGACGCTATGGAGTCCGCATCTGAGCTGAGCACGATCTCGTATTCCTTTTGGTCACGCCGTCCGGGCATGATGAGGCCCGCGCTCTCATTCCACTCGTTCTGCGTCTTGCGCACCGCGTCGGCCGTCATCCGCCGCGGCCCAGATGCGGTGGGCACCGTCCACACAATGTCAGCGCCGAGGCGCCGCCACGAGTTGAAGAACAGCTGCGTCGGGTCGGACGGCTTGCAGTTGTACTGCGGCAGGCGGGGGTCCGTGAGACTGTTGAAGAGCGTCGACCGCTTCCGGACAAAGTCCTCGTCGACGCTGCCGAGCGTGGCCTCTATCGTCCGCACCACTCGCATCAGGGCGTCTTTGGTGGATGGGGCTAGGTCAGACGAGGCGGATTCCGCAATGGCAAACAGGTCGGCGGCCCCGTGCAGCGCTTCGGTGAATGCGACGGCGTTTCCTGCGTAGTCGCGCAGCTGCTCCTGGAACAGCCGGTCTCCCCACCAGGTCGGGATAACGACGCGACATTTTGTGTCGTTTCCTTTCGCCTCGGCTGCGATTCCTACCGTTGTAAGCCGTGTGGTGGTCATGAATGCCCACGACACCGCCGTCAAGCAGGCAAATGTGGACGGCGTGCTGGGATAGCCGGCTGACAGGACTGCATCTTTTATCAGGGCCAACTTTTCAGGGCCGAATATGTAGATGCCTCCAAATTTGACTGGCGACACGCCGATGAGATCCGCCAAATGGTCTTGATAGTTGATGCCGGGCTGCATCATATCGAATTCCGGGCATTGTTGGATCAAATCTTGGACTAGTTGCTCGACCTTTCCTTCTCCCACTGCAGATGATGGCACCGCCATGTCAATCTTGCTGGGATAGTTTGGCGGCTGCTGCATAAATGCGTCTGGATCGTTCATGGCCGCCGCCACAGCGGACAGGAAGTGGTTAAACCCAACCCCATCAGTGATTGCGTGGTAAACAAAGACGCACATCAGTATACCGCCGTCTACCAAGATAAGCAGTATCTCGGCGGCCGGTATTTGAGGGCCATTTTCAGCAAGAACTTGCCGGTTATTGAACAGAGGCCCAACAAAGGCCCCTGCCGGAAAACCCCGGTCCCGTAGCGTCGCGTAGGCGAGATCCTCTTTGTCGCGCGCATCGCAGGTCGTGCACGTAATTTGGGCACCTTCCTGCGTGTGCAGCAAAATTACACCGGGCTGTTCCGCGGAGAGCGAGAGCGTGCCAGCCATGTACGGCGTGCGCGAGCAGACGAGGCGAAGAGCGTCGTCAAGCGCCGTGGCCAGTGCATCTAGCGCTTCATGGCCACCATCCGTTTCGAAACAGTGTACCTGTCTTATATAGACGCGCAGCGCAGCCTGGTTCCACGCCGTGAGCGGGCGAGCTTGTTTGCGAAGTTTATCAGACATGGCGAATGGGCAGCAACGGCACCAGGATGTTGGTGATTCAGGCGATTCAGCACAGTTCTTCAAATACCAAGGCTTCCCGGGGACACTGATAATTTAAAATTAACACGGCTATACGACTACAGCTGCAACGGTCGTACAATATCTATTATGACGTTTGTGGTCACGCGGGTCGCACTAGGCTGATAGCTCTAGGCAAGCAATTTTTAGTTTATTAGGTTCAGCTGCTACTACGGCGGGTAGCCCGCCAGGAGGTGATTGCTGAGGGGCGGTGCGCCCGTCTACTTTAGGCATCCTGGTATTGTCATTAGCTGGTCCCTCTCAACCTATTCTGGTGCGCCGACACTGTGGCTCAGCACCACAGATCTGCTTAGTAATATCTACCACACCAGCCACAGGTCGAGTGAGCGCTGGACTTTTTGGGACAAATTTATCGCGACACCAGCGCAGGAGGTTTCGAGCAGCACGTCGAATCACAAATACATAATTCGCCATGGCTGACGCAGTCAAGGCAGCGGCCGCGCGCCAATTACCAGCGTTTAAGCTTGGCCAGAAGCAGGTCTATCTGTATGCACGCCAGCCCGATCCCCGAATTTCGCACAAGACCCCCAGACACAGGAGACGAACACAGCTAACCAGAACATCTTAACCAGGCCCACGCACATCATCACGATGCTTCGCAAGGAGCACATGCCGCCGCACGAAGCCTGCTTCCAGGTGCCCCTCACATTCACCAAATTTGATCTCCGCGACTATCTGTGGAACCTTTACAATGTCGAAGTCAAGACGGTGCGCTCCTACGTCAAAGGGCGGCCGCTGGCGAAGCGCCCAGGCCAGCCGGGCTCGACGTACCGGCCACAGGCGCTCAAGATCATGACGGTCGAGCTTACCATGCCGTTCCAGTGGCCGTCGCTCCCGGATGACAAGGCACCCTGGAACCCGGAGCTGTTCGACATGCGCGAGAAGACGATGGAAGAGAGCCAGGAGGACCAGTACAACCAGGCCAACAGGATCATCCCGATGGCGAGCCGCCAGGCCAAGACCATGGAGCGCAAGAAGCTGGCCACCCTGGCCAAAGACCTGCTGGCGGGCAGGAAGAAGTGGTCCAACGACGTGGCGCTCGACTCCAAGTGGGATGCCATCGTGGAGCAGGCGGGTGGCGCGAAAAAGGATGCTAAATCGAAAAGAACGGGCGCTGAGTCCACACCGAAGCAATAAATGTCTTTGGGGAGGTGGGAAGCAGCATGTATGAGGAGCATGGTGTCGGAAGAACCAGCAAACGAGCTGGCATTGTACTTTTAGCGCATGCGCGACGCGCACATCTGTAGCTGCATCGTGGCAGACCCAATACGGCTGCCTTGTATTTGATATGAAACAAACAATATGTATGCAATACTAGACTATTTATTTTGTCTCGTACGTGTGCCAATGTTGCGGTTGCTGAAACTTGAGGACCTCGTCGCCCCAACTCCACCAGCCCGCCGTCAGGCCGCGCGCAAACACCTCGAGGCCGCTGAAGCCGGGGCCGAGCACGTCTTCGAACAGGCCGCGCAGGTTGGGCTTGCGCGAATGCACATCCGGCACGGCGACGATGATCTTGGGCGCCAGCCCGTGCGGCGTCGCGCGTCCCACGCGCTTTGCTACGAGCAGCTTCTCCCAGGGCCGGCGCCACGCCGCGTCGAGCGGAAACAGCGGCTCCCCGGCGGCGGTGACCTTGAGCCACGTCCACTCCTCTACGACCTGGAGCCCCCATTCGGCAAAGACGCCGCCGGGCGCGGTGAGCACGTCTACGATACGAGGTTTATTGGTGATCCACACCGCGACGAGGCCGTCCGCGCCGAGGTGCGCGGGGACGGGCACGTCGCAGAGCAGCTGCCGCACCGCAGGCAGCGAGCGCGCCGTCTTGTAGCGGGCGGCGGTCGTGCGTCGGACGGAGCGGTTCGGCCACGGGGGGTCCATGACGATGAGGTTGAACTTGGGCGGCGGCGCGCGCTGGGCCAAGGACGGCTTCATATCCTGGATGGAGCCGTGGAGGTACTCGGCGCCGGGTGGGAGGTAGGGTGCCGCTCTTGCCGGGTCTGGCACTGGCGAGGATGGTTCCGGCGCCAGCTGCCGGGGCAAGCAATACGCACCGGCGTAGTTCTGCGAAAGGAGATGCAGCGCGCTGCGTAGGGTCTCGGCCGTCATCAGTGTCGCAATCTGCGCGGCGGGAGAGGCGCTCGCATCAGCGCCGATGGCGCCGTTGGACGGCTCGGGCGTGTCAAAGGGAACCGCCGGGGCCAGCGAGGAGTAGATTCGACATTCGGCAGACCGCTCGCTGCTGGGGAGTACCTGGCTCTCCTCGAGCGATCTGGGGATATCGAGGACGACGATGGCGTTGTCGCCACTGCGGTAGAGGACTGAGGCGGGCAGCTGAGCAGAAGCCGCTTTGCCGTGCCGCAGCTGCGGGTTCTGCATGAAAGAGAGAAGCAACTGATGAGTGTTTTGTGCATGCATGTAGGTATGAACTGCGTGTGGTTCGCCGCAGTGCTCCACAGCTTACATCTCGTGCATAATACAGGTCGGTCGGGAAGCCGATATGATGCAACAGTCAGTAATCTGTGAGCTCAACCGTTTCCGCGACGGCGGCCCATATCTCCCGCCTTGGCTCGGCATAACGCCGACTCCAGCGACAAAAAAAAAAAACCGCCCGTGAGTTGTACTGCTCAGTAGCTGTCGGCTTCGGGTTGCGAGTTAGCGCCTCTCCCGGCGACCTGCCCAGACCGTCTGCGGTGACCCACTAATAATGCGCAAGGCCCTCCTCCTATTCGCCAGCTAACTCAAACGGGGGAACACTCCTTCCAAAAGTGCGATGGCTGAAGGTCATCCTCTATTAGATATTATTAGCAGTTGAGCGCGCCGCCTTTGTCCCCCTCTTTCCCTCTTCATACACACAGCCACCTATTGAAAGATCCCAGCAGTGCAACCGCAGCGTAACCATCATGTCCCCGTCCAACGTCCTGCATCTGGCTATTGCCGTTTTAGTTGCACCCGCTGCTGCTCTTCCGCGTATGTTCCTACATACTCCCGTAGTCATCGTCAGTGATACCGCAGCTGACAGACTTGCAGAGTTCACTGGCAACTACATTCAAGCTTCGACTACTCCCGAAGGCGACATGAAGATGTAACTGTCATATAGTTGACTATATGGGGTTTTCTAAGCGCTGATCATGTTTGGTTTAAATTTTGTTTCATAGACTATAGTTATTAGAAGGCATTGGAATTATAGTGGCAATTGTCTGGTGCTTTAGGTACCTATTGTGAGTCTGTTGCTCGGCTTAAATTGTCTAGTTGTTCTCGTAGCCTGTAGCCATATCCTAGCCAAGATTTGGTAGGTACTTACCTAACTACCTAGGACCTTAACGCTGGAACCGGGTCTGGAGCGCTGTCCCAATGACGCACCCTCTGTTCTGGGGAGCCGAGCCTCTGGTAATCCCCCACACCCACTCTTCGTCCTTTTGCCGGTGGCACCCGACACACTTCCCATAGCATTTTCCCCTCGACAAACGACACACGACCAGCACCTCGTCCTTCACATTCTACCATCGCAGCGGCTCATTATACTTATTAAATCGCAAAATCCAAACGGCATGCACTCCTCATAATATCGAATACTAGCCGCTACTCTTCGGCACGTCACACTTTCCTGTCCCGCCCTTCTGGCGATGCCACAGTCCTACGCGGCGGACCTGTCGTCCATGGCCCAAGTCGCCCAAACCAAAGCGCAGCATGGCGTCGCCGCCGCGAAACAGGGCAAACCCGACCCGGCCATCTGTCCGACCGACGATGAGAACAAAGTCATGCCCAAAACGAAGACGTTTTCCTGGGACTACGCCTGGCGCTCCGGCGTCGCTGGCGGAGTAGCAGGTTGTGCCGTAAGCCGAATAAGCCCTGCATTCAGTCGCGAGCAGTGGCTCTCGCTTTTGCTGCGCGCCTCGATTCCGACATCAATCGTTAATTGAGAACATTTTTTTACTAACATGGACATTCTAGGCAAAAACGATAGTCGCACCACTCGATCGAGTAAAGATCCTCTTCCAAGCGAGCAACCCGCAGTTCGCCAAGTACACCGGCTCATCCTTCGGCGTTCTCTCCGCCATGAAAGACATCTACGGCCATGAAGGCAGCCGTGGTCTTTTCCGCGGTCACTCGGCAACGCTTCTTCGGATTTTCCCGTACGCTGGTATCAAGTTCCTAGCCTACGAGCAAATACGAGCCGTCATCATTCCCGACAAACAGCACGAGACACCGTTGCGCCGCCTTGTCAGCGGCAGTCTGGCTGGCGTCACTTCAGTCTTTTTCACATACCCTCTTGAGGTCATCCGAGTGCGCCTCGCCTTTGAGACAAAATCACAGGGTCGATCTCCCCTCATTTCCATTTGCCGGCAAATATACAACGAGCAGCCCGTGGATAAGACAACGACGGCGAGGCTGCCAAGCGCACCAGGCCCCATAGGCGACGCGGCCAAGGAAACGGCAAAGGCTCTTGATGCTGTGACACCTCGCAAGGGCTTAGTCAATTTTTATCGCGGCTTTACCCCAACCATGCTCGGCATGCTCCCATACGCCGGCATGTCCTTCTTAACGCACGATACCGCCACCGACTTGCTACGCCACCCTTCGATCGCAAAATACACGACCCTCCCTAAAAAAGCAAACCACCCGTCTAGAAAACCTGCGGCTCTGCGCTCCTGGGCGGAGCTGTGCGCTGGTGGTGTGGCCGGCCTGATCTCGCAAACGGCATCGTATCCTCTCGAGGTGATTCGTCGGCGTATGCAGGTCAGCGGCGCCGTCGGCGACGGACACCGACTACGGATTGGTGAAACGGCAAGTATGATCTGGAAAGAGCGTGGCTTTCGTGGTTTCTTTGTCGGCCTGACGATTGGTTACGTCAAGGTGATTCCGTTGGCGGCCGTGAGCTTCTACACGTACGAGAGAATGAAGCTCGTCCTTGGCATATAAGCCATGACTTTCTTTCTACTCTTTTGGGAAAACAAAAATTTCAAGATGGGTTACACGGGTTGGCGTTTTACGGGTCATTCTGCACAAATGCAAAGCAACTAAGGTTTTTATCATCATTTTTCTTTGTCAAGGGTTGGATGGGCAAGTTTTTAGATGTTTTTTTCTGGGTAAAAAAAGGATAGCCCGTCCCCGCCTCGTCCTTTACGCAATGCGGTATAAAGAATGGGAGAATCCCAGCTAGAAGAATATATAGATGTCAAATTTTGTTACAATATGCTGGTGTCCATGGTGTGCGGTGTTTCGCCAAATGTAGCTGTGTAGAGTGACAGACTGATGACCATGGCGCGTGGCCTGGAAAAGTGTACTTACGATGCAACTATAAATCTTACGGAAAGTAATTATCGAGGTTTCAATGCAGTCTATGCTTATCTTCTTAATAACCCTTGCAATAATATCAGTACGCACCCTTCTCAACTCACGCAAGTACACATCTTCAACTGATAACAAAAAGTAATTACCTACTAAATTAATAAATTAGAAAGTTATAATAAAATGCTAATTCTTCTTTCTAACTCAAAACGTAATCTAGTAGTTAATTTTCTACTACTATTAAGGATATCGATAAGGTTATTTAGCATTAAGTAAGTGTAGCTGTTTGTGACAACGCCTGTGCTCTCAGACCACGGGGCAAAAGATCAGGTCATTAATTGCAATTTAGGTAATCAACCCAGGCGTAATAGCAGTATATATATAGTGTAGAGCAGTGACACGGAGGCCTGGGGAACCCAGCCCAGTGCTCCAACCTGTGGTTGTTACACTTTTCTAATAATGGTTTAAGGTGGCTTCCATAACGCTGTAATAGACTTAGCTTTTAGGTATTCTCAATCATAGCTTTCTCAGTTTTAATCAGCTGATCGAGTCTCCACTATATATCCGGCCAATACTATTGTAAGCAGGATACTGTACATACAACTGCTGCTACATTGAGGAAGAGAGAGCTGAAGACAACAGACTCGTGTGTGAGTATCAAGCCATCTACGATCAACATTCAGCACTGTAAACAACTTTGGCTTTCAATACTTATATAGATAGAGAAGAAGCTATTAAAGCTATCTGCTCCTTAGTGATTTTTTTTTATATATAACTTGCCTTTTGTGGTAATGCTCGAGTTGGCTCGGAGCAAGCCAACCAAACGCTAGACCCCATTTGTCACCTGCGCCACATATTTCGCCGCTGCCAACCAGCGTCACTTCGCGCTGCCCCAGAAAGCTCAAAACCTACTCCAAGCTCTCTCTCGTCTCGGGCATCGCGACGCACCACGCATCTCCCACACCCTGCTCCCACAACCATGGCGGCGACCGAACACGACCCGCTGCTACGCCTGCGCCAGGCCATCTCGGCCGGCCAGACCCTGCTGCCCAGCGCGTCCGCCGAGGCCGGCTCCCTCGAGGTAGGCCTTGCGCAGGCGAGCCACCTGCTGATCCCAGACCAGGCGTCGCTCGCGTTGCCCATGGACGGCGCCACGCGCTTCATCTCCAACGACAAGCCCGTAGATCTTCGCTCCATCTACTTTGCCTGGCTGAATCGCGAGCTGGCCATTCCCGAATACAATGCCTCAGCTACGACGCTCAACGCCGAGCTCGAGGCCGCCGGCGGCACCACAACCACGGTCCAGAACCTGGGCTTCATTGAGCGACTCGACCTCATCACCTGGCTCGAGGGCGCCAGTGACGAGTCCGAGTACATCAAACCGCTCGCGGGCGACGCCGAAGCGGCGGCAGCAGCCCCCACGACCAAGGCCGGAGGGGCGTCGGCGGCCGTCCAGTCGCGCTCCGGAAAAGGCACCCTCGATCCCCGATTGGCGAGCATCTACGATGGCGAGCGTCGCATGGGCGATCGCAATACAGTCCTGAGAGGAATCAAGCCTACGGTGGGTAATCTCGAGCCGAATTGCCTTTTGGTAGACGAGGCAACTCCACACTGTACTGGAACTAATTGACGTGAATAGGACTTTTCACACGTGCGCAAACTTGCTGCGCCTTTTATCCAGCGCAAGTCACAGTCGACCGCTAACCTGGTGGCCAACACGGCGCTCTCGCTCAATCAAAAGGGCCCGTCTAGAAGACCGGACCCCATCATCCTGCTATCGCCGTCCGCCTCCTCCCTCCTCCGAATGTCCAACGCGCGCTCCTTTCTCGAAGACGGCAAGTTCGTGCCCCCCGACGCCGGCGCCTCGACCGTCAGCATGCTGCATGTGCAGCGCGTGATCCGTGCCGTCGACCCCAACCGCCCGATGCGTTTCATCCTTGTCGAGGGTCCCGAGCAGTTCAAGCCCGAGTACTGGAACCGCATCGTCGCCGTCTTCACCACTGGCCAGACCTGGCAGTTCAAAAACTACAAGTGGAGCAACCCCAACGAGCTCTTCAAGCACGTTCAGGGCATCTTTGTCGGCTGGCGCGGTGACCTGCCCCCGGATAACGTCCGCGACTGGGGCCACCGCGTGCTGTCAGCTAACATTGACCGCTGGCGCGGCGAGGGCTTCGACGCCTCCCGCTTCAGGGACAAGGAGGCCGTCGAGTCCATCTGGAAGACGATTGAGTTGAACATGCGCTCCAAGGGTTGGAAGAAAGATGCAGCGCCCACGGCGATTTAGAGAGCCGGAAACGAAAGGCATGACGAGCGAGATGCCCTGGTTGTAAAAAGACGAATAAAAGAAAGACGGTACGGGGTTTCGCATCGGGTCAACCCAGAACCTCAGCGACGGCGTTTGGGTAACTGTTTATTGCTTCCGGCTCGAGTGTAATATTACCATTTTTTCTTGCTTGCTTTTGTTTTCCATTGTCTGCAATGATACTGGTGACTCAGTTGGTAGGTACCATCATCCGATACTCTACGTTGCGAACAGATTACCAGTGAAGGCATGGCGTATGTTGAAGCCAGTATAAATGAATAACTATGACCGCAACAGACGTCTGTGGAAAATACCAGAAGAGTGAAAAAAAAAAGAAAGTATGCCATTAACTAAACAAAAGGATCAAACAGTGCGCCAGCATGATTATGTTGGGTAAAATAAGTGGTAAATGAGAGCAAAAATACAGAAACTTGACGCCTGAAATAAGCGATAACCAGATGCTGAAAAACAACATAGAAAAGGAGTTAAATGACGAACGCAAATACACTAGCCTCCTACATTGTCGAAATCTTCCACACCTGCAACGCAGCCATATGCCAAATGCACTGTTTGATTTGAGTCGGCAATGGTTTCCTCGCGGTGAGCAACCACAATGATTGTGCACTCTCGAAAATACTCCACCATCATTTCTCGTACAATTTGGTCTCGTCCCGTGTCCACACTGGCCGTCGCTTCATCCACCAGGACAAGTTTGCTGCCTGTCAGGCGCCTGCGCACAACAGCTCTTGCGATGCAAAGCAGCTGCTTCTCACCATGCGAGTACCCGACTAGCTTCAGTACGGCATCGAGACCACCTTTGCGAGGAAGCTGGTCCCAAATTCGCAACCGAACAAGGGTCTCCCGAAGAATTCGATCTTTTCTCTCGGCTTCTTGACGTTGCTCCAGGGTCATCTCCTCCGGGTCAACCGGGTCCCAGGACTTATCATACGGTAGCAAATTATCCCGAATAGTACCGTCCAGTTCGACCACATCCTGAGAGATGGTAATAATACGGGAGCGGAGCTGGTCAAGGTGAGTAGCCTTGACTTCCACATCATCAATGCTGATAGTGCCCTCGTACTCTAAAAAGCCGAGCATGGCGTATATTAGAGAGGATTTACCACTACCAGTACGTCCCATTACACCGATTTTCTTTCCGGGTTGGATATGCAGATCGATATCTCGGAGAACTTCAGGCTCTTCCTTCTCATCATTCAGTTTGTAGCGCGCGGCAACACCGGAGAAAATGACCTCGCCCCGTGACGGCCAGTTTTCTGGCAGCTCTACCTCGGCCCGGCTTTTCTCTGTTGGCGTATCTCGTAAGAAGTCTCGCAGTCTCGACAGGGAACCAACCGAGGTTTGCATTGCCGTCCAACTGTCGACCAGCATATTCAAGCCTCTACCAAGAGTGGTAAGGTTCAAGAATGCTAGCCCAGTAGCACTCGGCGAGGTTGTATCCTTCACGTACAGTGCAAGGACTGCGAGAGTCAACGCCATCACCGTCACAATCGAGTCCAGAACCAGAGAAAGAAAACTTTGAGAGGTGAGGAGGTAATAATAAGGCTTTTGAGCCTGGTCCAATCTATACAAGCAGCGAGCATACTCATATTTCTGGGTACGAAACGCGCGAATATAGACAAGACCATCGCTTATATCTCGCAGAGAGCTGACCATCGGTGCTTTGGATGCGATTTCGAGAACTCGAAGCTGTACCGAAGTGCGAAGATAGTATTTTTGCACGAACCAGACACACCCGCCGACCACCGGTAAAATGAATGACATGTATGTTGTGCCAGCGAGAATGGCAGCGGTGTGCATGAGGACAGTAAATGTTAAATAAAACATCGAGTAAACTTTGGCCGGTACGTGTTTCGATAGCCCATCCATGTCTTCACTGTACCGATTCACGAGCTCACCGGCATCGGTAGTGCTCAGGTATCCAAGAGTCGCGCGGGTCGTCACACCTATCAGCTTCTTGTGCAGGCCAATAGAAGCACGAGGTGCCAGCTTGACGAACATGACGTACAAGCACATGCTACTCAAAAGACCAGCGCTCACCGAAATCAAGGAGTAGCCGATGAGATAGTTCTTGTTGCCCGGGGCAAGCTCGATCCAAATTCTCATATAGATAGTTGGAAACGACTCAGCCAACGCCATGAGAAAAATACCCAGGGTGAAGGCAAGCATCGCCATGCGCCCCACTGCATTGACCCAGAGCAGATAGAGGTTTTGGCTGCCTTTTCGGCGAGGGGGAGCCTCACGCTGGACACCCCCAGATGTTTCAGTTGCTTGTTGCTGAGTTGTTGCTGCCACATTTCGAGCAGGAGCATTGACTCCATCTGCTTCATCTTCGTCATATTCATCTTCATTTGCTTCTTCTTCTTCTTGTCCTCCCAACAGACCTTGTTCAAGAAGGCAAGTAACTTGCAATTGTACCTTGCCATTGGAAGCGGTAGGTTCAAAGGACACATTGCCATCCCCGTCAAGGAGAATCAGGTTATCGGCAACGTCAACACATTCGGACAGATAGCTGGAGAGCAATACTGTACAATTCAGCTGACGGAGAAGGCCATTTTGACCGCAGAGGCCGAATAGGATATCGAGAGCAGTGCGTTTGTCGAGGGCACTGAAGGAGTCATCCAAAATAATCGTTCGGGCTTTTGAAAAAACAGCTCGAGCTATGCCGATTCTCTGACGTTGGCCACCACTCAGTGCAATACCGCCACTGCCAATGACGTATTTCTGGCCGTTGGGTAGTTGTTGAAGATCTTGCACCAACTTGCAAACAGTGACCACGGTGTTGAACCAAACAGGATCATACGGGCAAGCACCAATAATGCATTCTTCAATGGTGACATTTGGCAGATAGACTTCTTGGCCGCAGACAGCCACAGCTTCAATAGCCTCGTCAATGTAAATCCCCCCTTCGAAAAGTTCTGCTTCGCCGAGCATACTCTCCGCTAAGGTTGTCTTTCCAGAGCCTGTAGGACCAAACATTGACGTAATTGATCCCCTATCGATGGACAGGTCGACATTTTTGAGAACCGCCTCTTCTGCCCCACGCGGAGCCATTGTAGCATTCTCAAAGCGAAAAGCAGGACTGCCACTTTGGCGATTTGTCTTCTCTCGGTCAACATAGCAGCCTGAAGAAGTCGATGCTTTTTCCTGGGTCTCGTCAGGCGCCATGTGCGACGTTTTACGAGGATCTTCATGCTCATCTTGGCCCAGGAATGTGCGAAACCTCTCAACGCAGCCTAGCATGGAGATGACTGCTGGGTATAGGCGCAAGAGGTGTGCGAGCGGCAACTGGACCAGTGTCACAATACTAAGAGTTGGATAAACGATCTCAGCGTTGAGCTTGTCACCGAACTTATGGGTGTAAATTCCAATCACCACAACAAGCACAGGCGTCATTCGGTCAAACATAACAGCCCATCCGGTAGACATTGCATGGATGTAGCGGAACCTTCTGGATGCAGTCGTCTCAATGACTCGAAGACGTTGAATGAATTCTTCAACTTTTGGGGCCAGGCCGAGAGCCTTGATTGCGGGTAGTTGCGAAATGACATGTGAAGTCTTTGTCACGCGATCTTGAATGTGCTCGTTCCAGTATTTCAAGGCAGGCGACCGGAATTTTCCGAACGTATATCCGAGAGTGGTGGATAATAAGAGCGGTCCAAGAAGAATAAGAGAGGATTGACGAATAAAGCGTGAGAGAAAGTACATGCCAAGCCCAGATTCGAGAATTGAAACTGGCACCTCGATGCAATTCGGGATGCCCTCAGCGACACCATCGAAATCAGCGCTCATCAAAGTAATTGCTGCTTGCTCTTTGGCCTCAGACAGCTTTAAACGATATGATTTGTCAAAGACGGACGCAAGCAAGGCCCCGCGGACTCGCGTGGTCAGTCGAACATTTAGACGCGTGACTGTTGCTCGAGATAAAGTGGCTCCCAAAAATGTCAACAGGACAGCTCCGATGAGGCTGCCTGTTCTGTCATCGTTGGGTTTCATGAGGGCACCAATCACCTCATACATGACAAAAGGTTGCGCAAACATGCAACCCGTGGCAATGAGCCGCGGAATGATTATGAGAACGATATCCCATATGAAGGCTTTGCAACAGGCAAAGAACAAGGAGTTCTTCGTTCCTCTTCGCGAGTCTGGCCATGAATCCATAAGCCTGGCAAAAAGGTGTGCCGAAGCAAACTCGGAGCCAAGGCTAGCCAAGTCATTCAGTTCAAGCTTACGACGGTAGCCAGTTCGCATCATTGATCGGAGGAAGATGAAAAGCATTCTACCAAAGAATCCGCAGGTAGCTTCTCCGTCCGACACAGACCGAAGACTAGGATCAATAATGAGCCTCGTCTTTGGCACCTCCTCGAGGACGACCAAAGCAAAACGAACAACACAAGTTGCCGCTGCAACGGCGCCAGAGGCAATGAGATCGCGCTTGAAGTACGAACGGCTCTTTGTGCCGTCCAGAAGAGTACCAATAGCAAGATAGAGGCCGAGCAAGGCCGAGGTCTGTATCGCATGCCGATGTTCAACATACACCACCCCCGCAACAGCCAGGGCGGCAAGGAAATCGAGTGCTGCGGCAGCATCTGTGGTCTCCGTCCGAGTGTCGGACAAGCGACGCAAGATCAAGTTGACGAGCTCCAGAGCACAGAGGACAAGAGTGAAGCTCTATTGACACGTTAGCTGGCGTGTTGCAATCCGGCAGGGACAGATCTTCGATATTCGACTTACTACTTTTGTCCATAGCAAATTGCTTTGGCGAATACGAACCTTGGTTTGAACGTAATAGCAAAAAATTGCAGCGGCGAAGAACAGGAACGATGCTGACGGGAGGATCTGAAGTATGCTTTCCTCGAATTTCAAGCTGAAATCGAAGATGGGCAGACTGCTCGACCAAAACGAGCCATCAGAGGACCACAACATGATTGCTCTTCCCGCCGCGACGTAGCTGGAACAATAGGGTTGGGGAAATTGAAAAGTAGGAGCAGGACAATTTTGTTGGTTATGAAGCGGGAAGAGATCGGTGGTGGCAGAAAGGCGACACTTTATGCGGGGGGTGGCAGACTGGGGACTGGGGGCGGCTGGGGGCAGCGAGGGACTACTCAAAAGTTCCTCAGAGTGCCCCATGGCCATTTGTCGGTTGGCCTAACATGCACAGTATTACTTTTGCAGGCTAACAGTGCAGGCACTGCGTCGCTAATGTGGCCAGCCACCAGGCTAAGCCGTCTGTTAGGCGTCACTGGCCAATTGTTCAACGCGGTTGGGGATGTTAGCGTTCGTGCCGCCTCCTCACTCAGTTTTCGCGAGATGGGTCTCGGTCAATGGTCGCTATTCAATTTCAGTGCTTTCAAGTAACTAAGTTATGTAATATGTTTTGAATAGTCTAGTGAAAGTGCTAGGGAAACACCCGCTATCGCGTGTGAGTTCCATTTTCACATGGCCTGCAGCTCGCCGACTCCTTCTGTCCGCAGGCAGTATGCATCGTTGACAATGTATGGATAGCTACGGAGGGGGATACGCGGACTAGCGGTAGCGGGTACAACTACGGAGTAAGATAACAATAGCTAGAGGCAGGATGTTGGGCCAGGACATGACGGTATCGGCGGGGATTTTGTGCAGCTGGTGTGATTGAGTGAAGAGGGGCAACAGGGCGGCAGCGCGCCACGCACGGGAAATTCTGCCCGGGCCAGTTCCAACTCCTAACAGACGAGGGTACCAGGATACGTCCAATGCAACCCTTCTGATAAATGGGTCATGGCCAAGGTTTCGGTCTCGGGGTTCGCTGGCGAATGGTGGAAGGAGTTGGTACATTAGCGGGACTTTCGCAGTCAAGTTGTGTAAACGTTGGCGGCTACTAATTGTTGGTACGTAACTATTATTAGCAGGTCAACTAACTATTATGTGGCGTCGCCTAACAGAGTTCAGCGGGTTTCTTCAGACCGAGAAGCCGCCGGCTAATAAAACGGCGGGAAGGGGGAGGCTACGACCCGAGAGGGCTCACCACTAGATGAACTGCTGGCTGTTATGGACAGCCAGGTCCCGTTTAAAGGAGCAAGAAGGGGCAGCCATGCTTGCAATTTGGCCCCCGAAAACAGAATGAGAACCTTTGGGTAGCTCGGCCCCTTCCCCCATGGCCCAGATGTGATTGATGTGCAATGTGACAGACACCACGGAGGCCAAAAGCGCTGTGTGGCTGACTCGAGCACTCTTTCATTATTGGTAGCCTGCGGATCCCATCCTGGTCTGCAGCAGCTGATACCACCAGTGCTAACCTCATATGGGCAATTGGGGCGCCCCCGGTGATTGGGCGGGCCACAGCCTTAATGGCGTTGCACTAGGAGATGAGTTGAACGGTCTGTGGAAAAGTTCAGATGGCCAATGTTGGCAGACCTCACAGTTTAAATGGAAGCAGTAAACAGAATTGGTTATAGACTCATAGCAAGTATAAACCAGGAGCGTCTGACTTGCTTCTTCTGGGCGTTTGAGGTTTCCCACGCTGGATATTTGCATCATCACGTCAGCGTCCGGGCCGGCCATATCGCGCCCGGTTTGTCTGCCCGTCGATTTTTTTCCACTAGCGCCAACAAAAGTTCGTTTCGGTGCGGGGGTGGCCATCTCGTACCCCAGCACGGAAGGCAGCATCTGACCATTCCGAGGCTGATCAAGAGCCCACTGTTAAGATAACCGTCCACCGGGCAAACAGCAGATCCTCCGGCCTTGTGGGGGTTTCCATCTCTTTTCCCCTTCCTCTGTTCTCTCGACGTTGGCAGCCAAGAAGCAACCAAGCCAAGGCCAAAGGCACAAAGCATGTCGGACAGCACGCCTCCGCAGAGTCTTTGTAGCAACATGGTATATGTCACTGCTGCTGGTGTCAGACCACCTGAGCAGCCAGCCTAGCATGTGCACTTTAGGCTACTGCATGTTTTTATGCAGTTAGTTAGAACAAAATTAATATTGAAGGATTCGTTGTAGCGTCCTTCCTAATATGCTCTAGCATGAAGCCGCCGTCGACGCCACGATTTGTTGACATCCACCAACCGCACGGAGTCTCGGCCTTTTGCGGGTTCCCCTCTGATGCCTGACGGAGAAGGCTGCGCCT